>JASPKZ010008579.1:0-358628 GCA_030220185.1 Diploptera punctata
ATTTTGTACTATTACTATTAAACTACTATTACTATTATTACTATTATTTTATTTACTATTATTACTATTACTATTATTACTTTACTATTATTACTATTACGATTATTACTATATTCTATATTACTATTACTAATTATGACTATTACAATTATTACTATTACTATTATTCATTACTATTATGACTATTACAATTATTCTATACTATTATACTATTACTATTATTACTATTAATACTATTATTACTATTATTATTATCATATTAATTATTATTATTACTATATTATTATTTATTACTATTATTATTATTACTATTACTTAGTATTATTAATGACTAATTATTATATTACTATTACTATTATTACTATTATTATTATTACTATTATTATTATTAACTATTATTATTAATTACTACTATTATTATTATTACTATTCTTTATATTACTATTAATACTATTATTATTATTTTACTATTCTTATTATTACTACTATTTTATTATTACTATTACTATTATTATTATTATTACTATTATTATTATAAGTACGATTATTATTAGTAATACTATTAATATATTACATTACTATTATTACTACTACTATTCATTACTATATTACTATACTATCATTACTATTCTATCATTACTATTACTATCATACTATTACCTATCATTACTATAACTATCATTACTATAACTATCATTACTAATAACTATCATTACTATAACTATCATTACTATAAACTATCATTACTATTACTATCTATTACTATGACTATTATTACTATTACTATTATTACTATTACTATTATTACTATTACTATTATTACTATTATTATTATTACTATTATTATTATTACTATTATTATTATACTACTATTATTATTACTATTATGTATTACTCTACTATTCCCATTACTATTACCTTTACTATTACTATTATTACTATTACTATTATTACTATTAATATTATTACTATTAATAATAATAGACTATTATTACTTACAATTACTATTATTACTATTACTATTATTACTATTATTACTATTTATACTATTACTATGATTACTATTACCCAATTATTACTATTAACTATTATTACTATTACTAGTATTACTATTTACTATTATTACTATTACTATTATTACTATAACGATTACTAACTATTAGTATTATTACTATATTATATTATTATTACTATTATTATTATTACTACTATTATTATTATTACTATTATTATTATTATCTATGTATTATTATTACTACTATTATTACTACTACTATTACTATTATTACTATTATTACTATTATTATTATTAATGTTCATTACTACTACAATATCTAATCAACAAAAAAGTATAGAGAAGCTGGGAGACTGTTTACTGTGGAAATGAATGCTGTATGGGCGCAGCTGTGCAGTGCCACAGTACCTCCCTTCAACCTCCATTCATAAACTTCAACCCAAAACTCCCTAATCCTTTTAACATGTTATAAAAAGTCACTATTTCAAAAATAATAATTCAGAAATTATTAAAACGTTTTAGGAAAGCTTATACACATTTCGTCGAATATTATAATCAAAGTAACACTCAAAATTCTCAAAATATTCCGTCGAATAATCTTATTCACTTCCCTCGATTAAAATTGGTTTCATATTCTGAAAACCTTTATTCGTGATCGGTATAATACCAGCTCCAAGAATTATATAAGACGGAACCAATTATATATTTATATTCTGTGATACAGGAGGATTCCGAATGGAGAGGCCTGTCACACCAACACTATGATAGATGAATTGTAATGGAAAGAAATTGATGACATAATTATGGAGATGTAGTTATATAAGGTTTTAAGGCAAGGGGAAAATATAGAATACGTGAGAAATATCAATCGTGGGTCCGTTCATCCACAAAGAACCCCGCACTGAGTGACCGAGATTCAAATATTTGTTATTGTGGCTAAATTGATGATGAATAAAGCATCAGGTTCAGATGATATCCCAGCAGAACTGATAAAATCAGGGGGAGAAAAATTGAAGGACAAGATACGCTGGTTGCTTAATAGGTTTCGGTAAAAGAAGCTCTTCCAGATGAATCGAAAGAATCTATTAAAGGAGATAAAAACTGATTGCAACAACTAGAGGGGCAAGTCATTACTTTCAACTCGTCCGTACGACACATATTTGTAAATAATATTGTAAATATCTTACTTTTTGTCTAATACATTCCTACTAGAACTGCTGCTACTATTACTACTACTACTACTACTCTCAACTTCGTTCAAAATTGTAACAAATACATTAATAAGCAGACTTACTCCTTATATTGATGATATTCTAGGAGATCATCAATGTGGATTTAGAAGAAACAGGTCCACAACACATCATATTTTTAGTTTAAGACAGATTTTAGAAAAGGAATGAGAATATAATGGCACTGTACATCAATTATACGTAGACTTCAAAAAGGCATACGATTCAATTAAGAGGGAGTACCCTACTGGAGTTAGGAATTCCTAAAAGGTAGACTTATAGATTAGATTAGATTTATTTAGCCTGGTGGAGTTAAGGCCATGCGGCCTTTTCTGCCACTCACCAGGACAAAGATATATTACATCAGAATATAACAATTTGATTTTACTCTAATATTAAATACTAAGTAAAAATTTGATCAAAAGGATAATATCTAATATATTACGATCTATAATACAACCAGTTAATGTTAGTTAAAATTAAGACTGAAACTAATAATAAAATGTATACAAGCAAGACATATTAATTTGTCCCTGTCTAGTGTATATAAAAAACAAAGGAAAATAATGAGATATAGAAAACTAATTTTACGATTATACAATATTTAAAAAAAAACAAATTAAAATATTTGTTATTCTTAATATTATTTTCAGAAATAATTAAATTTATTAATTGTTAAAAGAATATTATCAGTGAGGTGTATAAGTTAGTTTGTTATTAAATAATTATTTAGTTTGTTTTTGAAGGATGTTATAGTTTGACAGTCTCTAACATAGGGCGGAAGGGAATTCCATGTTTTGGTAAGTGAGACCGTAAAAGATAATGAATAATACACAGTTTGATGAGGAGGGATATAAAGGATAATGTGCTGATGGGATCGAGTGTCAAGATTATGTGTGTCGGATAGTCTGATGAAGCGGCGTGATAAATAATTAGGCGATAATGTGTGAAGTATTTTATAGAGAAGGGATAAGGAATGGACAGTTCTACGATCTCTTAGACGAAGCCACGATAATTGTTCCAGGGACAGTGTAACATGGTCAAATATGCGAATACCACAAATAAAACGTGCGCAAGTATTATGAACACGTTGAAGTCTTTGAGTGGAAATAATATTTAAGTCTGTAAAATGAGTGTCGCAATAATCAAAATGGGGCGTTGCAAGTATTTCGACTAACATTTTCCTAAGAGCGAATGGCAGACAATTTCGTACGCGATTTAATGATTGTATTATTGAGAAGACTGTTTTGCATGTATGGTTTATTTGTGTATTCCAATTTAAGTTGTTGTTAATAAATACTCCTAGAATTTTTACTGTCTCACTATAAGGGATTTGAACTCCATTTGGTGACACATGGGAGACTGTGTTTAGGTTAATTATAGATAATAGACTCTGGTGACCCATAATGATTGATTGTGACATTCTAGGATTTAATTGCAGTCCATATTTAACTGTCCAAGTCATTAGTGATTCAAGAACCTTGTTAATTTTGGCAATAGCGTCATTTAGTGAATATTTATTTGTGTGGATGTTGATTTGCATGTCGTCTGCAAATAAATTATGTTTGCAATGCTTTAGGGAGTTAGATATGTCATTTATGTAGATTGAAAAAAACTAAGGTCCAAGCACCGAACCCTGTGGAACCCCAGCTTTACAGAAGGACCAAGAAGAATGCATGATTTCCTACAACAGATTGCTGGCGCTCATGAAGGTAGGAATTGAACCATTATACGAATGTGTCTAAATGGCACAATGAGTAGGGTGCGTGTAGGCAAACAGTTTTCGGACACTTTTGTAATCCACAATGGGTCGAAGCAAGGAGATGCATTATCACCTCTACTATTTAATTTTGTACTAGAGAATGCAGTCAAATCTTTAGAGGATGAAGAAGGCGTACAACTCAATGGTATTAATAAGCTGTTAGTTTATGCAGATGATGTAGTAATATTGGGCGATTCCGAGGAGATACTAAAGACCAACACGCATACACTATTGAGTAACACTAACAAATTGGGACTGGAAGTATATATTAATAAAACTAAATACATGGCCACACATAGGAATACATTATATAATGGAAATTGACAGCTAATGAAAAATGAGGGAAATTTTGAAGAGGTGGCAGAAATCAAATATCTAGGAACAATAATCATAAATAAGAATGAGATGCACAAAGGAATTAAACATAGGCTCAATTGTGGAAATTCGTGCTATTATGCATTGCAGACGCATTTGACGTCCCAACTCCTTTCAAAAAACGTTAACGGAGAAAAATATAAACCTTCTATTCTACCAGTTATATTATATGAATGCGAAACATGGACTCTTACTTTAAGGGAGGAAAGGAGATTACGAGCATTTGAGAATAAAGTTCTTAGGACAATTTTTGGACCAAAGAGAGATGAACAGACAGGTGAATGGAGAAGACAGAGAAACGACAAGGTCTTTATAGGAAGCCAGATATAGTGAGAATAATTATGTCTTGTAGACTGCGATGGGCAAGACATGTGGCACGAGTGGGGAATGAAAGACGTGCATGGAAGTTTCTTGTAGGGAAACCAGAGAGAAAACGAGGTGGGAGAATAACATTAAATAACATTAAATGTGATTTCAGTGAAGTAGATTATACGGGGGATGATAGGAGAACATTAGCTCAGGATAGGGATGTATGGAGAGCTTATGTCCGATCGGCCATGAACCTCCGGCTTCGATAGTGCCAGTGAGTTAGTTGGTTTGCTATTCAGCTTGACAAAGGAGATCGATGGGTTATTTGAGGCGTAAAGAAACTAAACTTGACGTTGGCCTATCTATTAACAAAAAAATTGAAGAATATTGTGTAAGTTGCTAGTATAGTATATCAAGACATATTTACAGTATTCTTCTAAGCTTTTTGGAAGTAATACATATAGCTTCTAAACAAGAGGAAGTGTGTAATAACTTCTGTCGATTCAACTATGGAAATTTTACGTTTAGTATCCAGGATCGTGAGAAATTTGGGTAACTACAATAAGTAGTGGCTTTACGTTGATAAGATCAGCTAGACGGCTGGTGGACCCGACATGCTCACAATATTCCATCCCTACACTGACAGCATGATCGTCTATCTCTATGATTAAAACATGTACATGTATTACTTCCTGGGTTGTAAGGGCTAGTGACGTGTGTATAACCTCTCCTACCTAATTCTCATCCTCACCTTCTCGTGGTACAACCCGTTTTCACAAACGAGGCTCTGAGGACCGAGTCACGGCGGTATAACCGTTCCGTCAGGTACTGAGTAAATGCGGTATCCTAATGTCTGTCCAGAGACTAAAAGGTAGCAGCCCTACCACTGGACTACTTAGCGTCGGGCCAGTAACCTGTCCTAAGGAACTTCAAAACTACTTTCAAGTCTCAACACGTAAAAGCCAGAAGGAATTGAAATATGACGACCCACAGCAAAGAACCAGGACGTCCACTCAAAAGACTTCTGGATGATGTTTCTCTTGAGGCCGAAACAGGTCAACAGATGGCCTAAATTCGTGAATGTACTATACTGATGATGATGATGATGATGACGTTTTACCTACAAAAGTCAGCTCACCAAACTGTCGCATCGTTAGACACATTTTACACGAGGATTTTGTTCAGTAAAATTATTTTACTAACATTCAAATGATTTGACAAGAGTCAAAATATCTTTAAATGCAATCATATCTATTTAAAATATTGTTCGCCAAGTGACGGAAATTCGACCATAAATAACGCGTTACATTGTATTATATTAGACATTCTTGGTTTTAAATTGTGTTAGATCATAATCATAAAAATACAGTGTATATATACTTATATTGGAGTGTAACTGATGATGGGGGTGGTAGTATTCTAAATTAGTATCCAGGATCGTGAGAAATTTGGGTATCTACAATAAGTAGTGGCTTTACGTTGATAAGCTCAGCTAGACGGCTGGTGGACCCGACATGCTCACAATATTCCATCCCTACACTGGCAGCATGATCGTCTATCTCTATGATTAAAACATGTACATGTATTACTTCCCCATAGTTTAAATGGGAGCTTTGGCACTAAATTTTATTGCGTTGCAGTTAAAAAAGCTGATAATTTTTTTTTGATATTTCCTTTGTACATTACATGCTACTGTTGAAGAAATTTAACCCTTCAACGATGGAAATTTGCCATAAACACTACCTTGCAGTGAAAAACGGCAAAAAAGTAACTTTTTTCGAAATTTCATTTATTGATAACACCAAAGTTCGTCAATAACTAGTACAAAACATCAGTTGACAAACAGAGAAGAAAATGGTATTTAACTGATATGTAGATGTATTACATCGCCATAGATTAAATGGGAGTTTTAACGCTGTGTTTTAGTGCCTTGCAGTTAAAAACGGCAGATACTTTTTTGGACATGACCTTTGTATATCACATGGGTCTCTGTAAAAGACTAAACTCTTTCACCATGGAGATTTTCCATAATAACTGTCTCCGAGTTCAAAACAGCAGAACTGTCTCCGAGGTAAAGTAGCAGAACTGTCTCCGAGGTAAAGTAGCAGAACTGTCTCCGAGTTTCACCATGGAGATTTTCCATAATAACTGTCTCCGAGTTCAAAACAGCAGAACTGTCTCCGAGGTAAAGTAGCAGAACTGTCTCCGAGGTAAAGTAGCAGAACTGTCTCCGAGTTTCACCATGGAGATTTTCCATAATAACTGTCTCCGAGTTCAAAACAGCAGAACTGTCTCCGAGGTAAAGTAGCAGAACTGTTTCCAAATTTGATTTATTGAAAACATTAAAGCTCTTCAGTAGCTACTTAACATAAAAAATAGGTTGAGAAACAGAGGATAAATGTTACTCAATTATTTTGTTTAGCCTATTTATATGTAAATAATGATACTGGTAATTGTTTATATATTATTTTAAAGATTGTGGAATGTAACCACAAATATATTGTAAAATAATTTAACATTTTGCCACCGAAATTATACATATTGTATATATGGAAATCATAAGACCGACACATCCGATAGTTTTAAAGAAACCCATGTAAGACATAAAAGAAAATTAGTGGTTAGGCATAATTAAAAAAAAATGTCATGACGGACGGATATATCGAACTAGAATGGAAGCGCTATTAAAAAACATTTTATTCTCTCATACAATTGCACTATTACATCCTCTTGCATTCTTGCTTCTTACCTTCCTTCTGTTAAATATGCCAAAGTTTAGTTTTAAACTCCATGGCGTGGCAGTACTAGAAGGGCCTTGATACACTTCCCCATCGTTGGATTAGACGTTCTTCTCAAGATGACACATCTCTTTTCCATGGCCTCCAAGGTCACCTGACCTAACCCTATGTGATTTTTTTCTTATGGGGTCATGTTAAAAATCACGTGCTCGTCCCCCATGCCCCTCGATTTACAGAGCTGCGACAAAGCATATAGCATGCAGTCGCTGGTATTGACCATGAGATGTTCGTACGTGTATGGCACGGGCTGGATTATAGGATCAATATCTGACGAGTAACCAACGGTGGGCATATGGAATACCCGTAAGGTGCGTATGAAAACACGGAAATCTACTCTTTCCTCTGAAACAAGTGTTTTCGCTATCTGTGTTATGGTTAGTGTTCTACAGACCCACGAAACCCCGGAGGGACTTCTGACTTGCCCTGTATATTTTTCTTAAACATGAAAAAGCTGACAAAAATAACTCACCTTAACTTATAACTTTGTTCTTTTCTTTAGCATAAGTTATTGTAACGTCACATTTCAGTTAGATTAGAATATTTCTTGAATTTAACTCAGTATTCAAATGTTTGTATTCGATAGTTATCAGTTATAACTCTGATAAATTTGTCATACATCGTGTCTTCAAAATTATATCATTATACTTAATATTATAGCATTTTGTCGAAACTGACCTTTAATAATGTTTTATTTACTTTTTGATGAAACGCTGGACGTCTTGTCAAACATTAAAATATTCGACTATAGTCAACTTGATAGAAGTCAAGTCATTTTTACTGCTGTTGGTGAAACCGGCCACAAATCATCAGAAAATTAGTAAAAACCAATTGAAAGTCGCTTTAGTTTCAACAAAGTTTTCATGTATCATTCTGATTATTTTGTGTTTAATAATAATTGTAAAGACCGGATTGAAAACTAGCACATTGTTACACGAAGCCTTCCTACATTTTTCTACCATTTCATGCCCAAAATGTCTTAACATAGGCCTACCATTTTTACTGTATTCTGATGATTTTGTATTTGTGCGGTTTATATTTTAAATGCCTATAACGAAAATATCCTAACTTGTCTCTGAAAATCCTCCTTGCACGCAAAATAAAACCCATGAGAGTGGAATGTTTCATAAATAATCAATCTTTCATATTCTGTATGTTTGTGTACACATATACCAGAAAGAAAGCAAGCTCGCGTTCCCACTGCGATTTAAGACGCCTATAAAACTAAAGAAAGACTCAAAATCTTCTGACCAAATAACAACCAAACATTAAGTTTTATATTTAATACTTAATCCCCCACCCATAAAAAATGTACATAAATCTTTGACTAGCTATAATCATCTAACTAAATTCAATGTTAAAGCATTAAATTCAGCGATTCTGTAATAATTCTTCCTTCAAAATGTAATGGAAATATTTAACTCTAATTGAGAACTGAGTAGTTACTAGTTTATATAATGACGCTTTTAAAAGCTAAGGTAATTACGGTCATATTCGAATTTGGACGAAAAAAGGGTTGAAAATGATATTTAGAGGCCAATTTTTCAGGTTTGAGTTTCTTTTAACTAACTCATTTGTATTATTGAACCCATTGTTTCATGGCCGCGCGATCACATGGCTTCCATACTTCCCTATCCTGAGCTTTTTTTTCAATCGTCCACTGTAAAATCTCCTTCTCTCAAATGATGTTTGATATTAGTGAGTTTCTTTTACGTGCTGTCAATCTACAACTCTAGCGCCACTACATTAGATCCCTTCCGTAGGAAGTCGTAATCATAATTTCCGTGCCCTGAAATATCCATCGATCCCAGCTCTGTTTGGACCGCTAACATCAAATATTTAATGTGCAAACGGAACATATATTTGGTTTACGTTCATAAAGTCGTGGAAATATTTTTTTACGAAAAAGTATATTGGTATGAACACTAAAATAAATATATATTTTCATAAATTATTTGCAGTTTAAATATTGTGTGAAATAACATTCTTAAAATGCATTCAGTAATAACAATGTATTGTCATATAATGTGTTCAATGACAATTATATTTATTTATTTAGCCTGATTGAGCTAAGGTCAATTGCCCTTATCTTCCACTCAACAAAGACAAACAAAACTGACAAATCTGACATCAAAATACAAATAAAAATAAAATTGTTTTAACCACATTTTTTAAACAAAAGTTGTAAGTTATTCATTTATTTTAAAATTCACGTATTTTAAACGTACCGAAATTACATTTCATTAGAATATTCTGGCTTTTCTGGAATTTTCTAAACAATTCGTTTGTAACGAAAATTTTATTTTGTTGGGTATAAAATTACGCGTTCCTGATTTCTCACAAATATAACATTTTAACACAACCAAAATTATATCATATCTCGGCAGTTACATTACAATTTTTACAACACATACAGTTCCATTCATTAAAATTTATTTAATGATATATTACAATTAATATGCTACAATCCTTTTATTCTTAATGTTAAATTATACGTTTTGCGACGTGTAAAGTATTAATAATTATTGCAGTTCAAAATTATGAAATCATGCGGAGAAAAATGTATGGATATTTCCTGTACTAATACAAAATATAAAAAATATAATCAATTGAGTTGGTGTTTACTTGATGAGAATCCATATTTATTAATTAAATAAAAATAAAACGTAGTTTTATTTGATTTTCATATTTATTATATAATTCAGTGACAGCTGTTTCGGTACACTGTACCTTCTTCAGACATGTTAACAAATTATGAATTGTGTTCCAACTGATCTAAGCAACAATACAACAATATTTATTTAAATTTTCAAATTTAACAAAGGGGATTCATTCAAATCAAGTTGAGAATTTAACAGTTTTTTTTAGTAAAAAAAGTTAAATTCTCAACTTTTAGTAAAAAAAACTGTTAAATTCTCAACTTTTAGTAAAAAAACTGTTAAATTCTCAACTTGATTTGAATGAATCCCCTTTGTTAAACTTAAAAATTTAAATAAATATTGTTGTATTGTTGCTTAGATCAGTTGGAACACAATTCATAATTTGTTAACATGTCTGAAGAAGGTACAGTGTACCGAAACAGCTGTCACTGAATTATATAATAAATATGAAAATCAAATAAAAGTACGTTTTATTTTTATTTAATTAATAAAAAAATATATGTATCAAATAGTTAATGTGTTTACGTAATATTGTTCAGGAACATGTAAAGAAGATGTATAGCATCTCGTAGCAAAATTGCAAACAAATTTTGTTGTTCGGTAAAACAATGGTATTTTAAAGATTAATGCACACCATACCCTATATCATTTCTTTACAGTTATAAGATAGTGTTCGGGGACTACACAGGGAATGAGTTAATATTCGCACCTTGGTTCTTAATAGTTTTACAGTACTTTTGTAATATGATAATAAAATTTTAAAATGCTATTTACTTTCGAAATTATAGAGTTAAAAAGTAAGTACAATAGAACAAAAATAAACTATGTGCTTCGTAAATAAAAATAACGATCGCGTAATCCTCCTTACACGTCTATTAATTCAAAGAAAATTATGTATTACAGGATCTAAAGTAAAATAAAATAATTTCAGTACTGTAAATAAAATGATTTTATATCGATTAGGAGACGTGAAAACAAAAGCCGTATAATCTTAAGGTCAAACCGAATAAATAAAGGGTGAAACTGACCTTTTAAAAATTTGTTTGCAATAGGCCTATATCCTCAAATAAATTCGAATTATTACTTGCTCCTTCAAAACTTCTCATTTTGTTTATAGTTGCTGCCTGTAATCCCTTAAATTCATGTAATGACAACGCCCCTTTCTCAAAAAGTCAAATTCCGGAATATGTCATCTCGATTATCGCAATAGCCCTGTTATTTAATCCGAAGTGAGCGGAATGGCTGCACGATACCAGCGCCATGAGACTGGTTCCTCATTCACAAGCAAACAATGAAAAGAGATACTCTCATCGGAATGCCATTAAATTTTTCAACAAGCTCCACTGTGCTCATATCTATAATGCAACGTTTGCCCTGCTTCAAATCTCCAAGGAGCTTATTTTTTGTGCCAAGTACACATGTCGAGGTCGGGTATCGCATCATGGCTTTGAGACAACATTGATTAAACGAATCCATCCATCAAAATCCTGACTTCATTGGACAAGCGACATGCTTAACCTCTTCTGATGCACCACAATATACACAGGAATAATAATAATAATAATAATAATAATAATAATAATAATAATAATAATAATAATAATAATAATAATAATAAAAATAATAATAATAATAATAAAAATAATAATAATAATAATAATAATAATAAAAATTATAATAATAATAATTATAATACTTTATTATCATTATTATTATTATCATTATTATCATTATCATCATCATCATTATCATCATTATCATTATAATAATAATAATAATAATAATAATAATAATTATTATTATTATATTATTATTACTATTGGGGACGCGCCGTAGCTTAGTGGTTAAGGCATTGCGCTACAAGCCGGAAGGTCGAGGTTTCGAGCCACGTGGGGTCAGGATTTTTAAACCGACCCAAACCCTCTGGCGGCATTATGGTCCTGGGGTCTACTCAGCCTCTAACGGAAATGAGTACCAGACGCTCGTTCTGGGGTAAAGGCGGCCGTCACGAGAGCTGATAACCCGGCTGACATCAAATGCCAATTGTGTAGAAAAAGTGAGAGCCTTAACCTCCTAATACCCCAAGGGCTTCCTGAGGCCTGTCGTGGGATCACCTTATTTTAATTATTATTATTATTATTATTATTATTATTATTATTATTATTATTTTTGTTATTATTATTATTATTATTATATTATTATTATAGCCACGTCTGATTCAGAAGCGAATTATGAAATTAATCACGCAAATTATATTTTTTTATGTATTCCAACATTTTCTGAAACGGCAAACAAATTGATTTCAATAACATAAATCCATCCATAGTAATTCTGCCCGAAGGCAGGTCCTTCACTGCAATCATAGCATTTTCATGCTATGCTTGCAGCTTTACTAGGGAATTGTGTAGGTGTGGTAGCTTCCCGTTGCTTTCCACACCGGTGAAGGATGATGATGATGTTAATGATAATGGTAAGGATGATAATGATAAGGATGATGGCCATATGATTTCGGGGACCGTTTGAACCTTAAAGTTTTCCTGACATTTGTCTTACAGGCGAGGAAAAAACCCCGATAAGAACCTCACCCAGAAAAACTGCCCCGACCGGGGATCGAAGCCGGGCCCGCTGCGTGACAAGGCAGCACGCTACCTCGAGACCACAGCGGTGGACATAACATAAATATTATTTCAAATTAATTAAGTAATTAATACAGGCCTTACATAACATGCACATACATATATCAACTACTCATTAATTTAGTCAAATGTATCCCATAATTTAATATGAAGGTAAGACTGCAGTAAATGTTGCGTCTATTATAATGTAATTTTACAAGAAATTGAGTTGTTTTTCATTTCAAAATTAAACAGAAATTGCTGCTTTATTACTAACTATAGGAAGACGGATTTTCTTTTCATTTTCAGCATTGATTTAAATGCTGTTAAAAATATGAAGATATGCATTTAAACTGCGTTAAATTACTTAGCAGTAATATATACCTAAGAAGAGTTAAATCCATTTTTTAAATATAATATAAGTTTATTTCAAATAACTTTAAATATTATGGAGTAGATCATTTGATGTAGACAGGTCACATTTCACACATAGCCTACCTTGAATTAATGAAAAACAATCCTGTGAAACCAAAACGATTTTGAATAAATAGTTCCGCATTTACCTGAAATTATGTAATTTTATTTCATTTTAAGTAATTAAAGCGAAAGGCGCTGGAAGAAGAGTAATAGAAAACATGTACATCCTAGTTACTTAGGACCAACGTTACAGTTTCTTAGAGAAAATAAAATTGTTTCAATATAAGATTATTTATAAATTAAAATGAAATACCTGTACGGTTCGAGGCACGCCGTAACGTGGTTGGCTAAACCAATATGCTACAATTCGGAATGTTAGGGGTTTGAGTTCAGGTGCGAGTCAGGATTTTTAAACTGGCCTAAAACTTCTGGCGGCACCATGGCCCTGGAGTCGACTCAGACTCTAACGAAAAAGAGTATCATACACGTGTTCTGGGTGTACATATGGTTTTCACGCATAACCTACATCTCGGCTGACATATCGTGCTATTGTCTAGAAATGTGGGAACCCTCTACTCCTAGCAGACAATGGCTTCATCAGGCCTGTAGTGAGATTATAGTTTACTTGTGTGGTTCAGTCTTAGAATTTTAAAAAGCTTTAACCTAGTTTAAGAGTTTTAACATCGCATTCTATTTAATAATGTTATATTATTACTAATACTTCGATGGAATTTTCTCATGTAATTTTTTAGTATTAAAAAATGTTTCATTAAGACACAAATAACATAGAAAAAGTTTATCCCACTGTGTATCTAAGATAACCCGATTAGGAAAATTGTATCCAATCGACGTACATTGGCAAACATTCCCCCAAAATGTGACAAGAGACGCTATGCTGCGGGACTAGGAAATTTCCTTAAAGCCTTATATATGCTTACAAAAAGTGCGTGTAAAATAGAGATAGGATTTAGCCGGATTAGAGCCCTAACTTAAAAGACGAGTGTGTGTTTGGTTGTGAAAAAACCATGCTGGTGGTCTTACACCGCCCATTATTCGTTGGGTAACTGCTTCCCAGTTTTCTCCCCCTTATGCCATTCCTCAGCCCAAATGTTGCTCAATACTTCTTCGAGGTAAAAGAAATAAGAGGGTCCAAAGTGAGAGAGACACCTTATAATAAAGCCCAAGATACATGTGCTATCATTTCTGCAGAGGTTTTATGAGAAGGCTTATGCATAAGTTGGGCTCAATCCCACCCTCGTCTATGAGTGATGGTGGCGATACGAAAAAGTGCTTATATTGCGCAGTCTGGTGAAACTTATGCAATATTTATATTATCCTACTGTTCAATACTTAAAATATTCCATTCTACTTTTTCTTCCTTTGTTTCAGCGCAGCAACTTTTTATCTCCTACACTGCATTCAAATAAAAGTTGCAAAATCTTGCTGTGAATAAGTACATGTACTCATTATACTAGGCTATAATGCGCCTTGTCAAAATATGTGAATTTGTGCTAAATGAACTAGGAATGTTCCTCAAAAAATAAAATTATCCTTGCTTGAATTCTAAATGATTATCGAATACGTCCTTACTTTGTTTCCTGAAATGTGGTTATTACACGCGAACATGTAGGCCTACTTGAATCGGCCAGAAGAAAATCCTCTAACCTAGCTTTTTTTAAAATAAATAATTGGATTCACATATTCAAGAAAGACGTACTTTATTTTCTGTTCTTATATCTGCGATTATAGGGAATAAGTTGTTTAGTTGAAAGGCTTCCTGGTGGCTTATGGTCAGCGTTCCTGGCTAAAGAGCAATAGGTATAATAAAAACCGGTCTTGCACATGCGAATTTTTCTCTAAGATAATTTTTCGCATTTCATCAGAGTCTGTCTTTGTGTGTATACTATACATGTATTTCATCCATATTTTTTAAAGATCTTAAAGAAATAAAAAGATAAACACATGGAAAAAAGGTAAGAAGGCAAACAAAATAATTGTACTTAATTAGAAAAATGCAAATAAATAATAAGCCTAATAACGATCAAATTGAGTTATGTGTCATGTGATGACCTGCGCATCGTGTATACGTAGTAACCCAGGACTCCTTTAATTCTCCGTCTTATAAAGAAGTTTGTTTCTTGGTATTTCATATGAATACTAACATGTCCTCAGATAAAAACGTGCTCTTCTGGGAAGTAGCGATTTTGTACTTATTTCTTAAAACCACACAGATAACAGATATTCGTTATGAGATATGTTTCCAATGGTAGAGTATGTTGTGTAATTATTCCATTATATTAACGCAGTTTAACCTCTCACCTTATAGGTACTTTTACGTGCCACGAACCTACCGGTCATTAGAGTGGCACGACCTGTCGGAAGAGAAACTTTAACTATGAATCACATACATTAATTTTTGACTACACAAGGACAAAGAGGTTCTCCCCGAATCAGTGAACAGCTCAACGTCAGGGCCTCCTCAGAGACAACACAACACTAAGACGAAAAACACCATTCACACACATTCATACTAAACATACAGAATATGATAATGGTGATTGTGATGGTCAGATGATGTTTGAGAACCGTTTGCGCCTTAACGTTCCCTAACATTAGTGTTACAGGTTGGAAAAAAACCCCGAAGAAAATGATCATCCTGGAAATGTGTCACGACCGGAGATCAAACTCGGGCCCGCTGCATACAAGGCAGTGATGCGACCCTAAGATCACAGAGTTATCAATTATAATATTAAATAGGGCTGTTAACTAAGAATTATCCACACTTGACCGTTCACCTAAAATATCTTCATGAATATATCACATAAAGTCGATCTATTGCTCAAACCATTCCATTTCGTGGTGAATTTGTGTAAATATGACGTATATGGTTCATCTCCTGGAAGACAAACCTACTTTCGATCAATTTCAAAACATTGGCCTGTATGTAGATGCACTATCTCCTCTACTATTTAATTTTGTACTAGAGCATGCCATTAAATTTTTAGAGAATGAGGAAGGCTTACAACTCAATGGTATTAATAAGCTGTTAGTTTATGCTGATGATGTAGTATTATTGGCCGATAGCGAGGAGATACTAAAGGACAACACGCACACACTATTGAGTAACACTAAGAAATTAGGTGTGGAAGTAAATATCAATAAAACTAGATATATGATCACACATAGAAATTCATTATATAATAGGAATGAACAGCTAATGAAAAATGAGGGAAATTTTGAGGAAGTGGCTGAATTCAAATACCTAGGAACAATAATCACAAAGAGGAATGAGATGCACAAAGAAACTAAACATAGGCTCAATTCTGGAAACGCGTGCTATTATGCATTGCAGAGACTCTTGATGTACCAACTCCTTTCAAAAAACTTTAAACTGAAAATATATAAAACTATTATTCTACCAGTTATACTATATGAGTGCGAAACATGGACTCTTACTTTGAGGGAGGAAAGGGGATTACATGCATTTGAGAATAAAGTACTTAGGATTTTTTTTGGACCAAAGAGACATGAACAGACAGGTGAATGGAGAAGACTACATAACAATGAACTATATGGTCTTTATAGGAAGCCAGATATAATTAGAACAGTTAAGTCTCGTAGACTGCGATGGGCAGGACATGTTGCACGTATGGGGAATGAAAGACTTGCATGGAAGCTTCTTGTAGGAAAGCCAGAGGGAAAACGCCCAGTTGGTAGACGAAGAATAAGGTGGAAGAATAACATTAACTATGATTTGAGGGAAGTAGATTATACAGGGAATGATTGGAAAACATTAGCTCAACATAGGGATATATTGAGAGCTTATGTCCGCGCGGCCATGAACCTACGGGTTCGATATTGCCAGTGAGTAAGTAAGTAAGGCCTGTATGTATATATATATATATATATATATATATATATATATATATATATGACAAACTCTTCACTTTTATACATATCCGTCCCAATCAGGGACACGACCTACCGTGATAGGGTTATTGGAAATGGATTGCATGGATTTTTTTGACACAAAAAATATAGAGGACCTCCTGCTTCATGAGTGATTAACTCAATTCAGATGCCACTTTCGAGACAGCGTGGACATTTAAGACAAGACATACAATCCACTCATACATTGACGCAAAATAATGTAATAATGATTGGAGATATTTCGAAGAGGTTCGGAAAGTATTTGTGCCTTAAGAGTTTCTATCATTTGTTTAAAAGATAAGGAAACATTCGATAATAAGTAACTTACGATTTTTTTTCCGCCCGAATTTTTAACCAGCATCCGAGACGACATTAACCTTACCACAGCGGTGAACAATATCTTACTCACTGTATAGATGCTCGTATTTCACCCCCAAATATTCAAACTAAACTAATTAACTCTGAAAATTGTTTTTAATATAACATAAACAAATGCACGACTATAGAGCGGCAATAGAGGACATCAATTTTCATATTTTCTCTTTAAGCGCTTTGAATTACAACTGGCGATGGAATCTGAATGGCAAAAATTCCGCGAAGATAAAAGTTCAATGAAATTGAAGTAGAAATTCCAATAGGCAAGGAAGGTATGGATTAAAATATTTAGAGGCACGAGAATCTTATTTCATCTCATATTACTTCCTTCTTCAATCCTCAACCGTTCCTGTTTAACAAAAATGCTAATATGGTGCAAACATATTTCAAACTAATAATACTCTTAAAGAGATTTCATGAATTTAAATTATGTGTAAAAACAAACATCCAATTCTGTTTTCCTGAGCATGAAATAAAATTTAAATACTATATGTTAAATTATGTATGTATAATTGTTTTATTTACAATTTAGTCTATTGATTGAACAGCGTTGCATGTTCAATACTTAGACAGATATGTTATCGAATTTAAAATTTAATAATTAAAATACTTAATATCAAATTATTTCCTGCCCAAATATCTTCATCTCATATTTTTGGGTGCTATCATATTTCAAGATAAATTTCTTCGTTACAATATAATATTTTGAAGGACTAAGGAACATATTATATGGTTCCGAAACATGGACTCTTACTTTAAGGAAGGAAAGGAGTTAACGAGTATTTGAGAATAAAGTTCTTAAGAAAATTTGTAGACCAAAGAGAGATGAACAGACAGGTGAATGGAGAAGACTGCATAAAAGTGAATTACATGGTCTTTATAGGAAGCCAGATATAATGAGAACAGTTAAGTCTCGTAGACTGCGATGGGCAGGACATGTGGTACGAATGGGGAGTGAAAGACGTGCATGGAAACTTCTTGTAGGAAAACCATATGGTAAACGCCTAGTTGGTAGACCATGAATGAGGTGGGAGAGTAACATTAACTATGATTTGAGGGAAGTAGATTATACAGGGGACGATTGGAAAACATTGGCTCAGGATAGGGATATATGGAGAGCTTATTTCCACGCAGCCATGGACCTACGGGTTCGATAGTGCCAGTGTAGTTAGTTGACAGTTAACTTCATAAAAGTTACTGTATCCGGACCTATAAAAATGTTTAAAATGTTAATGGTTTATTATTACAAAATTATTTGTTTTTTAACATTAAGATTATAAATTAGTCAGTAATGTCTGTGAATGATTTTGAAATAAGCTATTTGAAATTAATTGCAACAATTTTTAAAATTAAGTAACTTGTGATCTTACAAGTATATCGGGAAGAATTGTGTTTCCATTGTAGTTGACATATTCTTTTTAGAGCTCTAAGCTTTTATTTTGATTGGGTAAGAAGTGCTCACTATGAAACTGACCAAATTGCATTGTTGACTGTAATTATGTAAATTATATTTTGTGCTTCAGATATTGATTTTACATGTAATTACTTGTAGAAATAAAATTTGCTGAACAAAAGTTGCTTCTTAAATCTAAAATTCCATGAGAAAGTCATTACATAATACTTGTTAGTTTTATTTTCAAAAGTTAGCAGTTTTAGTTTTAAAAACTTACAAATTCATTAAATGTCATATAATTTCTGAACATATATTAAATAATTATCTAGTGAAGTGCCACAAACATAATGTATATTTTGAAACATCTATATTTCTAGTAGTGAATTCAACCAAGAAGTAGGAAATTTCAGAGAATGCTCGAGGCACCTTAAAGAATATAGTGAATATAAAATGGAATCGGAAAACACAGCCAAACTGATATATCTTATACAAATTTTGTTTCAATAGAGAAACATTTCAGTGGACAAATTTATATTGGGTATCAGGAGGATAAAATGATTTCGCTTCGAAGTAACTGGTTTCTTGAATGAAGGACTATTGTGTTGTTAGAAGATTCCTGGTAGGCGATATTTTATCAGATACTGGCGAAAAGACGCCATAAAGAAGAAATAGAGTTTAAATATTGACAGTCACTTATTCAGAGTTCTTCCCCCTCCCCATACTTACAGCCCCTACCAGTGGCTACTCCAACCCACTTCGATTTCCAATTCTTAAGAAGGAAGCCAAATAATCCATACGAACTACGTACTGCAGGAAGTTTTGCAACATAAAATCCTAGACTCAAGAACATCGTGTGTCGTGGTTTTGTCTGGGTTACAGATTTCAGTCTGGAAACACTAAATTTGGTTCCCTTGTTAATAGCCCTGCATCAGGACACTTTCTAATTTCACGCTACAAGCTACATTTTCGCTATTCTATTAATATTAGATCTGAAGAAGGTGTTACGCCTACACTAGGGCCTAACTGCCATAATAATAAAATACCAATAAAAAACCGGTAAAGCTTACACATATATACTTGTCTATTATATCAGAAGATAGGAAATAAATAACCACATTGAAATACAAATTAGTCATACTCAGAGGGCTTTTAAAATATAAAAAAAGCGAATAAAAATCTATAATGTTTTATATCCTGGATCAAAACCATGTTACAACGTTCCAGGATGTAAATTCACATCAACATTATTTTGACAGAAAGATCAGAGATGACCACATTAGATAAGGGTGAATTTGAGCTGCAAGAAGTGAAAGTGGAACAGAGTTTTCCATTTTGACATAGATGAAGGTTTTGAACTATATCATGTGAAAGTTGTAAGTGAAAACCGATGAAAAAACCGCACATGTATTGAACGGAAATGCTAACTTTCCACCCAAGTTTCCCCCGATTAGAAACTTAAAAATTATCATATACATATTCGCGATTTTTCTAACGAATTCATGTTGGTGTGGAGGACCGGAGCATTCGCTTCAGGTCCTCCTGGGGGACGAGAGCAGCCTGTTCATGGGTAAGAAACTTCAATTTATCATCACTCTAAAAAAGTTCATGTTTTTTTAATGGTCATAGATCCTAAAGAAAAATAACTTAGAATAATATACTTCGTCATGTGAAGACCCAAGGGTCAAATAACTTAGAATAATAACCTAAAGTTGTTTTTAAATGTTTTTCTCTCTCTCAGTTTTATCAAGTCTTAGTCTTTTCGGCGCATTTCAATATGGCGACTTTAGCTGGCTTTAATAGTTTGTTTTATATGTTTTTGTTTTAATATTTCTCTTTATGTTTTGTTTTATTGAAATAAATAATGTTATTTTATTGTTTACTGTGATTCTATGTGAAGTATTACCACCAAAACCAATGCCAACCGCTGGGGCCAAAGATCACTTAGAATATAAATATCATTTTTACACTACGTTACGACTGGGCTTAAGTTCCAGTGTAACAGAAGGATTGATTTGTAATAGCATCCGTAATTAGAAAAACTAACAATACAATATCTGTTTTAAGGCAATGTTATGATCGTATATCAGAGTAAAAATTAAACTCCGGGGAAAAGCAGATGTATGCATACAAATCAACTCTTTAAATCCATTAAAATTAAACGAAAATCTTGAGATATAATCACTGTGTTAATGCATTGTGACACGTTAAAGATTTGTTTTAATGGGGCACGCCGTAGCGTAGTGGTTAAGGCACTGAGCTACAAGCCAGAGGGTCGAGGGTTCAAGTCCCGTTGGGGTCAGGATTTTTAAACTGACCCAAACTCTCTGGCGGCACTATGGCCCTGGGGTCGACTCAGCCTCTAACTGAAATGAGTACCAGACGCTTGTTCTGGGGGTAAAGGCGGCCGTCACGCAGGGCTGACAACCCGGCTGACACAAAGTGCCGATTGTCAAGAAAAAGTGGGAGCCTTAACCTCCTACTACCCCAAGGGCCTCCGGGCCTGTTGTGGGATCACTTTACTTTACTATGACTAATGTCAAAATTATTTTGGAACTGAATATGTGGATATGATGAAGTTACATTGGTGTAGGCGTAAGCCATATTTTCTTTGTTTACCAAAAATTAACGTAACACTAAAAATGCTGTAATAAATTCGAGAGCAAAAAGCAGTAATGTTATCAGTTATGGAACGTCGCCTTGATACAACCTTGATCATTCATCTCGACAGATATAAATTAAACTAGCTAGACCATGTAAAAAGAATGGATAATTCAAGAATCCCAAAACTGAAGATGCAATACAAGCACAAAGTTCTTTGCTTACCAGGAAGACCTTTTAAAGAGACTGCTAGATGGGGACAAATCAGGTATATAAAGGCCTAATTCGATACAGATGATGATGCCATGACCCAAGTTGATATATAGGATTGAACTGAACTTGTACAATGTATTGTAATAGTTACAATTTAGCTGTTGACGAAAATAAGTTTACACCATGGTAACTTTAACTCGTATATATAATTATTTACTTCTTCTTATTTATCTAGCCTGGTGGAATTGATATCATGTGGCAATCTCTTCCACCTACCAGGACAAACATATTTTACATTAGAATACAACAATCACAGTTAATTCTAATATTAAAATCTAAATGAAAATTTCTCCAATAATACTAATATCTATAACGATATGATCGATAACATAATATTAATTAAAATTAAAACTGAAATTGGCTAATAGAATGTACACGAGCAAGATACATAAAATTATTCCGTTGTCAGTTCTTATCTAATGTACATGAAACATATTAGAACGAAAATATTTATATATAATAAAATATTCTATTGTTTAGACCGTATATAAAACACCGAATTAAAATATTGGTCAATCTTATTACTATATTTATAAAATAAAATAAATGAATAGAAGAGTAACATTAGTAAGGCGTAAGTTAGTTTGTTATTAAATTACTCTTCAGTTTGTTTTTGAACGAAGCTTAGTGTGACAATCCATAACATAGGGCGTATGGATGTAATGCCCTGACAAATTAAACTAAAATATAGTGAGCAATAAACAGTGTGATGGGGAAGGATATAACTTTTTCTTGATAGTTCAATTACATAATATCAACATTAGGATAATTTGGAGAAATAAATGAAATTGGTTAGTTTTAGAATTCATGGTTTGTACAACTCAAATCGTTTCATTACTTTTACTACATTTTAATTATTTTACTTTCGGATATCTATGCATGAGTATATTAAATAGATGGAAAAGTTACTTTAATCAGCTATTAAATGTAAATACAGAACAGGACATTTAGGAAGATAATTTACAGACAGCAGAAATGCTTGTCACTGAGCCAAGCGCATTAGAGGTTGAAATGGCGATTGAAATATTGAAAATGTATAAAGCATCAAGTTCAGATGAGATCTCAGCAGAACTGATAAAAGCAGGGGGGGGGAGAAAAATTGACGGACAAGATACGCTGGTTGCTTAGTATGATTTGGGAAAAAGAAGCTCTTCCAGATGAATGGAAGGAATCAATTATCGTACAAATTTATGAGAAAGGAGATAAAACTGATTGCAACAACTACAGGGGCATCTCATTACTTTCAACTTCGTACAAAATTCTAACAAATATATTAGTAAGCAGACTTATTCCCTATATTGATGACATTCTAGGAGATCAACAATGTGCATTTAGAAGAAACAGGTCTACAACAGATCAGATTTTTAGTATAAGACAGATTTTAGAAAATAAATGGGAATATAGTGGTACCGTACATCAACTATATGTACACTTCAAAACAGCATATGATTGAATTAAGAGGGAGAAGTTATATAGTATCCTGCTGGAGTTCGGAATTCCTAAAAAGTTAGTTAGACCTATACGAATGTGTCTAAATGGCACAAAGAGTAGGGTGAGTGTAGGCAAAGAGTTTTCGGACACTTTTGAAATCCAGAATGGGTTGAAGCAAGAAGAATCGCTATCTTCTCTACTATTTAATTTTGTACTAGAGCATGCCATTAAATTTTTAGATAATGAGGAAGGCTTACAACTGAATGGTATTAATAAACTGTTAGTTTTATGCTGATGCTGTAGTATTGTTGGCCGATAGTGAGGGGATACTAAAGAACAATACGCACACACTATTGAGTAACACTAAGAACTTAGGACTGGAAGTAAATATCAATAAAACTAAATATATGGTCACACGTAGAAATACATTATATTATGGAAATGGACAGCTAATGACAAATGAGGGAAATTTTGAGAAAGTGGTTGAATTGAAATACCTAGGAACAATAATCAAACATTGGAATGAGATGCACAAAGAAATTAAACATAGGTTCAATTCTGCAAATGCGTGCTATTATGCATTGCAGAGACTCTTGATGTCCTAACTCCTTTCAAAAAACGTTAAACTGAAAATATATAAAACTATTATTCTAACAGTTATATTATGGGTGCGAAACATGGACTCTTACTTCAGGGGAGGAAAGGAGATTACAAGTATTTGAGAATAAAGCACTTAGGAAACTTTTGGACCAAAGAGAGATGAACAGACAGGTGAATGGAGAAGACTACATAACAATGAACTACATGGTATTTATAGGAAGCCAGATATAATAAGAACAGGTTAATTCTCGTTGTCTACGATGGGCAGGACACGTTGCACGTATGGGGAATGAATGACTTGCATGGAAGCTTCTTGTAGGGAAGCCAGAAGGAAAACGTCCAGTTGGTAGGCCAAGAATCAGAAGGGAGAATAACATTAACTATGATTTGAGGGAAGTAGATTATACAGGGAATGATTGGAAAGCATTAGCTCCAGGATAGGGATGTATGGAGAGCATATGTCCGCGCGGCGAACCTACGGGTTCGATAGCGGCAGTCAGTAAGTAAGTATATCTATGCATGTAATCATCTTGGAAAATTGTGAAGATTTTTGCCCCTGAAAATGAAGTATCGCATTTTTACAAGAATTAACGTAAACCATTTTTTTGAGACATCTTCGGGGATTCGTAAATATGATATTTAAACAACTATAAAATAGAGAGATTGATAGATAGCTGGATAGATATAGAGACGCACACTACATAAAAAGAGAAACGAAAAAATACATTGATGGGGAAGTGATGGATGGATGGTTGGTTGGATGGTTGGTTGGTTGGATGGATGGATGGATGGATGGATGGATGGATGGATGGATGGATGGATGGATGGATGGATGGATGGATGGATGGATGGATGGATGGATGGATGGATGGATGGATGGATGGATGGATGGATGGATGGATGGATGGATGGATGGATGGATGGATGGATGGATGGATGGATGGATGGATGGATGGATGGATGGATGGATGGATGGATGGATGGATGGATGGATGGATGGATGGATGGATGGATGAGCATATAAGTTACACAGAGTGTTTCAGTAGTGATGGTCAATAATTCACACATGGAAAGTACAGACCAAAAGTAGCTAGAAAGCTCCAATAAACATGGGTCCGCAAATCAATCTTTGTCCAGATATCGCAATAATTCGAATTATAACCTACTCTAAACGCCCCTGGGTAATTACGTTGGTATCTCAAGGTTCGGGATCGACTAACAGTTCGTTGACGTATGCGCAACAACTTCCCTTTCTCCCTGCGTGCACTGTATTTACAGGCTTCACATCAGTTACGAAAGTAAAGGCATCATGAGCAGAGGTTAAATCAATGAAGAGTACGCTGACATGCATTTCATGTATGGCAAAGCGGATGGCAATTGCGCTTGAGACTGCACCGTTGTCAGAAGAAGCTTTTCTTCGCCGCAAGCAGCCCGACAAGCGTACATTTATCAAGTTACATCAGTGCCATAGAGAAACTGGGAGTTTCGCACACCATATACAAGAATGTAGACCAAGATCCATAACACCTGATGTTGAGGACAGGGTGTTACGCAGTGTACACAAACGTCCGAGTACTTCAACAAGGAGGATTGCTTCCAGGGTGCGGGTCCTGAATCATAGCAGTGTGTGGCCGATTTTATAACGGAAATTACTGTAGCCGTATCATCTGCAGCGAGTGCAAGCTCTCAACAATGCAGACTTCCCTCCTAGAGAGAAATTCTGCCAATGGATGCAACAAGAGTGTACCCCGAAATTCATGTTTTTAAGCAGTAATCTGTTCAGGGATGAAGCTAGGTTTACCCGTGATGACATTTTTAATGCAACACATGTGTCACGAGATCAGCAGCGTTTTTCGTTGAACTACTCGGAGGCCGCATACTTGGACCACACGTCCTACCTCAGAGACTAACCGGAGAACATACATCGGTATCTGCGAACTCTACTTCCAGATCTCCTTCATCATCATGATGTTCCACTGAACCAAAGCCTGACATGTGGTTCATGCATGACGGTGCTACAGCACATTTTCAGTTACGTGTGCGCCGGCTTCTAGTTCGAAGGTATGGTCAACATTGGAGAGATAGAGGGGGGCTTGTGCCTTGGCCTCAAAGTTCATCGGATTTATATTCATGGATTTTTGTTTGTGGGGTCATTTCAAAAGCCTGGTTTTACACTACTGTGGTCAACTCCCTTGAGGAATTGCGCTAGCGGATTGAAGCAGCCTTCCAGCATTTACAGAATTCTTCAGAATTGCATGACAGGATTCACTACTCATTTGTGAGAAGAGTTCAATGTTGCATTCAGATGCATAGACAACATTTTGAATATCTTCTTTGAAGTTTAGAGATGCCGTGTGTTCGTAGACACTGATGAATCGCAACAGAAAATGTGTTCTGTTCCGACAACGGATGATTTGTTAACCTATGTTTATAGGAGCTTTTCACCTACTTTTAGCCTGTATTCTCCGTGTGTGAAATATTGACCATCACATCTGAAACACGTTGTGTATATATATATCCACCGCTGTGGTCTCGAGGTTGCGTGCTGCCTTGTCACGCAGCGGGCCCGGGCTCGATTCCCGGTCGGGACAGGTTCCTGGGTAAGGTTTTTTCGGGGTTTTTCCTCACCTATAAGACAAATGTCAGGAAGCTTGGGGCTTAACGGTCCCCGAAAATCATCCGGCCGTCATCATCATCCTTCACCGGTGTGGAAAGCAACGGGAAGCTACCACATCTATAATTACCTAGTAAAGCTGCAAAGGATAGCATGAAAATGCTCTGATTGCAGTGATAGACCTGCCCTCGGGAAGAATTACTATGGATTTTTATATATTCAGATATAATTTCTGAAGATGTGTAAATATGTATATGGATGGACAAACAAAAATGTAAAATGTTAAAGAGTGCACAAAAAAATTACGAACACATTTTCATTAAGAGCCACAATAGAAATTATACATCTCATTTAATACAGTATAGCCATATACTCTGAATTTATAAATACATTTATGAGATGAAGTGTATATTTAAAATTTAAACTCTAAATGAAAAGCTCATATTGTTACTCATATCGTGTTAAGACGATATTCTCATATTTCGAAACTTTATATTTATCTACGTAAAGTATTCAATATGGTTACATGAACTTGATATTTTAACTAGTGTAATGCTCTATTAGATTATATTTTTAATTTCCTAATAATGATAGATATTGTGATAATCATGATGGTAATATTAGTGAAATTAAGGTCAAGTTTGCCGGTGCTTCGCAATTTTTATGTTGGGAAAGAAAGTAATGGTGGTAATGAGGAGATGGCGGGCCGTTCACACAATGGATCAAATTGAGACATCTGTAACAGACAAAGGGGCAGAGTAAACCCTGCGAGAGCTCTCGCAACAAAAGAACTCCTTTCTTGCGCTTTCCGCCACAAGGAATGCTAAGTCCTAAAGCTGATTTCCTACACTTTTTCATGCATACAATAAAATTATTCTCCTTTCTTCCTTGTGTACTCATGCCTTAAGTCTGACACGGCAATTAGCAAACTCAACTGCAATCAAAGCGCTCTTTTCATTAATGGTACAATGCCAAGCACCCTCTCTTTTTGCCTGTCTACGTGGATAGTGTAGAGTCTTACAAACGGAAACACCCAATATATGGACGTGTTAAATGTTACAGTGACTTTTTCACTCATTCCTCAAATTGTGGTTAACGACCAATTATATTGTTTTTCAACCAATCACACTCTTGATTCACTCCATAATTATTGAAATTTCTATATCACATTCTCCTTACGATATAAACAGTTCCTCTACATGGTATAATTGCAGACTCTATAAATATCTGATTGTTGTATTTCCATAGGATCATCATCATATAGCGCTACAGCCTGTATCGAGCCCTGAACTCATCAATCCTCTTCTCCACACTTCTCCATCCACCGAAGCCGACTTCCTGTACCTGATACCAAGCATCCTGATATTGTCTCACTGTGTCCTCCGATCTATTTTTTTTGTTTGGTCTTCCTGAGGTCTTTTCCCGTCAAATATTGCTTTCACTATCTTCTTCAGAATTCATTAATCCTGTATTCTATTCAAATGTCTAGCCCATAGGAACCTCTTAATGCGGATTATGGTGTCCAATTTAGACATTCCGCATAGTTGTTTAAGTTCTAAATTGTTTCTAGTTATCCATACACACTTCTGATTAATGGTTCCATGCATTCTTCATATCTTTCTTTTGAAGGTATTAACCATATCAGCACTCTTCTGGTAAATGGTCCAGGTCTCACAACCATACATCAGAAATGGTTGGATCATAGCTTTATACATAGAAATTTTAATTTTCCTATGGACTATTCCAGACTTTACCTAAATTAGATTATTTAAACCTCATTCCACAACACGTAATTCATTATAATTCCATTTATTGAGTGAACGTTTCTTTAAATTTCACGGAAAATGAATATTGTGACTACAATTTGATGGTTACACAAAAGAGAACATGTTTTCAATAATTGTATTTCTTAATAAGTTCGCATTTCTCAATTTTGGTCCATTTAAGAAAGCAATACACTACAATTTTTATTATAATATACCGTTATATCACAGTTGTACCACGTACAATGGAAGGCTACCGTTATTGTCCCTAAAGTTTATATTTTTCTGCTTGTAAAAATATAAAAAAAAAAACTTTCTAGTAAACTAGCCACTGCCGACAAATGGCGTTATTAAGATTTGGGGGTGTTTGTGAAGATTATATGAATGACTGTTAGGTTTATTACCTGGTCTTGCGTTACCTGTTTTGAAGTCGCTAGGGAATAAAGACAGTTATATTCCGGTCTAGGATTTATGCAACCTCCAAGGTTAAAACTCAGTGAAGGATGCTGTTAGGAGTGATGCTAAAATTGGTTTATTACCTTAAGAAAATTCAACAACAGAAAAATTTATCCGCAAATCATAGTGGGCAGCTAAGTAAGGTCATCGACCCCATAGTAACTGAACCTGGAAATGGCCGTCCTGTAAAAGTCACGCCTTGAATTTAGTTTATAGGGGTGTGTGAAAATACTTATTTCATCCAATGAGAATGTTGTATAAAAAGTGTAATGGCGATGGAAAATCTAAAGTCAAATCCACGACTTTCTTAAAAGTTAAATATAAAATGTCATGTAAGTTGTAGTCAAACCAAGTGTGGAGCGAGCGCTCCTACTAGATTAAACACAAGTAAAGTTATCGCGAATATCGGAGAACAACTTGAAATTTTATTTTCCCTTAACGTTGACTGAAGATAAACTGGATTGCAAAGATTCGCATCACTTCTTCATCTTCCTCCTTACGAGTATTAGGCCAAGGCCTGTTACGATCCTATAGAACATTTTCCCTCCCGCGTTTCATAGGACGGCACAGAGATCTTCGTCCTCTTTGGTATATAATTATAAACAGCTTTGGGGATCCAATTTGAACTCATCCTTTCAAGATGGTGTTTCCAATTTAGTTTGTACTGTTTAATATTTTCCAAAATTGGCGTAGTCTTCAATTCTTTTAAGATCTCAATGTTCCTTTACCCATCCCATCTCGTGTAACCCGCTGTTCTGCGCATCAAGCCGTTATTCTGCTTTCATTTTGTCTTTTTAGTGTCCATGCTTCACTACCATAGGTCAACACTGGTCTAGCCAAAGCGTTATATAAACGTATTTTTTGTACAATTGATGGTTTCATAACTTGAATAATAATTCCCAAACTTGTATTATAACTAGTAATTTATTTCAGGGATATCCTTTTCATCCCAGATAGAGAGATATTATCCAAGATATTTAAATTAATATTCGCATCACTAAAGTTGATAAGTCGTGACTTGTCAGTTTACCTTTCCACGTTATTAGTGCTAGTGTAAACACAATTATTGAGAAAAAATAAATAAATCTTTCCATTACGTCGCCTAAAATGTAGATTTTTCACTAATTCCCTGCTATTGTTCCTTACATATCACGGGCTAAAATCACAAAATCCAGCCGACCCTAGAGAACCTCATAGCTCATTACCGAGCGATCCGCCGCACAGTAGGCCTATGTGATAATGAAGAGAATTGCACAGAATATTACATGATCAAGTTGCTCTGATCAAACAACTGAAGCTCGCCCACACAATTCTGATTTGGACTTTGCGAGTAAATATGAATATTTTATTACTATATACTATAAATCATAATTTTCGGAAAAGTCATTAATTTTATTCGTGAAATAGTTCTAGCAAACGTTACGCGTATTTGGAGATAACTCGTGATATTATTTACGATAGCTAAATTGCATTTGAAATGTGCAGGGAGAGCTAGTAGGCCTAATCAGAGATTGTGTGACTTTCAACTGATTGTAGCTAAACAGGGCGCAGGATATCTGAAAGTATCTATGACGGTTATGCACATTCTTCTTCACATCATCTTTAAAGAGAAGGATCCACTTACGTACGTATTTACTCACAGACACCATCGAACCCGTAAGATCATGGCCGCGTGGACATAAACTCTCCATACATCCCTATCCTGAGCTAATGCTTTCCAATCATTTCCTGTATAATATACTTCACTCAAATCATAGTTAATGTTATTCCCTTACCTCATTTTTTGAAATTAAATTTCCTCCGTAAAATAAACAATAAACAACCCCAGATTTTCTTTCACATACGGTTTCATATCCGCTGCATTCCAACCTCAAAAACGCCAGTTCTTTTTTTTTTAGTGCTACATCATTGGTGGGCACACATATGGAATAGCTTATCAGGTAATAGGGAATAATTTCGATCACTTCGGTAATATTCACTTCACTTTGTGACTATTCCCTCTATCACAGTGAAGAAACCTTCAGTTATCTTGCGCTCAAAGTTAGCCAGTGGGTGTCAAGCGGGGAATCACCGTGGAACTTGATTTAAAATAGCTCGCTTTGTATTTCAGCAGTTGCATTTCTGGCTTTGTAATAGAATTTTGTACGAAGTTGAAAGTAATGAGATGCCTCTATAGTTGTTGCAATCAGTTTTATCTCCTTTCTTATAAATTGATACGATAATTGATTATTTCCATTCATCAGGGAGAGCTTTTTCCCAAATCATACTAAGCATCCAGCGTATTTTGTCCTATTTTTTCCCCCTGATTTAACCATTTCTGCTGGGATCTCATCTGAACATGATGCTTTATACATCTTCAATTTTTCAATCGCCATTTCAACCTCTAATGCACTTGGTTCTGCAACTAGCATTTCTGCTGCCTGTAAATTGTCCTCTTCAATGTCCTGCTCTGTATGTACATTTAATAGCTGATTAAAGTAACTTTTCCATCTACTTAATATACTACTGGAATCTGTAACCATATCTCCATTTTCATTCCGAATTATATTCGTTCTAGCCTGAAACCCTTTCTTCTCTACACTAATTCCCTGATATAATTCTCTAATATTCCTATTTTTGCGTTCATTTCAAGATCATTAATCTTCACTCTCAAATATTCCCTCTTTTTACTCTCTAGTAACTTAGTGGTTTCCCGTCTAATACTACACAATTGCTCTACATTTACCTCATTTGACTCGTGTAACCATTTGACTTTTGCTAGCTTTCTTTTCTTTACAATGTCGGCACATTCCTCATCAAACCTTTTTTGTAGTGCCTCTTTTTTAAACAACCAATGCTTTCTGATGCTGACAATTTAATAGTATCTCTTATGGCCTCCCATTCTTTATTTATATCAGTTTCTCCTTCGTTTGTCACATTGTCATCTGAAGATTTGAGTATTTGAAATCTATTAGCAATTTTGATTTGATATTTTTGCCGCATTTAATCAATTTTCAAGTTTTTTTAATTCAAATTTTACAGAATCATCTTTAGCGTTTGTTCCTTTCATTAGCGATAGCCGTTGTTTGATTTTCACCCTGACCAGAAGATGATCAGAATTGCAGTCTGTCCCTCTAATTGATCTAACATCTATGATGCTACTGTGCCAGCGTTTGTCCACTAATACATGATCTATCTGGTTCCGAGTTTCTCCATCTGGAGACGTCCAGGTGTATTTATAAAATATCCTTAAGCTGAAATGTTGTGCTCTTAACAATGAGATTCTTTGATGTGGCGAAGGTGACTATTCTAACCCCATTGTCGTTACTATCTTCAAGAAGACTGAATTTGCTTATTGTTGGTTTGAATATATCTTCCCGCCCCACTTTTGCATTAAAATCTCCTAAGACAATTTTGATATGATATCGTGAAAGGCTATCAAATAAGCATTCTAATTCTTCACAAAACTCATCCTTGATCTTGTCATCTTTATCTTTTGTGGGGGCATGTACATTTACAATTATAAAATAATGTCGTTTACCCTTTAGAATTATGTATGATATCGTATCACCAACAAACTTAATATCTCGGATAGCGGATGGTATCCTCCTTCTGACTAAAAACCCGTTCCAAATGCAGATATTTCTGCACCCCCACAGTATAATGCAAAGCTTCCTGATTCCTGACTACCTACTCCTGGCCACCTAACTTCCTGTAAAGCGATTATATCCAAGGGCGATTTATCTAATTCCCGCGTTAATATCTCTAGTGCCCCGCGATTGTATAAAGTCCTAACATTCCATGTTCCTAGGAACATGTCCCTGTGTTTGAGCCTTTGGCATGGGTTCCCTGAATTAGTCCCCGCCCGGAGACAAACTAACAGTTATTCATACAAATTTCTCAAGATCACCCTAGAGTAACTTAGACGCACTTTTGTCGGATCAATTCTTCCATGGGACATAACTGTGAAGTCATCTGTGTATGTCTTTGGCAATGCAATATTGTGTACATGTTCCCAAGGCCAAGGTTATTTTACAGACACACGCACATATATACTATATCCTTCTCTATCCACCCATTTAACGGTTTCAGCTCTTTTGTGGGAAAAGAGACAAAAGTAACCACTTAAGTACACAGTTCAATAATAAGAAGCACTTTAATATATGGGACCCATTTAAAAGGAATCAGAAAAAAAAAATGTCAAGACAAATTTACGTTCTAAGGAGATCGGCAAGGATTTCGAAAAAGGAGAAATCATTATAAAATGAAATAAGTAGGTAGAATGAATGGGTTTTCAATATATTATTTTAGATATTTTGTTCATAAATAATAACGTTGCTTTGGAGACGTGACAAGAATGTAACAGAAAACATTATCCACACTGATGTTTGAATGAGACCAGAAGGGAGAAGGAAAAAGTGAAAGACTGAGAAACCTGGATGGGGAATTTTGCAGATGCCAATGAGTGAAACACATAATTCAATATGTAATTACTGAACGTTCTTTAATGATTATTTTGTTAATTTCAGCGTCTTGTTTATCTACCCTTGTTATTACTAACTCCTAAAACTTTAATGCATTTACCTTCCTAAATCTTGTGATATCGGAACGAAATTGCATTTGTAACGGGATTAAATAGAAATGCAGCTGGTGAAAATGTAACTTAAGATTTTGAAACATGAGTGATTGTTTTATTAGGAGAGTGGATGAATTTCGAAATATAATTATTAGTTAAAATCTCACATTTATAAAGCAGAAGAGGTGGAAATTTGTCTGTGAAATATGAGGTTCTTTCAGTGGAAATTGCGCAAACATATTAATTCCCTAGGCAAATTTTATTTATATTTTGTCTTTAGCACTCATTCCGAAGATAAATAAATTATATCTAGTCAATATTACATTAAGAAATTACAGCGAAATTATTTTTTGACTATGAAAACTATGGCAATTAATCTGGATCATACAATTTCAGCGCACGCACGCACGCACACGCACACGCACACACGCACACGCACACGCACACACGCACACACATATATATATATATATATATAAACGACAGTTAGTTAATCAAGAATAAAACCTATCTGTTGCCTAAGACCAAACGTCCCTTTGTTTAAAATTTGCAAAAGAATGCGATACAAAGTGAAAGGATCTCCAGAATAAATAAACTTCCCTTTTTTATAAGAATTAATTTAAAAATACTCCACCATTCTGATCTCGGGATAACGTCATTGCCTCGTACGAATCTGGTTAGATCATTGGTCGTGAAAAGTTTTTTAGGTGAGTCCTTATCGCACTTTTTCTCACCTCCAAGAAAATTGTCAGAAAACTTTAAGGCTCAAAATATCCCAGAATATAACCTGGTTATCATATCCATCACCCAATCATGAATGACTAACTGCATGGTGGGTCTTGTCTTAAATATTTAACGTTATCTTGTAGGTTTCCCTGGCATTGAGCTGATCACTCATTTAAAGGGACCCTCCAAGTCTTTGTGATCAATAAATCATCTGTGTGATCCCGACAGTTCGTGTCCCTGTAAAACGCCCGCATGGTAGAGAGCATGTAAAACAAACTAAAAGCAGGGGTTAAACCAAGGCAAAATGTGAGATAATAATTTTAATGACAGAATACGGTAACGATACACTGGTAATTTTAAACACGAGAAGAATATACACGTTCAGTTATTAGACATTACACATATTAAATTTATACATTACATGTAACATCTCGATTTATACTCGTATAATGGAACATGCAGTAAATGAACGGGAATGTAAGAAGATCTAAGATATTACAACTTATATACCATATTTTTATGGAATTTTAATTTGAACATTTGATCAAAGTTCCAATTTCAACTGAAGAATCCATTGTTCTATTATTACTGAATCTCCAAATACTTTGAAACCCTATTTCGCCACAAGGCATTTTAGGTTTGTAGCTTATTATAACAATATTATACTATACATTGTAAAACAGATGTATTATCTTATGGTTTTGAATGAGTGTTATGAATTACGTCAATCGTCTATAAGTGTCTTAGAAAATACTACATATTGTTATGAATGTCTGTTATGAATTTCATAAAAGGTTTATAATAATTTTGGTTCTTAAAAATCGCATCACACATTGAGGTAGAAGCTTCATCATCATTTAAAAGTACGCTTAAACAAAAATCGCTGTCTTTCGAATATAGGACATTCAAATAAAACGTGTTTTAGAGATTGTATTGATTCTTGACATTTACAATTATGATCAGATTCGTACGAGGCAATGACGTTATCCCGAGATCAGAATGGTGGAGTTAATATTAAATCTCCTAAAATAACGTCCAAATCTTCCATGGCCAGTCATAAATATTGTGTTAAAATTAAATTTGGAATAAAATATTTTATATTTAGCCTATGGTATACTGTAAGAAAAAAGAGCTCTTTAGTCAATGCACCACTTGCACTCATTATCCAATGTTCATTCCAATCAGTGATGATATAGTCCAATAGTTTCTGTTTAACATAGGGTAATGGACATTTTGAAAATTAATAATGAATCTCAGAAGATGCTGCAGATTTAGCTAATTGATCAGCACGTTCATTTCCCACAATTCCCTGGTGCCCTCGTATCCAAGACAGGTACAGGTGTTTTGTGTAACTTTTCATGTTATTTCTAATTTGTACTGAGTTCGGATTTAAATTAAATTTATCTACGATCGACTGAAGATCAGCCTGCGAGTCACTAAAAATACGTGCAATATATATATATGTGTTGACACCCATGTACTGCTTCTTTTATAGCATATAGTTCAGCTTGGAAAACAGAACAGGTAGGGGATAGTTTGAATATTTTGAAGAAAACTTCATTGTCTTCACAATAAACTACATACGCACATCTAACTTGTACTTCCTCTTCTCCTGTAGTAAATCTTGATCCGTCCGTGTAAATGGTATAGGTATGGGCGCTTCCATTACTTTGCACGTATAGAAGGTCATTAGGTGTGACAGGATGTCCAGCAGCCACGAGAGACATAGCATAATCAATATCAAAAGTAAACTGTTGAAATATCTTTGTACGATTTCTTTTAATATTGTTTAAGCCAGCTGAATAAAGTGCACGTAGATGTAGAGGAGGAATACCAGCAATGACAAGTGCTGCATCCGTGGACATTTTACGATAAGATTTACATATACGTAATGTAATCCTCGCTGAATTTGGTATAATTCCTTCTGAACATACTTTTTACTCAAAACATCGTGATATGCAGCAGCACAGTATAACAATGGTCTAACAGCATCATTATGTATAATTTTTAAGTATCTTGAATTTTATCCCCAATTTGGCTTGCTTGCCATTATTTTATTAACACTGCAGAACCAAGTAAATATTATCTGTCAGCAAATTTTCAGTTCATCTTTTAATTTCCCAACTGCTTCAACGGCAATGTGTTTCATATTAAAAATGACATTATTGGAATATTATTATTAATAATATTTTTTAATCGTCATTTCTTTGTTTAGCTTTAAATATTTTTGGTACCGATTCCTAATAAACTGGAATTATATTAATATCAATTGAATGTGTCTAACAGTCTTTACAGTTTGATTTAAAGTCACAATTTCCATACGTTCCCACTATATAACACCACAGGTAGTCATTGCAGGCCGTTTCTCCCCTTTTTTTTTTTAACTCGCCTTCAGTTAGAATTGACAGATAGAATTCTAACAATAAAAGAAAATGTTTTCCACTCCTAGAACACTTGAAACAAGTCGAATAGGATCGAATTTAGAAATTATAACCGCGCATTACTTATTAATTTATCTATTGCTTATAAACAAATTTGAAAACAAATAATATGTAGTGGAGCTTCGTTAATCTGAATTATCCGCAACTCCATCTTGATAGCACGAAGGTATTAGCTGCCAAGAAAGCCTCGTTGGCTACAGTATGCAGCACACTGGATGGTGCCTGTCACCGTCGCCACTATGAATGGACATATATTGTCTTTTTCATCTCCACTCCTCCAATCACATTAAGAATATATCATCACACCAATATCTGCTTCTTCACATACCACATGACAGAACATCCCTTTATTGTAACTCCTTTAATATTAAATCCAGTGAAAAAATCTAGAACTCGCTAGAGAGGATACTAGAAGCAGCCGGACATTTCCTTATTTTAGAATAATCTGAATATATTTATTTTGTGTCTGGTGTATTAGCGGATTAATTTATGGCTACTGTTTCTTATGGTTTCAGCTCAATGTTCAGTCGTTTTCCGAGAAAACTCAACTTTGGTACGAAATAAATCATTCACAGATACATTCATACTAAACATGACGAATATGAAAAATGATGATTATGATGGCCAGACGATGTTTGGAGACCATATAGGCCTTTAAGTTTCCTGATATTTGTCTTATACTGTAATATCCCTCAAAAAATCACCCAGGAAACTGGTCCTGACAGGGGATCGAATCCAGGCCCGTAGCGTACGAGGCAGCTATGCTATACCGAGAGTACAGTCGTAGAGTGTAAATATATTTATGTACACTAATATTTGATTACGTTGTACTATTACGAAGGTTTTATGTAACTAATACTGTCTGAAATGGTCGAATGGTATACAATACTTAAAAATCTGTCAGTTTAAATAAGTAAACAAGTGTATAGATAATAATAATAATAATAATAATAATAATAATAATAATAATTCACTTGATGGTTGCCAGTAATGTAAATGTCTCCTGGTCACGTTACGAGCGTTACGCAGGACAAGTCTAGTGGTGGGGCTGCCACCTTAGAGCCTCTGGACATGCTCTTCTGTGTATAATCCCCGCAGAAAGGGTTGCTCCTTCGGACTTAAGTCGTTGGAGACTTCACTCCTGTTACCCCGAGTATGGGCTCCTTTCAAACTCTGGAGAAAGAGTTGCCACTTCTGCCAGTTCCGCCGAGTTGAAATTTTCCTCCTCTGCCAGTTCGGTCGAGCTGAAATATTTTTTTCCTCGCCTTCGCTGCCATTGTGGTCTTCATCCGTAACCCTGGACGAGGGTAAATAGTTAGAATCAGGTCCATCCCCGTGTCGTGGACTCGCCTGCTAAGAGTTACCTAAGTGGGTTGAAGGAAGTTGTCCCTGGTTCCCTTTAGGTCGGGTTAATATCCGTGTATGATGCCACGAACAAAGGCCGAAAGTAAATCAAAAGTAATGGCATTCAACGGGAAAGACCATATGAGGTGTAAAATCAGTATTAATAACAGTATAATATAACAGGCGAACAATTTTAATTATTTAGGATCCAACGTATCATACTGCCAGAAGGAAGATATTAATATTAAATTAAATAGATTTTACAGAATGTGTGGCACTATAAGACGGACACTGAAAAATAAAACATTGAGGAACACACAACTAAAATTTTACAAAATTATGGCAGTGCCTGTCTTAACATATGCAAGTGAAAACTGGACTCTTAACCGTTCAGATAGAAGGAAAATAGAAACTGCAGAAATGAAGTTCCTACGTTCAGTGGCGGGTGTGACAATGTTGGACAAGAAAAGAAGTGAGGATATTAGGAAGGACTTAAATATTTTCAATTTAACAAATAGAATTGACAACATGAGAAACAACTGGTATGAACATGTCAAGAGACTGCCTACAGATTGAATCCCTCAGCTGTTACTAGTACAAACCAATAGGATAGAAATGTTGGACGCCCATTTACTAGATGGGAGGATTCATTAAATCCCACTTGATGTGAAAACAGGTCAAAAGGCCTAATTTCATGAAGCAGAACAATAATAATAATAATAATAATAATAATAATAGTAATAATATAGTTTTATTATTATCATCCTTTTATTATTATCTATCATAACCACAGAACAAAAGCTCTCATAAAGCCTCTCAATAGAAAATTCAGTTTTTTTTTCCTTTTCACTTTTAAAAATATGACATGGGGTTATAGGTTAATGCCTTATATAACCGACTACATGAGTAAAATTTGGACATACATTGTGACCTATTCTCCGGTGGTTCAACGAGAGTTTGTTTTCTGATGGCCAGAAAATATAATCACATGTATGATATGAATTTTCCTGCCTGCATAAACTATTATTACACTATCTGAAGAAAAAAACAGAAAATTGAGATTGTGAATTCCACTTCCTTAAACCTTCGGCTGTGAAATATAACACAAGTCTTCAAGTGTCCTTGCAAACAAATGGGAAAACATCTACTATACATATAAGCCATATACATGAACATAACTCTACCAATTTCACCTAGATTCAAGCTGGCATAACAATGAGAGAGAAAAAAAAACTGGAGTTTTTGGTGCAAACTGTCTTGTAATGAATTACAGCTGCGATCTTTCTAATCATATTTCTCGCTAGCGACTTCAAAAAATGGACGAAAGACGTGCTTTCCTCGTTACAAGTCCCATCTTCTTTATAACGAGTCCTTAACTCACAAGAAAAAATGTTCTTTTAAGCTAGAAACTGCGACGAAATATGACACTGCTCACATTCCTGATATTATTACAGTTCCGTAGTTATATGCCAACTCTGCTTCACCACATTTTTACAACATTGACCTAAATATCTCACTTCTCTTACAACATAAATTTTATCGTAATTTTAACGAATTCATTTAAATGTAATTTATATTGTGGCAACTGACTTACATTTACATCAGGAAAATAGCTGTAGTATGCCCTACCGTTGTGATCTGGTAGTAACCTCGCTATTTAGAATAAAGCGGACCCGATTCATTCTCCGGTAGAGACAAGTTTCGTTTCCTGGGTGAGTGTTTTTTGCTGGGGGGTTCTCTAATGTAAAATAAATATCGGGGTACTTTAGGACCCAATTCCTCGAACATCATCATAAACAGACTACCATATTCGCTTTGTTTAATACGAATGTGTGATTGATTTGGGTCTAAACTTAAATATTCAAATGATGCATTCAACGTAATCCCGCATTTAGCTGATCCATCTTTCGAGGATGCCATCCGTGCCCTGTGGTCAAAATATAACAATGTGTTACAATATTTTAAATACCATCTCTAAATAGGCTGTATCACCATAATGCCCGGATGGTATGGCACACACAAAAGTGTGGATTTCATAAATAAAATTAACAAAATAAATGAATAGTTATACACAAAGTGTTTGTTTGATCCACACACACACACACACACACATATATATATATATCTCCACCGCTATGGTCTCGAGGTAGCCTGCAGCCTTGTCACGCATCGGGCCGGGTTCGATCCCCGGCCGGGGCAGTTTTTCTGGGTGTGGTTTTTATCGGGATTTTTCCTCACCTGTAAGACAAATGTCAGGAAAACTTTAACGCCCAATCGGTCCCCGAAATCATATGGTCATCATCCTTATCATTACCATTATCACCATTATCACCATCATCATCATCCTTCACCGGTGTGGAAAGCAACGGGAAGCTACCACACTTACAATTCCCTAGTAAAGCTGCAAAGCATAGCATGAAAATGCTATGATTGCAATGAAGGACCTGCCTTCGGGCAGAATTACTATGGATGGATATATATATATATATGTGCATGTGTGGGTGTGTGTGGGTGTGGGTGGGTGCGGATGTGTGTGGGGTGGGTGTGGGAGTGTGTGGGTGGGTGCGGTGTGTGTGGGTGTGTGGGTGTGGTTGCGGGTGTGTGGGTGTGTGTGGGTGTGTGTGGGTGTGTGAGGGTGTGTGTGTGGGTGGGTGTGTGTGTGTGGGTGTGGTTGTGGTTGTGGGTGTGGGTGTTGGTGCGGATGTGGGTGTGGGTGCGGATGTGGAAGTGGGTGCGGATGTGGAAGTGGGTGCGGATGTGGGTGTGGGTGCGGATGTGGGTGTGGGTGCGGATGTGGGTGTGGGTGCGGATGTGGGTGTTGGTGTGGGTGTGGGTGTGAATTGTTATATCTAAGATTAATAGACTTCTAAAGAGTTCAACCCATTTTCATGAAAATCTGTACACACAGGTTTTCAAATACTGCGAGTGTTTAGCTGCTACCTATTATTCTCTAAAGTCATTAGGTGTAGGAGTTCACCTGAAACGAAATCTTAAATGTCGCTCTAGCGGATGCAATGTTTTATGTTTTGCAATGAAGCACAGTATATGCAATTAAAATAAACTGAGGTAAATATTGTCCAAGTATGAGCGAAATCTGACCATTATAAGTGGGGGTGTAGCTCAAATAAGAAATTAATAATTGACTCTAACAAGCAGCATGTTTGCTCATTTATTTCATTTTCCGATGTATGGGGTATCTAACAAGAATTAGGATATAAATTTATAATTATTTGTCATTTAACTTATTCAACTAAAAATAAAAATGCATTTAATTCAATTGGGCGTAGCAGCACATGCCGGATATTAACTAGTAAAGTACATATAACACTTGCGCTTCTCTGAAACAAATTATTTTTGTTCTACTAATAGAGAAGAATAGTTTGTATTATTTATGTGTTATGCATAACGATATTTATTTTCCTTGTTGCGTTTGATGAGTTCTAAGAATGCAGAAGACTAGTATAATGAAATAAAGACTACATCAAAGTAATAAGTAATTTGTTTAGGATTAGCCATATATGAAATTATTTACTAGTTAATAAATTTAGAATATACTTTTTTCTAGTGGGTGGCGCAAGCGATTAGACGCGCGCCTGTCACCGCTGGGGTCCCGAGATCGTGTCTTGGTCACTCCATATGGGTATTGTGGTGGACGAAACGGAGTTTGGGTAGATTTTTCTCGGGGTTCCTCCATGGTCGGCTGACACCCTTGTCATTCACAGACCTGTATAAATTTAGGGGTTCATCTCATCTCATCCCTCGACGCAACCCTGAAAATTTGGACACGAGTTGACGATATTTATATTTTTTCTGGTGGCGGCACCGGATTTCACTGTCTTCCTTTTTCTTCATTATCACCCCTCATACAACACACAAACTAAACACAAACATTAGAATATACACTTTTCCTCTCTATACACAATACAAATACATTTCACCTATGTAAAATTATTTGTTGAAGTATTGCATAAATTAGAAATGATTCATATGAACGCCATCTATCCAGTTACGTGGATCCTGAAGCACTAAATATGCAATTGGTGTCGTTGGAACACAAACGTATAATTTTCGAGCAATACGTTTCTGCAATGTCAACCGCGGTGTTCTAGTATGGGAAAAATTAGGAGAATGTATATTTGTATAAGGCCAAAAGAAAGTAATAATTAATTTTATGAGGCGTTCAGCTCAGATTTGTAGAATAATTAGTAAGAAATATTGTAATAAAAGGAAATATGAATGTTTAAACTTCAATTATAGATTTAATAAAATAGAAATATAATGCTATGGTGATTTAATAAGCTTGACAAAAGACAGATTCCCAAAAAAATACTGAGACGAGGCCCACTTATAGAAGGAGGAGGCAGCCAAATATAACGTGAACTGATAGTGTTTTAAGCAGCATGGGAGAAAAATGAAGTATGAGCGAGATTGGAATGAGATAAAAATGTGGAAAATGGCAGTAGAATAATTGGGCGCAGGACGATGGAATGCAAATTATGAAAATTATCTAAATAGAAGATTTAAATAATTCTTCAATAAACAGCCGTTTTCAAATTTCGGATACAGAAAATAGGGGGCAAATGATCTTAATTGTAACAGACTAAACAAGAGAAACGAAATGAATACCTACTGTTTATTCCTTAAAATAAATAGTGGACTGTTCCATGCCTTAAATTCAGGACACGTAAAATAATCTCAAGTTTGAAATAAGTGATTTCGGAATGAAATTCGTGGGCGATTTGACGTCTAGACTTAAATCACCAACAACGAGAGTTGTTTATGAGCGGTGTTAAATAATATAATAACTTACTGTACTGTAAAATGAAAATAAACATCTGTAATTTTAAATATATTCAGCATATAGCACATTATGCTGTATACGGAGTAATAGGATGTAGCAAATTCTGTAGGGTACACTACTTCAAAGTAATCGTCGGAGCCCGAATTCACACCTGTATGTAGGGTAGGAGGAGAGACCGAGGTAATTAACTTTTTTATTGGGTTTGAGGTGTAGATTTACCATGGAAATGACTATCTTCTGAAAGTGTGAAACAGTGAAAGAAATATTTCACTCATGGTTTTATTTACCTTCAATCTTTCGTATACAGGTAAAGAAGTATATCATCATCATCATCATCATCTTCAAGGTATGGGCCTGTTGGCCCGTTCCGCTCCCCGGCGCACTACATGCTGCAGGCGCAGGTCGTCCTTCCAACGACGTTTTGATCTTCCTACATTTCTTCGGCCTAGAGGCCTATAATGAAGCAGCTGTTTTGATAAACGATTATTTGGCATTCTTTGTATACGTTCAAACCAATTACGTTTATTTGTGTGTATTTTCTCGTTTATATTATAGATTTGTAGTTCATTCTGATATCTTGACTTCTCTTTTGATCTCTTAGAGATATAAAGAAGTATATACGTATCATAATTAAAAATCGTTACTTAGGTTTCATAGAAAAGTGACTTTTTTCTGCATCCTCCATATATAAATAAGTAACACATGGTATAAGAATGATATAGGCCTATATATATATAAGCTCTTGATATATGGAATTATTTATTCAATAGTAGTAATTTTTGCTGGGATCTATAGTATAAACCAATCATATATATCCAATTAGAATAGATGTAAAAATATTGGTGTAATTGGTGGCGTTAATAAAATATCTATCTAAATGTCCCTTCACGTTAATAACGAATCATATAGAATTTTTTTTCACGTTTAATCATATCATAACAACTTACATCTCATATGGGGTCTCTATATTGGAAAGACACGACCTGTCAGAAGAGGATTTTTTTAAACTCTGGTTCACATACATATGTTTTGACTTCACATGTAGACGGAGGGCTTCCCTTTGTGAGAGATAAGCTCAATATTTTAACCATTTCTCAGACAACACGGCCATTTAAGACAAGACTTGCAAGTTCAGTCATTAATATATTAATAATAAACAAAGCGAATTGATATGTTTGATTGTGATGAGCAATTGGGGTTCGGGACTATTTGGGTCTTAACGTATCCTCACGTCTTACAAATCAAGGAAAGTCCGTAAGAAAAAGAACCTCACCCAGGAAAATTGTCTCGCCCGGGTATTCAATACAGTACTGTTACGTCTGAGGCAACGACGTTGGTTCTAGAAGAAAATGGTGGACTCTAGGATGAATACTTCAAGAAAAAAAAATGGCTTCGCTAGGAATGAAAATAGTCAGCTTAGTTAGTTAGTAATTAACTTAACGACGCTCTTTAAGAACTTGGCAATACAAATCTGGACGTGATATTTGTACAGGCGCCAGGTCCGTTATGTGCCGTAAATCTAAGGTACCGGACGTACGGCTTTGAATATGTTCTGAAGGAAGGCATATTCAGTATACCTGCGCGTTAACGACCCGCTAATCCCGGTAGAGTTTAGATCCCATAACTTTATTTACTTGATTTATTTATTTGTTTATTTAGCCTGATGGAGTTACGGCCATGTGGCCTTCTCTTCCATTCACCAGGACAATCATATGTTATATTAAATTACAAAAATCACATTAATATTTATATTAAACGATTATCAACATATAAACAAATATCGCCTTTGTTGACTTCATAAAGGCTTTTGACAAAGTAGACAGAAATATATTATTACAAAATTTAGCTGATGATAACATTCCACAACAATATATTACTAATATCTTCAACATCCATAAAGATAATGAAATCTCTGTTAACCAAGATGGCAAACAGATCAACACTGGAGTAAGACAGGAATGTGGACTTTCACCGGTGCTTTTCACTATACATATGAATAGGATGATGAACGAATGGAGGAAAACACAACGGGGATATATACCCATTAATAGGAACCTCAAACTCGATGCTATTCTTTTTGCAGACGATTTAGCGCTTCTGGCACTTTCCGAAAATGATTTACAACGATCAATTTATAGTTTACAAAAAACAGCTGCCAAATTTAATATGGAAATATCAATTAACAAAACTAAAATTATGGCATTTCATGGGACGGACCCCTTACAAAGTAAAATCTGTCTCCAGAATAAAATTTTAGAGAGATCTAATCAAATTAAGTATATTGGATATTATCTCTCTATCTGGGATAAAAAGGATATGCCTGAAAAAATTAATAGTTATAATAAAAGTTTGGGAATTATTAATCAAGTTATGAAACCATCCCTTGTACAAAAAATACGTTTATATAACAGTTTGGCTAGAAGAGTGTTGACCTATGGTAGTGAAGCATGGACACTAAAAGACAACATGAAAGCAGAATAACGGCTTGTGAAATTAGATCCATGCGCAGAACAGCGGGTTACACCAGATGGGATCGGAAAAGGAACACCGATATCTTAAAAGAATTGAAGACTACGCCAATTTTGGAAACTATTAAACAGTACCAACTAAATTGGAAACACCATCTTAAAAGAATGAGTTCAAATCGGATCCCCAAAGCTGTTTATAATTATATACCAAGAGGACGAAGATCTCTGTGTCGTCCTATGAAACGCTGCAGGGAAATTTTTCTATAGGATCGTAACAGGCCTTGGCCTAATACTTGGAAGGAAGAAGAAGACTAAACGATTATCTGGGTAAACTGAAAAATAATAATTATAAGGTATAATAATACAATACATTTAAAGATAATTAAAACTAAAACTAATAAGTAACTTTATACTCAAATGAAGAACAGCTCGAATCTACTACACATGACAAAAAATACAAAGAATGTAATAAACTCTCATGAATTAATCAATCGTCTATATATGGATTATGTTGAAATAATGGTAAATCTTAATATTAATTTTATTAAAAAAAGAAAAAAAGAAATTAGTAATTGTAACAACTTAAAAGTAGGTACTAGATTTAGTCCACAAAGACTTACATATGGATGGTACGTTATCGCCAGCGATATTACATCTGCATATGAGAAGTGGTAAAAATAATTTTTGAAAACTTTACATAGATTATTAATCCAATTTATACGCAATTTTATTTTGAAAACAAGGCCAACAAAAGACGCAGTTTTTGCAGGCGAATACTATGGCAATGCGGTCACTATGGGTGGTGCTCGCGAGTGACCTGAAATAACCCCGTGCTGCCATCCTCAATTTAAATCACACTGAATCGACATTTACGTGCTCTCCATTAATCCCAAGCATCCGGATCACTCTGACGTCACAGAATCACTTCCGCTACATTAAATTGAAACTGTCTTGATTTTTACTATGGCTGTTTCCCTGGCAAACGAGATAACATTGCTGTTTACTTGTAGCCTACACGTTATATTATATGGCAGTGTTTAAATATGAATTTATTTTGCGGATTTAATATTGTATGTTTTTGTTATGATTTTAATTGCGGAAAAGTGGATGAGTTACTAAAAGTTGGAGTTATGCCAGGGACAATCACTCAATAATTAAATAACAAATTAACACCAATAAAATAAGCGAAAATACTTTACAAAGTGTACAGTGAAGCGGGATGTAATAAAATTTAATACATCTGATTATATACATATATATCATCATCATCATCGAGGGATTAAGTCTGTTGGCTCGTTCCGGTTTCATGAAAGATAGATTTGTTAAAATTGTTCAGACCATCTTCTGTGTGGGCGTCCAATATTTCTCCTTCCGTGCGGTTTACAATTTAGTAATAATTTTGGAAGTCTTCCTTCCGGCATTCTATCAAAATGTTCTTTCCAGTCGTTCCTATGTTTAATTATTCGGTCTGTAAGTTTGAAAATATTTAGTTCCTTTCTTATATCTTCATATCTTTTCTTATCCAGCAGAGCATATCCTGCTATATTTCTTAAAAATCGCCTCTCAGCTGCTTTCAATCTTAGTTCTTGTCTTTTATTGATCGTCCAACATTCTGATCCAAACATCAATAGAGGAACAGCCATTACTTTGAAAAAATTTAATTTGTGTTCCTTTTCTTTTTTAAAAAGGATTATTTTAATAGTGCCACACGTTAGATTCAATTTATTTACTTTGTCACATATATATGTGCGAGAATGCCTGGACAGCTTAAGTGGTAGCGCACTGAAATATCAATTCAGAGGTCAGGTTTCAAATTCCAGTTCAGGCGTTTGTTTTTCTTTTCATGTCATATATATATATATATATATATATATATATATATATATATATATATTATAATTAAATGTTTAACATTGAGCAATGCAAGCTTAATATATTATGATAAGAAAAATTAATGCCTGGACGGGATTCGAACCCGGATCTCTGCGTCTGTACCTCAGCGTGATATCCATTACACTACCAGGCGAATCCAATTCAAACACTTATTTTTCTTATATATGTATTATATTCTCCATTATTAGGCCTACTAGATGTCGCGAGAACTCGGTCTTCACTGCCATCTAGCAGCTGACTATAACATGTAAGCAAATTAAATATAATATTTTTAAAAAATAAGTGTTTGAATTGGATTCGCCTGGTAGTGTAATGGATATCACGCTGAGGTACAGACTCAGAGATCCGGGTTCGAATCCCGTCCAGGCATTTATTTTTCTTATCAAACCATATATATATATTACGTGTATTTTGTTTACTTATTTATAGTTTAGGCTTGACCTGGCTCGCAATCGACGACCTATAAAACTCAATGCCGTATTTTTTCTGGGTGTTATTTTGACCAAGGCAGATACATATATGCTGCACATAATTTGTAAGATGTAGCTTTGCCATAATGCACACGATTATTTCTCACTTAGGTGTTCGCCAGATGTTGATGATGATGAATACATTCATTACTTTTATTTTTCCAACTACCCCTGGTTATCGTAAGACATTTCAGGTATTGATTCTTGTAATTAACGAAATTGTAATCTATTTCTATGGTTGGGGCACCTGTAAAGTTAAGTTACGTTACTCTTAAGATATGATGAGTGATACATGAAAATGGACCACCAGGATATATTTTTAACCTAAACTTAATATAAATCCCAAATCATGGGACCCTTCATGGAAAAATTCCAGTGGTCTGATCGGGAATTCTATCCGGAAACTCATGAACTGTAATCAGAAGCTCAGACCACAAAACAATGAACCAATATTAGTATTAGTATTGTTATTATTATTATTATTATTATTATTATTATTATTATTATTATTAATACTATTATAATTAGTAGTAGTAGTATTGCTTTTGATATAGATTGTTACTTTTATATTTACAACTCTAATGTATCAAATAGCAATTAATTATTTTGTAATCCGTGCAATGAGTTTTTTTTTTTGCTCTCACCACGTATCACACGTTTCGAGATAATCGAAAGCTGGGCAATGGCGGAAAATATAGGCATGTATGTGAAAACTTATACACTGCTCAAAACAATTAGAGGAACACTATGAAATATGCAAATATGTTTTCATTGGATAAAGGTACAAACATGAAATTAATAAAGTACATTATTTGTGGTTATTTATTTATTGCTCATGTCAGTAAAAACAAATGAATAACGCTTACAACTAACTTTTGAAATAATTCCGCTATATAAGCAATTTAATCTTGTGCTTATTTTTCAAAGTTAAACACTCGTTATATAGAGTTAGTATCGTGTATGGCCTCCGCGACATTCGATGACAGTTTGGCACCTTCGTGGCATGCTCCCAATAAGATTCTGGATTTCCTCTTGCGGGATATTCTCCCATTCCTCCTTCAGAGCATCTCCAAGTTGCTGCAGAGTTTATGGAGCTTGATGTCTGTTCCTGACCTTCCTGTCTAGAAGATCCCACAAGTGTTCAATAGGGTTGAGGTCTGGGCTGACCGCTGGCCACTCCATTACCTCAATTTCATTCCTCCTCAGGAAATCCCTGGTGACAGCCGCAGAATGTGCCCTGGCATTATCCTGCATAAACAGAAATCCAGGGCCTACTCCAATGGCAGCAGGTACTACATGCTCTTCCAGAACGTGCTCGATATACCGGACAGCATTCAGTCGCTGGGGAACAAGTACAAGGTCCGTACGATTGGTGTACATAACTCCGGCCCACACCATTATGAAACCTCCTCCGAATCTATCAATTTCGTGTACAGCCTCTGCAGAAAATCTTTCTCCAGGCCGTCCCCACACCCTCAATCGGCCATCACAACGTGAAAGACGATACCTAGATTCGTCCTAGAAGAGCACAGACTCACACTGGTTCAGGTTCCAATCACCATGGTTTTCAGCATACGTATGTCTTGCTGCCTTATGCCCATTTGTTAAGCGTGGTTTTTTAACGGGCCTTTTTGGACGAATGTTCTCTTTCCTTAATCTGTTCCTTATGGTTTGGTCTGAAACCCGGATTCCGAAAGCCATATGAAGGTCATTCTGCAGGTCTTTTGCAGTTTTTGTACGCTGTCGAAGAGCAGAAAGAACAACGTATCTGTCATCCTGGGGGCTTGTTTTAAATTTACGGCCCTGGCCACGTCTTCTACAATACTGACCTGTCTCTCTGTGCCTGTTGCGTAACCTGCACACCACGGAAGGAGAAACCCCAAGCTCTCTAGCCACTTGTCGCAGAGATTGAACTAGTCGTAAAATATGTAGAGCATGATACACTTCAAACTCATTTAAATGCCTCATTTTGTCAGAGACTTCAATAAACAAGGCAATAATCAACATTCGTCACTATAGCAACATCAGGAAGCTTACCTATTACAAGTGGCCAGTGCCTTCCAAAATAAAAAAAAATTCTCTGTATTTGTTAATTGAGCTAATTTCTCTGCATTTAGGCCATGGATCTTTAAAATTTGTATCGAATGATAAAATTAATAATTCAATTTACATATTGTCCAACTTTCAGCATCACAGCTTTAAAAAACAATTACTTATTCAATTTATTACAAGTGTTCCTCTAATTGTTTTGAGCAGTTTACTATGCCCAGAGTATAGAGAAAGCCGTCTGTTTTATCTTAGTTTAGACATATGTCAGCGTGAGAATACAGCACTTTGTTACAACGACACTTACCTTACGTGGATGATGTAGTGGGTTATCAGACTGTTGTGAGTATCCTGGGAAGGTGCCCATGAGAGGTTCACGTGCCGGGATGTGAACGAGATGATAAGAGGGCGCCCTGGAGGGTCCGGCACATCTGCAAATGAAACAAAAATCATTATTCACAATATGCCAATTCTTTAGTCAATCATTAATAGGGTTTAGAATAATTTAACAGCATCCGCACTGTACTCTGGGGTAATATGTAGATGACAGAAAATCGGAATACAGTCCTTTTAATACCCCAAAGCAACATACAACTTTCTAAATTCGTAATTACAAGCATGTGATGCAAAACGTATAATAACATATTACTCCAGTTAGCTGTATTTTTGATTTGCAACGATTCTTTACAAATCATGTTTTATCCTCACAAGTAATATTATATTACACAATTTACACACGATATGTGCTCTTTTTTAAGTAGTCCATCCAAAATGTTTCACTATACCGTATTTTCTCGTGTAATTTGCGCACATTTCAATTTACCTTCACCCCTGAAAATTAGGGATCGTAAATTATCCGGAGTTCGTGTTCTGAGTTATCTCAATTATGGTAGGTAAGTATAGTAATTAAATATACAGTAACTTTGTCATTTCTTATTTTTAAAGCATAACATTGTAGGTAATCTAGAATTATACAAATAATAATCAAGCAATAATAATTCTATAAATATTATTATTATAATTATTATTATTATTAATAGTATTATTATACAAATGAAACAAGTCAAATACCATAATAATTATTTAGCGCGGCTTTTTGTTTCCTCCATTAATGCTTATTGGATTTGAAAACTAAGAACTCTCTTTCTGCTGCACGATTGTCGAAATCTTCCGCGAAACTTTCAATTTATATGATGTTTTGTATTTTTTCCGTTTTGAAATACTGTTTAAATGAAAGTCCACATCAGAAATGTTGAAAGTCAACTGAAAAACCACTATTTACTTTTCTAAAACTTGTCTCTACCAAGGTCAAGTATTGTTAAAGTAGCGAAACTTTGGTGAATCAGATAGTACAGTTGTTGGTAAATTACCTACGTTGTAATGTAAAAATTGGCAATGAAATTCACGGAAGGAAAACCCCTACTACACTGAATCGAAGGATACCTAAAATGTGTGCGCAAAATACATGCAGCAAAAACAAAGTTCTAAATGATTCCTTAAAAATTATTAGGATGCGCAAAATACACGGACGCTAATTACGCTAGCAAATACGGTAATAATACAATTGAGAATACCATAAATTCAGCATTCGCAATACGTATTATAAGGTCGTACAATGACAAGGTACACCGTTTGCCAATTTCAAAATCGACGATTTATGAACGCATATACAAAGTTCTCAAAAAGAATACCACAGCGGCACTATCTACACATGGCTGAAATTATAATTCTACTTTAAGAACAAAACTATTTTTAGTTACATTTTTTCGAGAGAATCTGGGTCCTATAGTACTTAATAGCTTACATTTCCTGAATTTAATGTATCTTTAATTTCTTTGCGCGCCTGATTTCTGTTTGTTATTATTGTTCCAAAATATTTGACTTCAGATCATTATTCAAAATTTCCCTCAATTTTTATTAACGATCCATATCCACTATAATTTAAAGTAGTTCTATGTGTGGCCATATATTTTGTTTTATTAGAGTTCACTTCCAGCTAAATTTTCATAGTTTCTTATAAATGGAGTGTTGTCATAAATATCACTCAGCTCACTGTTTTGAAATATTCTCCATTCAGTTCTATGCTCGTCTGTTTTTGGTCCAGAAATTTTCCTAACCACTTTATTCTCAAATACTCGTAATACCTTATACTCCCATAAAGTAGAAGACCATGTTTCGCACCCTATATTATAAATGGAATAGCAACGGTTATATATAGTTTAATATTTAGTTTACAAAATGTTCTAACATTACTTATAACAAGGAAAGGAATTAAGTTACCATGAGTATTAACATTTGACAAAATGAAAAAGAAATTTATTAAAACTATTAAAGATGCATAAATATATTATAAGTGTGTGGGGGTGTATGGCGGCATTGGGAGTGGATACTTGTTTTCATAGAAACAAAAATGGACAAATAAGGTTATGAGAAGTTAATTGATGATAATCTCCAGAAAAGTGCTCAAAAACATGGTCCAGCTTGGTATTACTATTACCAACAAAGTAATGATACGAAGCTAGTCTAATGATTGTTTGTCTGGGACTCACCTGACACATTACCTGATTCCTCTCTAATCACCGTACGAAAATCCTGTAGAGCATTCAAGGATTAAACTGGGCAGGCAAATTCGGAAGTTCAACATATTCAGCAAAGCCCAGATCGAACACATTTCTGGAGGAATGGCAAAAAATAGACATAATTCTATGGAAAAATCAGACCATTCTACTCCTGCCCGACTAAAATAAGTTATCAGCAGAAACGAACAGAAAACACAATATTTGGCATTGTATTCTTATACCTTTGTGTAATTTTTTAATAATCTTCGCCTTTTACTTAACAGAAAGTTGGTATTTTTTATAGAATTACCAATTTCCTTTTTTTTTATACATTAGAGAACATAATAATAACATTTATGTTAAAAGTGGTGAGCTATCTTTATTACATTCATATCTACAGTCGTTTCGAATGGTACATTCAAATGTTCCGAATATTTAGTCATCAATATAAGGACAATTAGTCTACTTGATGTAAACATCAAAATACTTTAAGCCTAGCATTGTATTAAAACACAAAGCTCATCATAATCAAAATACAATTTAATTCGTGACTACGTCTATCATAAATCTTGAACTTCCATTTTATGATATAGACCTATATAATATTTCGTCCAGTATGGTCATGAAGGGGGAAAAATAAGGAAATACAGAACATTTTTCCATTTTCTTCGTTTTACAGTAATCAGTAGGAGAATTCTTGTCAGCTCTATGTCAAATTATAGACTGAAATTTATAAAAAAATATATATACTCTTCTTCTACATCATGAAATTAGGCCTTTTGACCAGTTTTCATATCAAGTGAGAATTAATGAAATTATATATATATATACTCCAATTACAATGAGGATAATTTAAACTACGAGTTTTACGTTAATGCAGTTAGAATGAGTGCTGCTACCGTTTTTTATTGGGAAATCATTGTGGAATAGATCAATTGGGAAACATAACTTAGACGGAATTTACTATGTTTGAAATGTACTATAATACAGAGATATTTGCAAATGGATTGCAAGAGATCAAAACATAAGTGCTTTTGACAATCCGTATCAATATATCATTGTCTAGTAATATAAAAAAAAACAATAGACAATATTAAAATTACATAGCAAATTAATCAATCTAAATAGCAGTCTATAATAATATTAATGGGAGGATAATTCTTTAGAAGGAAGTTGAATTCAAATACAGTATATGAATGTCCATAATCACGGTTCCTAAAATCATTGAGTTTATTAGTTAGGAAAAACAGAATAACCTAAAATGCACGGTAGAAAGAATTATGCCCATCTACTGAAATATGCAACTGAGTGAAATATTTGTGAAAATATTGTACTATTCAATTTAAGAGAAGTAAAATTTATAAAAATCTTGAATCGAACTGGGCCATAGAGAAGAGGAAAGGGTAAAAAACATGGCGACATAATTAATTTCATAGAATAAATCATGCTATGTATTTTAGTTTTTCAATTATGATTTAGATGTGAATATGCGTTATTATACTAACGTTTCAGTGGACACCCTTGAATGCAGAGACATGTAAAGTTGATACAACTCACTTCCTGTAGCGACAAGTATGTAACAGTGCACACTCACACCTTCCGAACACACCATTTTCACTTTGTATCACTTCATACACTTTGTATCACGTTCAATACACACTACTAGTTCATGATAATATACTATAAATTTACGACAAGAATCACTGTTAAAATACTCTATTCATTTAAGAAGTATACAATGCAAGACATTAAGTCCCCGCACAACTATTATTACTAAGCACAAGGAATGCCTTATCCGCTCGTAGGGTGATCGTAACACAAACAAATGCCAATTGTATCCTTCCACAATTCGAGCCACAATTACTGTCACATTGACAGGGAGCACATGTGAAGAATATAAGACATGTGATCGTAGACTGGGGGTAGATTACAGAAAGTTGGTGAGATTTCTCGTAAGTAATGCCACGAGTGATTTCCAAATTATCGATAAATTCTCGACTCACGAAGTGATTAGTGAATTTATCTACAGAATTTGGAAATCAAGAGTGGCATTTGTTAGGACGGTATTTAACGAATAAAATTAAGCTATTTACTAAAAAATAATTATTTGAATATAGTTACCGGTGTTTTAAAATATTTATATAGTTAAATATTTATATAGATGTTTGAAAACAAATTAGAAATGTGAGGTCATGTATACTCACTGCAACTCGATCATATTATTTATTGCCAAATAGGATCGAAATATTGTAAGAATGCACTCTAGTGGAGAAATAATGAAACACATCAAACTATTATAATCAACATTATAGGTTAATCATTTATATTTTGAATAAACAATTCAGTAAAATCACTGAATCTATTCATTATTTGCTATATCCAATGTATTTGTTGGAGAAAAATAATGGTCTGACCTGTTCAGAATATTTAAAAATGAGGAGCTTTCTTTATCACAAAAGCAGGAGCTGATAAAGATAAATCGATAAAGAGCGAGGTGAAACACGACTATCATTGGTATAATATAGAATTCATTGAAACGTGATTGGTCATTGACTAACATTTGCGACATGAGTTAAATAGTCACTGAAATTGTGAAATATATATAAAATAGGCCTAACTCTTTTTTGGCGAATAGTCAAAGGTTTGCCAGAATTGTGTTTTGAAAAATTAGATGCCGACACAGCAACAAAGACAACATGTTCAGCAATTTTGTTGCATGAGAATAGACTGAAGAATATTCAAATGCATTATCCCTATGTAATAAACTATTTTAAGTTATTGATTAGGTATATTTTAGAATATATTCTATGCTTTGAATATCATTATTTTCATTCACGAAGAACAAAAGGCATATTCATAGGGCATATTTTTAATTTAATGAAGGGAACTACTTTTTCGCGTACTTATTGCTTCTACACCGTACTCCGCTGTCCATAACCAACGAAAAACGAGCAGATCACGTGGTTTTGTTTTGATGAGGATCACTTTAAGAGCGGATAACCTTTTAGTGTTTCTATTTGTAGTTATGAAATCCTTCAATATATTTCGCATTATTACTTCATCAAACATGGCGATATTTTACTCTGTTCTATATATATTCTATATAGAATACCCTATTTTTTTGTATAATATACATGTTTGTATGTTTATGTGTAAGCTATAAAATACGACGTTTTATGAAATGATGCAGAATATATTTTATTACTATTGTTACCATTACCAGCAATAGTTCTACAATAATAGTGATGATAGTATGACTTATAATATTAATAATAATAATAATAATAATAATAATAATAATAATAATAATAATAATAATAATAACAATCACTAAAAGACAAGAACAAAGATTAATAGCAGCCGAGATGCGATTTTTAAGAAATATAGCAGGATATATTCTGCTAGATAAGAAAATACTTAAAACATATAGATAATGCAGCCCTAATTGAAGAAGCTATGCAGATGCCGTGGCATTCAATATGGACGCTCCATTCTGTAGATGAAAAAGTTGAGGCATTAAATGACTTTATACTACAATTATACAACAGACACGCCACATTAAAAACTAAACTCGTGAAACGACGTCCTGCACCCTGGATGTCTCTTTTAATTCGTAAATTGATGGCTGATGGAGAAGCAGCACATAAGAAATATAGACTCGACAAAACAGACACAAATCTCAATCAATATGAACAGTTATGGAACAAGACGAATCAAGCTATAAGAAACGCCAAACTTAGACATTCATACAGACTAACAGATACCAATACTTCAGAAATCTTGAAAAAATTGAATAGAATGGGAATTGGGAGAAAAGACACGCAGGTAGACAAATTACCTGTTTCCCTGGACACACTGAATAATCACTTCACAGGCATAAGTACTACTCCAAAGGATAAAGAACAAACAATAAATGAATTACACTGACAAAACAACCCGACAGAGAACATTTACACTTCTCATATGTTACAGATTACGACGTAAAGAAAGCCATCATGCGAAGAAAAATCAAAGCAGAAGGAACTGACCGTATAAATATTATTTTACTGAATAAAATAATCGACGCTATACTACCTACTATAACTCATATTTTTAACTCCTCACTACAAACTTCTACATATCCCTCATCGTGGAAACAAGCCCTCGTACGCCCACTGCCTAAAGTTAAAACGCCCTCAACTCCGAACGACTTTCGACCCACTAGCATTTCACCTACCCTTTCAAAAGCTCTGGAACGATTAGTCCATAAACAACTGACTGACTACGTAAATTAACACAACCTTCTAGATCAATTTCAGTCAGGATTCAGGACAGGACACAATACAAATACTGCTCTACTAAATATCTGCGAAGACATACGCGAAGCTGCTGATAATCATTCTTACACTACTGGACTTTAATAAAGCATTCGACACGGTAGACTTGGACTTATTGTTGCATAAACTTAAAAACATCTTACTCTCTGATAGTGCCACGCAATTGTTCAATTCCTACCTTCATGAGCACCAGCAATCTGTTGTAGGAAATAATGCATTATGTTCTTCTTGGTCCTTCTGTAAAGCTGGGATTTCACAGGGTTCGGTGCTTGGACCTTTACTTTTTTCAATCTACATAAATGACATATCTAACTCCCTAAAGCATTGCAAACATAATTTATTTGCAGACGACATGCAAATCTACATCCACACAGACAAATATTCTCTAAATGACGCTGTTTCCAAAATTAATGAGTATCTTGACTCACTAATGACTTGGACAGTTAAATATGGACTACAATTAAATCCTAGAAAGTCACAATCAATCATTATGGGTCACCAGAGATTATTATCTACAATTAACCTAAACACAGTCTCGCATGTGTCACTAAATAGAGTTCAAATTCCTTATAGTGAGACAGTAAAAATTATAGGAGTATTTATTGACAACTTAAATTGGTATACAAAAATAAACCATACATTCAAAACAGTCTTCCCAATAATACATTAATTAAATCGCGTAAGAAATTGTCTCCTATTCGCTCTTAGGAAAATGTTAGTAGAAACACTTGCAATGACCCATTTTGATTTTTGTGACACTCTTTCTACAGACTTAAATATTATTTTCACTCAAAGACTTCAACGTGTTCATAATACTTGCGCACGTTTTATTTGTGGTATTCGCAAATTTGACCATGTTACACCGTCCCTGGAACAATTATCGTGGCTTCGTCTAAGATCGTAGAACTGTCCATTCCCTATCCCTTCTCCATAAAATACTTCGCACATCATCGCCTAATTATTTATCACGCCGCTTCATCGGACTATCCGACACACATACTCTTGACACTCGATCCCATCAGCACATTGTCCTTTATATCCCTCCTAATCATACTGTATATTATTCATTATCTTTTAGGTTCTCACTTGCCAAAACATGGAATTCCCTTCCCACCTATGTCAGAGACTGTCAAGCTATAACATCCGTCAAAAACAAATTAAAGAATTATTTAATAACAAACTAACTTATACACCTCACTGATAGTATTCTTTTAACATTTAATATATTTAATTATCTATGAAAATAATATCAAGTTTAACAAATATTTACTTTTGTTTTGTTTTAAATATTGTACAAACGAAAAATTAGTTTTCTAGATCTCATTATTTTTCTTTATTTTTTATATACATTAGACAGGGACAATTTAATATGTCTTGCTTGTATACATTGTATTATTAGTTTTAGTCTTAATTTTAACTAACATTAACTGGTTGCATTATAGATCGTAATATAATAGAGATCTTTTTGATCAAATTTTTATTTAGTATTTACTATTAGAGTTAATTGAGATTGTTATATTCTGATGTAATATATGTTTGTCATGGAGAGTGGAAGAAAAGGCCACATGGCCTTAACTCCACCAGGCTAAATAAATAAATCTAAAAAAAATAAATAAAAGAGATGAAGATATAAGAAAGGAACTACATATTTTAAAACTTACAGACTGAATAATTAAATATAGGAACGACTGGAAAGAACATATTGATAGAATGCCAGAAGGAAGATTTCCAAAGTTATTGCTAAATTATAAACCGCGCGGAAGGAGAAATGTTGGTCGCCCACACAGAAGATGGTCTGAACAATTTTAACAATTCTAGCTTTCATGAAACCGGAACGAGCCAACAGGCTTAATCCCTGGAAGATTAATAATAATAATAATAATAATAATAATAATAATAATAATAATAATAATAATAATAATAATAATAATAATAATAATAATAATAATAATTATTAATTATTATTATTATTATTATTATTATTATTATTATTATTATTATTATTATTATTATTATTATTATTCTTGTTTATGGTTTGTGGAACGGTTTACTATCTCATTCACTAAGGACCTCTATTAGACCCTGTGTAAAATGTAGTTAATATCTCCAATGACCATTTTTGTAAGATTTATCCTAACACTAAACATTTAACATAAGCTCAGACCTCCATAATGATCTTTTCTCTAAAGGATTAATTATATAATATTTTAAATGAATTCCTGACACCCACTCAAGCGGCATGATCCGCCAATTTCAATCTCATCTATTTATTAAGCCCAGACAATGTTAGAACAATACAAATTAAAGACTCCTCGTTGTGAAATATTACTTTCATTCTCTAGTCTAATACCTTACGTGACTGAATATTTAGCCAAGCAACCAAGTGAGGTATCTTGTTTAACGCCCAAATAACTACAACCACAACTACTACTACTATTACTACTACTACTACTTATAAAATTACTAGTACCTCTTCTAAAACTACTACTACTACTACTTCTAGTTCTAAAACAAGAACTACTACTGAAACAACAAAAACTACAACTACTACTTCTGAAACAACAAAAACTACAATTACTACTTCTGAAACAACTACCACTACTACCACCACGACTTCCACCATCACCATGACCACCATGACGACCATTGCTACTATAGTTATCACAGTACGATCAGATTATCTAACAGTGGAGAGTAATTTACCGGGTCCCGGCGCTAGATATTTCATCTCTCGCCAAGCGACAGTCCAGCTTTTCGCTTAGCTGTGGCCATTACTCTCTGAATTATGTGGTTTTATACGATATGCTTCGTTTATTCATGTAAAATGTGTGCAATATGTGTTCTGTGTAGTTTCAATGTCATGTTAATTACCTGAACGTGTGTATATATGTAATACGCACATAAAACACAGAAAATCTTGTGCAAAAACATGGCGAAAATTCCGGATCAAATTTCCAAATAGTTCCTTGCCTAATGACAGTATAATATGAAGTTCAAACAAAAATCTAAACAGATATATTCCGTAAATGATCTAAAAAAGATACACGAGGATACATGTTTTACAAGAACATAGTAGAGATAAGACAGAGACTAGAGCGCAACCCGCAAAAATCTATTAGGCGTTTGGCAAGGAAAACAATAATAAGATATGGGTCCGCTCGTCAAGCAATATAATTACTCAAATTACATCCAATTCGAATTCCAGTAATTCAAAAAAGTAAACCAACGAGTTCTGAATATAGTGAACTGGGTATGTACAAATTTGTAAATGTTTCAGTACCAGGAGACCGGCAGGCCTGCTCGCCGCCAATAAGCTCCAAGCGCACTCTACCGGTAAAATTAGAAGCTCGCTAATTGAATAATCTGTTCGCACTCTACTACTACTACTACCACCACCACCACCACCACCACCACCACCACCACCATTAATAATAAAGAAGGCAAATACACTATGGACGATTATGATGGCTACATGATGTTCGAGAACCATTTAGGCCTCATAGTTCCCTTACATTTGTCTTAGAAGTGGGGAGAAAGAGCGAAAAATCTCACTCAAGAAAACTTGTCTCGACCGAGGATCCAACCAGGGTTCAATGCATCGACGTTTCTCCGAGATCACGGACTAATAACATTATAATATATTAATATTAACCCTAATAATATTACTATTATATATAAATTATATAGTAAGCTGACTCCGCGTTAAAAAACTATAGAATGTTAACACAGATTTATGTATAAAGTACAATTTCAAGAGCGTATTGTGTGCAGTTAATTATCACTTTGGAATTATAAGGTGTTGGATGATGTTTATATTGTTCAGTTTATGAACAGAACAATATTTGTGATATCAGCGATCTCTGGCTTAGCAGTTCAGCGCTACTGGAGTTAGACACGAATGCTGCAGGAATATTGTTCGGTTGAATCGAGTTCTATTCGAGTGGTTTGTAGTTACCAATTCTTGTTTCACTGCAATCAAATTAAATGGGGCATGAAAATATAAAGTCAATAGCTGTAACATTACAGTTCGCATTCTGGCCCGTCAACCAGTAATGGACCACATACTGTCTGAGCCTGAAATCGTTCGTAAAAGAGAAACAAATAGACAAGAGATTATAAAAAATAATGGTACACCTTTTATAGGAATAGCATGTCATTGAGAAGTGTGTTTAGAATGATTCACGAATTATCAGTCGACGTCATGATATAGTTGGATAGACCAAGGCTTTGGATAAGCTTATTCCAGGCAATGATTAGGTCTTTCTTTGTTCTATTATTTTATTTAACGGCGTTCTTTAACACCTTACGTTATTAATTTCAACATGGGCGTGAAAGAGTCAAAGTTTTATGTAGATACATCTTATTTCAGACTTCAGGTTCTTTTATGTGCATTTTCGGCACGTGAAGAGCATGATTGAAGATAGATTGCCAGTTAGGGGCTTGGAGTAGATTCCAAATCGGAGGAAAAGAAGAGGGAGGCCTAAGAAGACATGGATTTGATGAAATACAGGGAATGCATGAAGGATAGAGATTATTGGAGGACGAGAATCAAAGCTTAATATTGGGCATAGGAAGATCTATACATTCATAACCTTTTTAAAAAATAAATATATTGTAGTTTTTGCTTCTCTTCCGCTGGAAACCAAAACACGCTTTTACGCCCTAAAAAATCAAACCCGGTAAGTTTTGTACCCTTAAATTTGGGAATCAGATGCGACCATCGGTACTAACATTTGACTTGGACCAACAAATATTCTTACTACGCGAATATATTATGGCAAGGAGATATTACTTATTCTCTACTCTACATCACCAAGTCTCTGTACGATTAAGATTCCCTGAGTAGTAACTTATGATTCAATGATTACATATGTAGACTCAGGAAACGAGAATAAATGTTCTGTAAACTGATCGCCAGGACTTACAGTGAAGCCAATATCAAAATATAATAAAACTAGACACATAACAACTACCGAATGTAGCATAATATTCATTAGACTTTTCTTAACGCGTTTTCTAGAACCTTCTTCTTAAATACAAGACACATTAACTTGATTAAATATAGTAAATAGCATAAATAATAACTTAAGATCTCGCCAAGACTATAATCGAAAAATAAATATCCATTCGTATAGAATGATTGCTATACTTGTCATTTTAAAATGTAGTATCTCCAACATACATTAACCATGATTTGAGGGAAGTAGATTAAACCGGGATGATTGGAAAACATCAGCTCAGAAAAGGGATGTATTGAGAGCTTATGTCCGCGCGGCCATGAACCTACGGGTTCGATAGAGACAATGAGTTAGGTAGTTAGCATCTCTAAGATAAATGTTCAAATTCCTCAAATAAGGGAGACATGAGGTAGCTTTGATCACTGCTCGTGACCAAACCACTGCACTATACTGAATAATGTGGCAGTATTGTACTGATTAATTTTAAAGTAATAAATACTGCTACAGTTTACAAGTAACATGACATTATTATACTAAAACACTCTGGGTTTTCCTAAGTTTAACCTCTCCCTTTGTGTGTGCCCAAACCTTTAATGGACACTACCTCTCACGAGAGGATTTGTAACTTGCTTTTTTGACCACACAAAGACTTATAAGACCAGGATAGGTGACAGAAACACTAAAATACCACTTACCTAAAAACGAGGAATCTATATTTTCCACCGCCATCATCTGTTAGGTTTTTCCCAACAAACATGAGTAAAAAATCATTTAGTGTTAAAACCATAACATTAGCAACACTGACTACAAGCACGACGACCACTACACTTCAAGAGGGTGTACATTTACTAACACCATTCTTAGTTCACGTGGCGGTTGCTTGTTTGTCACAACTCTTATTTTTTAAATTCGATGTATACTTAATGTTAGAATGTAGTGTATTATATTCAACTACTAAAGTCGGGCATGCTGGACTCATCACCATGCTCTCCACTGGCTCAAGGTTTCATTGGTTAAAACCTATTCGGAATAGATTGATTTTTCAGGGTGTCAAAATCTCAAGTATGGGCTCCTTAGGAAGGTAATGAAATCACTGGTTCTCGTCTCGTAAATTTATGCTACGTGAAAGAAACTCAAGTTTGATAAAGAGGCCCAGAGAAACATTTTTGGCGCTTTCGCCCTGAGATATGAATAGCGACACTAAAGAAGATTATGTTTTAAAGATAGTCGTTAAATAAAGTCATTAGATAGCCGATGTATTAATTCAGTGAAGAACATTTGCTATGTTATAAATGGTCAGGCGACTTGAAGGAGTGTTACGTTTGTAAATTTTTTATCGTAAGTAATGCCACGAGTGAATTCCAAATTATCGATAAATTCACGACTCACGAAATGAGGAGTGAATTTATCTAGAAAATTTGGAAATCAAGAGTGGCATTTGTTAGGACTATTTAACGAGTAAAATTTAGCTGTTTACTCACAAATAATTATTTAAATATAGTTATTTTAAAATATGTATATATTTAATGTAAACGGCGATGTTTTAAAACAAATGAGAAACTATTGGTACGCTTCATTTGCTTCTTTTGTTCATCACTGCAACCAGATAATATTATATATTGCCAAAGGATCGCAATGTTGTAAGAGTGCACCCTAGTGGAGAAATGTATAACCAACGTTATAGGTATTAATTAATTTCTGATGTCCTATTGTAAATATGTCAATTACATTTTTCTGGAATTTCATTTCCTGGAAAAAATTCGTTTAAGAAAGTACAAACAGTGGTTTCTTTTCTTTGTGGTGTAATCAATTGTTACAAATGTTTTTATATTATCTCTCGTATGCGCTTTCTGTTTACATTCACGCACTATATATACAATTTGGTAGCCGTATTTCTCAGGGGGTCAGTCACTGCAAAATAATGCTATGATCTACTCAGAATGTTAAAAAGGAGGTGCTTTCTTTATTATGATAAACTTTAGTTGGTAAATTCTAGGCGAAACACCACTGAGATTGGTTGTAAATAAAAAATAATTGAAATCTGATTGGTCATTGACTCCCATTTTGGGGCATGAGTTAAATAGTCATAAGTAATGCCACGAGTGATTTCCAAATTATCGATAAATTGACGGAGTGACGAGTGAATTTATGTAGAGAATTTCGAAATCAAGAGTGGCATTTATTAGGACTATTTAACGAATACAATTAAGTTGTATACGCACAAATGGTTATTTAAATATAGTTATTTTAAAATATTTATACATTTAATGTAGGCCTAATCGGCGATGTTTGAAAACAAATGAGAAACGTTTATTATGTTTCATTTGCTCATCACTGCAACCAGATAATATTGTTTATTGCCAAAGGATCGCAATATTTTAAGAATGCACCTACGTTGAGAAAAAATGAAAAACACAAAACTGTTTATAACCAAAATAATAGGTTATTAATTAATTTCTGATGTCCTATGATGTAAATATGTGAATTATTTTTTTCTGGAACGTAAATACCTGGGAAATAATACGTTTAAGAAAATGAAAACAGTGGTTTCTTTTTTTGTGATATAATCAATTGATACAAATGTGTTTCTATTATATCCCGCAAACAGTATCTGGTTACATTCGTGAAATATATATACAATCTGGGAGCCACTTACATTCTAGGTTTCTTACATCTTAATATATAAATTGTTATATTCAACATGTATATTAGAGATTCAGTCACTGCTCAATAATGCTCTGTCCTATTCTGAAAGTTAAAGAGGAGGAGCTTTCTTTAATATGACAAAATTAATTTGTTAAAATCGAAGTGAAACACGACTGTGATTGGTTGTAAATCAAAATTCATTGAAATGTGATTGGACGTTGACTCCCATTTGAGGCATGAGTTAAATATTCTTCATAAATATATACCATAATAACTGCTGTGAAAAATTAAGAAGAAAAGTTAATTGAACGGGAATACGTTAAATTTGTTCATATGGAAATTATTTTTTCCACACAAGCCACACGTAGGACAAGCTTAACTCAACTATATAAAAATATTCAGCTGAGCGGGGATTTAAAATATTATATTCAGCTTTAGGCGTTGGCGTTCTACCATTAATCTATCAAGGCACACATGCAGTAGTATCCGCCGCTGTGGTCTAGTGGTTATATTCCTTGCCTGTATTCTCGAGGGTTTATCATTAACTCCTCAAATTTCACGTCTCTATATTTGAATTTAGGAATCTTTCCGGCAAAAAAAGAGCCTCAAGAATTTCCAAATAGTTACATTTTTCTAGCATATGTCTTTCGTCTTTTGTGGCCCTGAACATTGGATATACTGGCATATCGTAATCGTCAATATTTTCGAGAAATTTCCATGCCCCTTACCTAAATCAAGCGTGTCCTGATCTCTTCTTCCATCCTTGAATATATATATATATATATATATGGGCTTTTCAGTAATTCATGTTGTACGGCGTATTTCCTGCATAGAAGTCCAACTCCAGAAAACGTCGATCCTGTTCAGAACGTGACTGAAAAATATCGAAATATCACATACAGATCTTAAGAGGAACTTCTGAACATTCTTATGTCCTGTCTTCATGGCATTACTAATAAGCATTTGCAAATACGCAAGCTTTGTACGCTTTGGGTACCACATTCGCAGGGTGAATAATAACATCATTGCAGAATGATATGGTGCAGAGAAATGGTTAACACATTTTGATCTGGATTGTCCTAGGAGGCAAATTTTATAGTATATGCTAATGAAACTTTGTTATATTATTATGATGTCTCAATAAATTCCAGAGGAATATTATGGGCCAATCAACTCGAAAAGCACCCAACACAAGCATGAATCTAGTTCTTTGAAGAACGTGATATCATCAAGATAGTGAAGCTGGAGTAGCAAAAGATCGTTATGGGGCCTACAGCGAAATGCTAAACCGAAATCTGCTTTCTCCAGTTAAAGTAAATCCTTCCGAATTTGCGGCCAGATGCACTCCTGCCATCTTAACGACGATAAGACCCCTACGCATAGAGCTCTTGCTGCAATTGACTACATTAAGAAAGTGGGGATGAAGCTTCATAACCATCCTCCATACAGCCCAGCTCTTGCCCCTTGTGATTTTTTGAATATTTTTTTTTATTGATCAAAATGCCGCAAAAATGGCGGAAGTTCGTATCACAAGAGCAGTTATTTGCAGGGTTTGAGGAAGTGTGCAGTGAAATAACTAAAAAAAACTGGGAGCCGTTGTTCAGCGACTGATTTGTGCGTATGAATATGTGTATTAACAGAGGTAGAATGTATTTAGAAACATATGAAACACAGATGTACGACAAGACTTTTGGAACATTATTTAAGTATACATATATGGTTGTTTAGCCATATCCGTTTTGGATCTCTTTATAAGCAATGGAAACTTTCCCCGTACAATCTGTAATAGTGAAATTGTGTTTAAAAAAACGCCTTTTTAATATTTTTGATAGTTTTATGAGACATTCAGGAGGGTTGATAGTGTTAGAGATGGTGTGATAAATCTCAATGTGACGTAGATTTGGATGGAATAGCTGAGCTATCCAGCAGTAATTATAGATAACTAATCGCGATAACTGTTTTGTATCTAGTAGTACATTCTCATCTGTCAACGGCTGTGCTTTAGTAGTAATGGGTCCTGTTTCAATCCCCGACACGTACAAGTAACCTGGGTGAAGTTGTTTCTCCGGGTATTCACTGACCTATAAGTCAAGTATTAAGACTATTCCAGGCCCAAGTAATCCCCTAACGCCATCTGTATCTGAGTCTTCTTTGAAGTTACAAAGTTTGGAAGTGAAGTTATACGGATGAGTTGGAATTTCGAAACGAATTTGTAAACTATGTTCTACCCTAGTAATGTAAATTACTTAATCCCATATCAGAATTCATTATTTTAACTAGATTCAATTAATCTAGTTTAACCTCTCGCTTCATATGTCCTTTTTTACATGCCAAATGTCACCCGGGCCTTACAATGGCAGGACCTGTCGGGAGAGGGACTTTTAACTGTGGATAACACAGATGCCTTTTGACTATACCAGAACATGAAGGGGACAGTTCGGATCTTAACGTTTTCTGAAATTTGTCTTACAGGTAGGAAAAAAACAGGGATAAACCATCACCCAGGAAACTTCTTCCGACTGAGGATCGACCCAGATCGTGTGCGTGTGAATTAGAAACGCTACCCTGAGACTACAGTGGTGGACTTGTTTATTAATAAAGATGTATAAAAAATAACGTGACTGTAGATATCTATTCAACAACTGAATAAAAACGTCACTCAAATTATGAACACAAATGTATTCACGTAGACTTTCACGGCCGGAGTTGCTATGATGATCTTGATGATTTTCGGGCTGTAGGCCGTGGTCGTGAGACTTGTAGTTCCCCGACGTTTCGCCAGAGACTGCGTCTGGCATCCTTGAGGACGCAGTCTCTGGCGAAACGTCGGGGAACTACAAGCCTCACGACCACGGCCTACAGCCCGAAAATCTTCGACAAGATGATCATATGAACACAAACTTGATCTCGTGGAACAATGAGTTTATTCGTTTTGAGAACATTTTTTCTTCTTTCTTTGTTTGTCTTAAACTACTTCCTTTGTAGGAATTTTTTTCATGCCCACGCGGGTTTTACAGGGACACTAAATCTCGGGAGGGGATATAAATCTCTGAAACGCATGCATTATTTTATTATCTCACAAGCTCATACAATATTAAGACTATTTCATGATAAATTGAAAAGGACAAATTGAAGCAATACGTCCAAACTATGTGCAAAAAAAAATAAATCATTGTGTAAACGTAATGTTATAAAAATGTAGTCATCCTTTACACATTATTACTTGTAACCACCAAACAAATTAAAGTCGTTTCATTCATTGAAATCAATTCACAAACAAAAAATGCAAACTTATATATTATTATAACAATTAAATGTACAATTGCATAATATTAAATAGTTTATTTTCATTTAGCCTTGTAACGAGAAAAAGTACAGATGTTGAGAATGTATAGGGCACCTCTAAAGTCACCATCAATTTCAATGAAACACATTTGTTTTATTTGCATACACAGTTAGCTTAGAGTAACATGTTTAGCACTGGAAGAACGGCTTGCCATTATTTATGCACGGGTATGTGGATTTTCATATGAAGACGCCAGATCTGAATTTACAAAAACTATGTAAACCAGCCCCAACAAATGCACACATTCGTCTGCTTGTAAACAAATTTAAGCGTACATGCAGTGTGTGTGTGTGGTGAGCCAAGTCATGGATGACCATGCGTATTAGCAGATAGAGTGCAGCAGGATCAAATTGCCAGTGTTAGTCCGAACGCATCAACTCGACTCATTATAATAATAATAATAATAATAATAATACTTTATTTATTCTGGCAGAGTTAAGGCCATAAGGCCCTCTCTTCCACTCAACCAGTACAAATACAAATAAATATTCGACAAATATAGATATACACTATACCAATTATAAACACTTAAAGATACAATAAATGTAACAATGTAAATGTCATGTACAAACAACATTTTATAGGGTAATAACAATAATGATACGATAATAATAATAATAATAATAATAATATAAATATGATACATTATACGGGAAACACCAATTAATATATATATCTTACACTGGATAGTATGAACTTTCACTCTACGGAAACGTCCTTATCACGTCTGCTTTATTTACGTAATCATATCGCAGAAGCAGCTGTCATTTTTACGGTTTAAATTTTAAGATCTACATTTGGTTCCACAGCTGAAAGATGGAATATATGTTTTCACCTAGATGGCGGTCATGTCGAAAGGCAGTACAATGAATGTAAAACTTCACAATAACATTGATTTTTCTATCATTGCCTTCCTTCATTGAAATGGATAGTGACTTTAGAGACACCCTCTATTTTGTTACATCCAGGCGATTTCTATAGCTTACTCTTGTTTGTTTAACTTTAAAATATCTAATTTGTTTACAATGGTTTCTAATGATTTTCAAAACTTGCTTCTTTTTTTTTTGTGAATGTTACAGTAGGCCTACATGGTACTGTACTATTAAATTTTCCGGCGTGTTTGTACCATCTTAAAGTACTTAAATGAGACATAATATGAAATAAAACAAATTGTAATCATTTTAAGCATAATATATCACTGAAACAATAGAAACAGCAAAAGTCTTGAGAGGGGTTTGAGAATAAGGCAAATACATCAAGAGATGGTGGTAAATTTCTAAACGAGATCATCTGCTTTAGAAGTGACTATGCAAGTTTAATTACTCCAATTAACGTTTCAACAGAACTCATAACGTCAGAGCATCTGCTATACGCGATAATACTCCACCAACCTGCTAATTGACTTAGGTTCACTCTAAATCGTAATGAATTTCCCTAGATACGGCGATCAAATTTATTTTCGACACTACAAATTTTATATTTAATTTTTTCCGAAAAATAACCGCGACCGTACTTCTACTTTTATTTAAATTATTTCATAATAATCATTTAGTAATGCGAATACTTTTTTTATAAATTTGTTTCAATTTCTTTAAATAAAGGAAAATGCAGGTTTACTGACCTAGAGTAGAAGCTGGCATGAAACTGAAATTTAACAAATATAAAAAGCAACTGAGAGGAAATTACGTGGAAAGTAAACGCAGGAAAAATAACATTTTACTCAATATTGGTACAACGTTGTTCTCTAAATGTCTCTGAAAAACTGAATTCGATTATATACGTTAACTTTAGTATATAATTTATATATATATATATATATATATAGCTTTGTTTAATTGTAAAACAACATGTGTGTTGCTGATACACTGTTTAATAAGTTAATGTGGCGTTCAGGAATATTTTGCAGCCTTTAAAAAAGTACTATGAATGGAGAGCGTTACAAGACGTGTTTACCTCAAATTTACATTTCACTGACTCAACTGCAGAATGCGAGATTACTTAGTTGAACAGATGAACTGGAATACATAAATTGTAATTAAGGCATTGTAAGTCACGGTAGTAATCGAATTGTTAACTTAATTATTAGTAACACTATATTCAATAATTTTCTTAATATAATTACAAATCTGTTCATGTAATCAGAAAACTAAAGTCATATAAGACATTAACTAAACCCAAATGTCAGATTTCTCATAGCTTAAGACACAGCAGAAATGTTGACCCAAATTTTTACGCCTAACTCCATTATGAAATTTTAGACAGAAAACCGGTCGTATCACTGATGTTGAGTGTCGGTGCCGACTACCTTGCGGAGTCATTATCCGTATTGAGGTGTTTGGGAGTTGTGTTTTGGCTTGCTGTTGATGTTTGTTTACCGAGATGGATGCCTAAGCTTTTCAGTCTTATATGATTGTTCTTTAGGTTTAGTCTTGTTGATTTAAGGTATTTATGTGTTAGTTTGGTTTGCCAGAACTGTAACCGTTGTCTATTGTAGCAACGGGTTTTGGAAAATTTGGGTTAGTAAAACAAGGAGTTGTTGAATTAGGGTAGTGTCTGGAATTGTGGTGTGGAATAGGGTAGTTGTATGTGTCAAGATTGGATGCTAGTGCAGCTGCCTTAGGTGTTGATATTTCTGTCACTGGTGTTTGTGTTCTTGTCTTTGGTGTTGGTTTCCGTCTTGTGTTTGTGTACGTTTTGTATGTGGAACATTCTCTGTAACTAGCAGCATGCTATTCGTTACAGTTGGCGCACTTAGGTGTTGTGGCCATGCTGTTGGCATCCCTATGAAGGCCAGCGCATCGCACACATCGCTCAGTTCTATGGCAGAACTGGGTTAGATGTCCAAAGCCATGACAATTGTAGCATTGTATGCCTCTTGGTGGTCATTTGTATGTCTCCAGTTTGATACGTTTCTTAAAGATATCAGTAGGTATGTCCAATTTGGTCTTTAGGTCTGCCGTCTTCTGGAACGTAAGGATCTAGACTGAAATTGCAGTCCTGTCTGCAGTCCGCTCTGAAAGTCTGTCCGTTCCAGTTGTCGTGCTGTTTTGATGGGCTAATTTAAGTGTTCTAGTTCCTCTAGTATTTCTTGAGAAGTAATGCTTGTTGGCAATCTTTTCAATGTGAATTTGAGCGTTTTCGTATGTCCACAGTCGTAGGTGTGATAGGGTGTATGGATGTTTCTTAGTGTTGATTTGGCGTGGTCGAATGCTGTTTTCGTATTGGTATGTATTATGAGTGGGTCGTTAGTGTATTTCATAGCGAACTCTTTACCTCTGCCTCCAATTATCTTGATTAGCTGGTAAGTTTCTTGACGTCTGCTATGATTGGAGGGGATTGTCTTGAGTGTAAGTCCTTAGCGTTTCAAAATTATTGCGTGTGTCCAGTGGAGTGTTGGTCTTTTTCAGTGTAGATGTGTTTTTGGTCTGGTGTCGCGTAGGAGGGAAGGAAAAGTTCATCTCAGTAGAATCCATGACGCCGCAGATGAAGTGCCCTGATCCTGTTCCCGAATTGGCTTGAATGCTGGTAGACGTTCTTGACAAACTCTTTCTGGTACCGTTGTTCTTCCAGTAGCCTTCTATGACCAGCAGTTGTAATCACCATGAGTGAGAAAAGAATGAGATAGCTCAGTAATGAGAATATTGATAAATCAGAACGGGAATTACAGGACACAATCATCAAACAAGTATTAAACAAATAACATTAGTAATTCACCCATTAATATGTAAAATGGTAACAATAATTCGCCTACAAAATATATAACATCATGTATGAACTGAACATGTATATTAACTGTAAAATAAAGTTTTTTTTTTCCTACAATATTTCGCACACAAAACTTATTTTTTTTCTTTCTACTTTTAGTTTTCATTTGCACGATATATAGGCCTACTTCTATCTGCAATAGCGTAACAGCACAATAATGGGCCTTAGCCTCTCCTTTGTTAGGAGTTAGTATACGAAGTTAATTTAGTTACGCTTATTTCCCTACATTTGTCATTATTAGTATGCTGTCAACATACCGACCCAATGAGATATCTATTAGCCAACTATGGTATTACTAGGATGTTGAAGGGCGGTAAAATTTGTTAATTGGCCTTTTTATACAATCTTAAGGTTCTTTTACGAGCGCGAAAATCTTTGTACTCGGTACTCGCGGCTTAAAGTCCCTCCCGGAGGTCTTTCTACTTGGATATTTTCCTCCCTAAAAATCCATCGACCCAGGCTGGGTATGAACCCGCGACCCACGGGACCAAAGACAATGAACACAACCACTAGTTCACCGCGGCAAACTACAACATATACCAAATAAAATAGCTCATAATAATTAACTAGGTATATTTTTCTATTTTAAATTATATTTCGTATGTTTGTCTTTGGAATATTGCCTCCCATGAGTTATTGCTCATTCGGTTATAGGCCAATTCAAAATATATCTATGTACTCCCACCAAGAATATATAAAATAAAGAAATAAAAACGGCATGTCATTGAATATTAACAGTCGCCTTTAAATTGCACCTACATAGCGTCGGCAGTAGGCCTATATACTGTAATCGGGTTCATATTGACACACGGTATGAAGAATATATAAATAAACTAACTCAATGGCACTATCGATACTTTAGGTTTATGGCAGCGCGAACATAAACTCTCCATACATCCCTATCCTGAACTTATTCTTTCCAATCAGTCCCTGTATAATCTACTTCCCTAAAATCATAGTTAATGTTAATATTCCACCTCATCATTTGTCTTCCAACTGGCCGTTTTCCTTTTGAATTTCCTACAAAAATCCTCCACGTCCCTCTTTCATTCCTCACTCGTGCTATATGTCCTGCCCATCTCAGTCTACGAGACTCAACTAACCTTATTAAATCTGATTTCCTATAAAAATCATGTAGATTACTGTTATGTAAGTCTTCTCGTTTTGTCTGTCTATTAATTTCTCTTTGCTTTAAAATGTTCCTATTAACCTCATTATCAAACACTTGAAATCACTTCTCCTCCCTTAAAATAGGAGTCCATGTTTCGCATCCATATAATTTAACTGGGAGAATAACAGTATCGCTTTTTGAGAGAAGTTAGGACGACAAGAGTCCCTGTAATGCATAATTACATGCATATCTAGAATTGAGTCTAATATAATAATAATCACGTAAGCTGCGCAGTATGACGTTGCCATATGCCACGCTGCTAACGAGAATAGCAAAACTTAAAGATAACTATGTAGCTTACAAATATATTTAAATTTAATTCCTAAGTAAATAATACAGATGTTAATAGAACATTTATGAAAATAATATTTGATAAATATATTTTGCAATGATCTTGTGTTTGACTGTACACGAGTAAATTGGAACACCGCGTCACAAGAAAAAGAAAACGCACGTAGCTCACTATAAAATATAGCAAAGAGGAGGATTCACACTTATCCTTCTCTTTGCTTTAATTCAAAGACACATAATTAAACAGCCAGCTAGATTCAGTCGTCGGAAGACTTGAAACAGACCCACTGAAAAGGTAAACGCCTGTATATGTTACCTGATTCAGAGAATATAACAAGACTCTGCAAGTATACAAGGTTCCACTATTCCTTAACCTCCATATTTACGACACCATCTTCGTCATTCTTTAGAAAAGTAGGTTACTTATAATTTGTCTTTTTTCCTTGTTTTTTCTACACCATTCTTTATTTTTATATCAAATAGTTGGAACAAATATTTATTGCTATATTAAACTTATTTTCGTGCTATTCGCTCTGAAGAAGATGCACATTTTATTGTTTAAATAAGTTAAAAAGCAAATGCGATTTAAATTTTAAACTCTTTGTTTCATTTCCTAAAATTATACGTTCCTATCTTCATATATATATATATATATATATATATATATGTGTGTGTGTGTGTGTGTGTGTGTGTATGTGTGTGTGTGTGTGTGTAACTGAGGATAACTATGATTCTTGTTAACCTTAAGTAAACATCTATAAAGATTTTTAGATAATTTTCTTTATGATAGGGCATGTCATGTAGCACGAATGGGTGATATTAGAAAATATTTAAAAACATTATTGTTAAACCTTTGGGGACAATACCATTAGGAAAACCTACCCTTATGTAAGAGAATATGATTTCGGTTGATCTTAAGGAAATAGATATCGGACATAGATCTGGATTTAGTTGGCACAGGATATGGACCATTGGAGAGCCTCAGAGGACGTGGTAATGAAACTAAACACCCGAACTGCAGTCAGTTCTATTGATTAATATGTATACTTTCATGGTCATACTACTATCTGATTGGAACAGACCTTCATAATTAAGATTCTACATACATAAATACAATACAGTTTAAATTAAGCCTATAAACCTAATTATTATAATAATTATAAGTTATGATTTAGATTTGTGTTCAGAGACTAATTATTTAGTATACTGATGCACATAAATAAGTTATAAAGTAAAACTTAACTTTTTTAAATATGTGAAAGTATTACCATAGACCCTAATATATATATGTATGTATGTATGTATGTATGTATGTATGTATGTATGTATGTATGTATGTATGTATGTATGTATGTATGTATGTATACGAATAAGAAAGTTTTCTTGGGTCTTCCGCGTCTTGGATTCAAGTTCGGCCCCTGGTCACTGACTCCGACGTTTCGGCATGATCCCACATGCCGTTATCAAGGAACTGTGACTCGAACTTATCATTCCTTGATAATGGCGTGTGGGATCATGCCGAAACGTGGGAGTCAGTGGCCAGGGGCCGAACTTGAATCCAAGACGCGGAAAGCCAAGAAAACTTTCTTATTCATACTTATATCCAAGAAAATCTGCAATATAATATATATAGGCCTATATATATATATATATATATATATATATATCCACAGCTGTGGTCTCGAGGTAGCATGCTCTGTTTTCACGCAGAAGGCCCGGGTTCGATTCCCGGTCGGAACAGACTCCTGGGTCAGTTTTTTTCGGGGTTTTTCCTCACCTGTAAGACAACTGTCAGGAAGTTTAGGGCCCAACGGTTCCCGAAAATCATCCGGCTATCATCATCAACCTCATCATTATCATCATCATCCTTCACCGATGTGAAAAGCAACGGGAAACTACCACACCTGTAATTCCCAGGTAAAGCTGCAAATCATAGCATGAAAATGCTATGATTGTGGTGAAAGACTTGCCCTCTGGCACAATTACTATGGATATATATATACTCTCCCAAAATGGAGCACACTGAGGTCACTATATCTATTCTAATTGCGCCCTAATTCGTTAGTTCAATCAATTTCCTAATACATTTAGAAAAAGCTATGACGGTCTCCATATGTTAGAGGGTTTTATGAAATTAAGCTTACGAATAAAGTGACATGTAAAATTCATAGTCTGTATGTTGAATTTTATTTTACTTGACTTGTTAACAATTAGACACACTCAACACGATTATTCGTAAATTATCGCTCATCACTCGAGACGACAAATCGAGACTAATTAGTGTTTTCTGTCACCAAAGTTAAAATCTAAGAATGACGAGAACTTTCCAAAGTTTTGAAATTGTTTATTACAAGAAATTTTTCCCGTGTGCGTGACTAGATCCTTTCTCTGCGAAATATCGGATTCAAGTGTCTTTAGTCTCTGTTCGTGGATTCGGTCTCGACGTCCGGAACTCTGTTTTTCTTAAGTGGTAGCGTATTTGAACTTTTTCATTCGACTAGTTAGTTTTCAAAACTCATGCAATTAAGAGGCAATTTTAGACTTAGTTACTTCTACACTATAGGTTTCAAAACAGACCAAGTTAAAATTTTGGTGCAGTTGAAATTTTTCCGACCACTCTGTACGTGAGATTTTGTAAGAACCCTATCTTAAGGATTCTAACCTAGTTGTCCGCTACAAATTTGTATGACACCTTCACATAAAGGATTTTTTTTTCCACTGTGGGATCTAATTTACTGGCTTTCTCACAAATTATATCTCATTTCGTTTTCGTATATAAATGGATTATTTTTATTTAGTCATTTCTTATAAACGTATATGTATTACTCATTATCCTTTGTCTATATACGTAAGTATATCCTAGTTATTGTCCACCGCTGTGGTCTCGAGATAGCGTGCTGTCTTGTCACGCAGCGGGCCCGGGTTCGATCCCCGGTCGGGGCAGTTTTTCTGGGTGTGGTTTTTATCGTTTTTTTCTCACCTACAAGACAAATGTCAGGAAAACTTTAAGGCCCAAACGGTCCCCGAAATCATATGGCCATCATCACCACCATTATCCTCTTCGTCATCATCACCATCATTCACCGGTGTGGAAAGCAACGGAAAGCTACCACACTTACAATTCCCTAGTAAAGCTGCAAGCATAGCATGAAAATGCTATGATTGCAGTGAAGGACCTGCCTTCGGGCAGAATTACTATGGATGGATCCTCGTTATTTCTCTTCTTCTTCTTCTTCGGCTTTCCCCCACTTATAGGTTTGCCGTCTTCAGTTTCCATTTACCTCTATCATTCCAATCTCCCTCTTCCAAATTCCTATCATCCATTATAGTTCTGACGTATGTTTTCCATTTCCATCTAGGTCTGCCACGTTTATTTCTTCCAGGGGGTGACCATTGGTATATATTTTTGGCCATCTTTCATTTTACATTCTTTGTACATGGCCATACCATTTAAGCGTTTGATTTTCAATCCTTTTAACAAACCGATGTGGTGAGATTCATTTCTCTCCAAAGGAATTCATTTCTTATTTTATCCTGTCTTGTTTTTTTTTGGAGGCTTCTTCTAAAATAATCAAAGTCAACTGTTCTATTTTTATTCTTTTGTAATTCCGTCAAAGACCAAGTTTCACTTCCATATGACAAAATATTCTGTATTATTCTCTTATAATTTTTCATTTTAGTTTCCTTCGTAATATTTTTATTCCAAATTATTCCATGTAATGTCTTAGTTGCATTTTTTGCCATTGCAATTTTAGTCTGTACATTTCCCTCACTGGTACCTAAACTTCTAATTATTGACCCAAGATATTAAAAAAATTCACACTTTTTTATTTTCCCTGTTTCAAGTATGAGGTCATCCACATCCTTTCCCAACACACATATTCTGTTTTCTGTAAATTTATATTCGGTCCCCATTTTTTATATTCCTCCATTAGTTTATTTATCATATATTTCATATCATCTTCATCCCCTGCAAAAATTATTTGATCATCTGCATTAATCTAATACGATTAATATCCTTATCTTATTAATCGAGGTCAAACAGTATTGTCACAATTAATGTGTTAAGTGCGCTCAGAGAGTATTAATGTGAACAGGAATAATTTCTATCTTAGTCAATTCTGAATCTAACACAATGCCAGAAATTTTAGTAAACCGAAGCGTGTAAAGACACTGATAACTTGGAGAATGTGCTATAGGAGCAACAAATTGATTATACTAGAGTAGCAAACGTTAAACTCGGATCACATCACATGATCATCACATCACATGATCATCACATCATATATTAATTATGAAAGGGATTTAAACTGCCAACCACCAACTCTGTTATAATGCAAGAATCGGCGGTGCATAGATCTGAGTGCGAAGTACTTTATTTTTTATATGATTTCTTGCGATGACATATTTCTCTTTTTGTAAGCCATATCTTCACCGTAACTGAAATATTACAGATTCTAACAAGAACTAAAAACAGAAGTTTGTTAACGAATTTGGCGTAAATTGTAGGTATTAAACCGTAATACACATACAGCGAATTAAAGTAAATAGAACATTGACATATTCAAGTTTGGAAATCGTACAGTGATGCTAGAAACCAATTGAACGTAGTATGTCATGCTTAATAGTGATTGTTAAATGTTCTATTACTTTTTTAATTATATAGTGTAATTCTTTTCTGTACAAAAAAATGAGGGAAATTTTAAAGGATTGGCGCAAATACCAGTGGAACATAACTGCATACAAATAATGTTCAAAACGAAATTAAACATCTGTCCAACACTGTAAACGCATGCTATTATGCGCTACAGGGACTCATCTGATCCCAACTTCAAGACAAAGTATATGTTAAACTGAAACAATATGAAATGTTGTTTTCCCAGTTATACAAAACTAATGAGAAAGAAATTATCTTATTTTATAATAGGAGAAAAGATTACGAATACTTGGGAATAAAGTGATTACGTACATTTTTTTGATCAAAGTGAGTAACAGGAAATGAATGGACAAAATTGCACAATAGTGAGCTACATTATTATTATGGAAAGTCAGGTATAGTAAGTAAACTTAAACCTTGTACACTATGCAGGAGATTGTGGAATAAAAGTGGGACATGGAAATTAAGAGGGAAAGCGCCCAGTAGGTAGTCTAAGATTGAGTTAGAAGAGTAGTATTAACCATGATTTGTGGAAAGGGAAATTATGAAGGAAATTATTGAAAAACACTAGCTCAGGATAAGGATGCATGGAGAGTTTATGTGCGCGCCACCAATAACCTGTGGGTTCGTTAATGCCAGTGAGTTGATATTATATAGTGCTTGATCTTGCTAATTAAATTTGTTTACGGAGTGTGGAATATATTGCATTAAATTCTAAATAATTACTCATGTGACAACATACTACGAATCTCTGAAATTAATATTATTCCCGGTTACTGATATGAAAATAAAAATCAGTAGTTCAAAAAAGTTTGTATAAACATCAAAACTATAACTCACATGGATATCAGAACAAAAAATTGGTAAAGAGGAACAAAATTTCTGACCACAATGAATTGAGAGATATAAAAAAAATAATCTTTGTTATTCGAGGTATTAACTTGAATGAGGAAGATATGAAATGCAATTTATCATAAGTAATGCCACGAGTGATTTCCAAATTATCGATAAATTCACGACTCACGAAGTGAGGAGTGAATTTATCTAGAGAATTTGGAAATCAAGAGTGGCATTTGTTAGGACTATTTAACGAATAAAATAAAGCTGTTTACTCACAAATCATTATTTAACTACAGTTATTAAAAATATTTTTATATTTAAAGTAAACGGTGATGTTTGAAAACTAATGAGAAACGATAGGTAGCCTACGCTTCTACTGCTTCTTTTGTTTATCACTGCAACCAGATCATACTATTTATTGCCAAAGGAACGCAATATTGTAAGAATGCTCTCTAGTGGAGAAAAAATGAAACACATCAATCTGTATATTAATTCATTTTTGATGTCGTATACATTTAAGAAAGTGCAAACAGTGGTTTCTTTTTTTGGTGGTATAATCAATTGCTACAAATGTTGACATGTAAGCACTATTATATACAATCTGGTAGCCGTATTTGTTATAGGCTCAGTCACTGCAAAATAACGGTCAGACCTGTTCAGAATATTAAAAAGGAGGAGCTTTGCTTAATATATGATAATCCTAACGTTGATAATTATTTCGTGAAACACGTCTCTGATTGGTTGTAATACAGAAATCATTGAAACGTGATTGGTCATTGACTCCCATTTGGGGCATGAGTTAAATAGTCTATATAAATGTACTTAATGAATCCATATCCACGGACGGAAATAATAATAATTTATCGGCTTCGACAAAGTCTAAACACTGTTTCATCCCCTCTGAATAAATTGCATGCAAGTATAGCTAAAACTTATAACTCTTATTTTTTTATTATTATTATTTAAATTAATTGATTGATTTGATGTAATCTCAAAATGTATTTAAGCTCTTGCCTGTTCCCTCCTATCCTTATTTTTGCAACAGGATAAACTAATGCATAGAGTATATTATACAACTTTATTTCCACGTACTAAAACTCTCTCTCCCTCCCTCTCACCGGTTCTCTATTTTTTAGAACTGAAGTTGAAAGGGGGAGAAAGAGTTTGGCAGTCATTTCCTGCTATCCGGACTATTCGGTTGGGAATACATATATATATATATATATATATATATATATATATATATATATATTCACTACGTACCCTCCTTTATCTCTATATTGTTAAAATACGCATCTGTTTATCACTGTACAAGTTCACACAAATATTGAAAATGTAATTTAAAGTCAAATAGATTATTAATTTATAATACATGATTTGACACTTCTCCGGGAATCCGCCAGGTGATATTGAGAGCATGCCTGCTTGCTGACTAGCGGGCACTGGTTCGATACATGTAGGGGTTGAAAATGTTAAATTCACGTACTGGTAATTAAATTAATTTAATTGGACGATTTAACTCACGCCCCAATGGGAGTCAATGATCAATCACGTTTCAATTATTTCTGTTTTACAACCAATCAGAGCCGTGTTACACGAAATATTTATCAGTGTTAAATTTACCACATTAAAGAAAGCTCCTTCTTTTTAATATTCTGAACAGGTCTGACCATTATTTTGCAGTGACTGAGCGTGCAAGAAATACGGCTACCAGATTGTATATATAGTGCATAGATGTCAACACATAGCGCTTGCAGGAGTTAATATAAAAACATTTGTAGCAATTTATTATACCACCAAAAAAAGGAAACCACTGTTTGCACTTTCTTAAATGTATTTTTTCCCAGGTAATAATCCAGAAAAATATAATTGTCATATTTACATCATACGACATCAGAAATGAATTAATATACAGTTTTATGTGTTTCATTTTTTCTCCACTAGAGAGCATTCTTACAATATTGCGTTCCTTTGGCAATAAATAGTATGATCTGGTTGCAGTGATAAACAAAAGAAGCAGATGAAGCATACATATCGTTTCTCATTTGTTTTCAAACATCACCGTTTACATTAAATATATAAATATTTTAAAATAACTATAGTTAAATAATGATTTGTGAGTAAACACCTTAATTTTATTTGTTAAATGGTCCTAACAAATGTCACTCTTGATTTCCAAATTCTCTAGATAAATTCACTCCTCACTTCGTGAGTCGTGAATTTATCGATAATTTGGAAATCACTCGTGGCATTACTTATGAATATTTTCAATCTCGGGGCCAGGAGTTGTGGTGGTATACAAATTAAATCGCTGGAATTTGGACCAGATTTCTGCATTCAATTGTAAACCTCTCCACGGTATATACGTTAAGAAGACATATGATATTGTTTATGGTGATTCGTCCATTGGATGGGCACATTAAGTCTGGAGGCCGCTTTGGTGGTGTTCAATAGATGAAGGCTACGTGCCCTCACCCAGTTTCACCTTCTCCCTTCTCTTCATCATCATGCCTCATAAAACACACTTTGCACTACACAAAAATAAACAACCTACGCTCCTCTATGTACACAATACAAGAATTCATCAAGATGCCGAAGTGGTGCGTAAATTGTAAATAGTCCACATTAACGACACATATCCACGCAGCGCAGAACCCGAAGCAAGTAAAGTGCAGTGGGTGGAATCAGAATACACACACTTCTCCGGGATAGCCCTCCACGCCTCTATGTCGTCAAAGAAGATACATATCTGATCAAGAGTAAAATTTTCTCCCTACAACCATGTCCCTATAAGGCCCGGGAGACAGGGAGCATGTACCAACAAATGGAGAAATTAATTAAAGAAAATTAAATAAAAAATGCAATCGGTAAACATAAAATATTCAATTAAAATATATCAGTGAAGTAGAAAATAGTTTTGCTCTCCATAAAATATGCAATGCTAGCTTCCCACACTTACTCCTCGAATGAGGTAATATTAGTGAGAGTAACAGAAAAAAACAGTCATGCAATCAGTGTACCTCTGTCGTTGCCGGTCGAATAGTAGTTATCATGATCGCGTCTGGTTCAAAGGTTCGCAGTTCAAACACGGCGGAGGTCGAAGGATAATTTCTGGACGTAAAAATCCTGAGTATGATTTCCTTCGAAAGGGAAGTAAAGCCTTGTACCTCATGTTGCACACTTACCGGACGTAAAATATAATGATGCCTGAAAAATTATATCTCTGAGTAAAATTGGTCAACCTTTAAACCCCCAGATACGAATTTCGATGGTAATGAAATTCGCCTTTAAAGAGAGTCGTTATATGAAAATAACAGCGTACTTCTGACGGAATTTTAGCATTATTCATTACATATTTATTTTCTCGGGATTCTTCATTTACCCGAATTTAAACCCACCAACACTCTCAATTCCCTTTCTCACCCCTTCTTGTCATTTCAGTTCTCTTCACATATTTCGTATCAGCCTTCACCCCATCTCATGTTAAGAAAATTGGTTTTGTTAATTTCTTGAAAAGTTTTATCTTTAAGGGGGGTAGAATTTAAGTTGGAATATATCTAACTTGCAATTATCAATTGTAGAAAAATTTAGTTGCGAGGATCTAGAGGGAGCCTACTAGAGTGATGTCTTTTGACTCCGAGCCTGAGCAACAAAAAAAGGTGGCTGGGACCGAGTGGATGATTGCAGCCCCTCTCACGGACATGGGCTCAATCCAAAACTTGCGGTATGGTTCATGGGAGTAGAATCTGATGTGTGGAACCTAGAAGACGACCTGAAACTTACATAAGACCGTAAAGTAGACTTTCATTCCTCTCATATTCACAATACTGGATAGCGCATTATATATTCCAGGGTGAGGTGCTCAGACCAGTCTTGCCTCCCAGTCTGAATGCAAAAGACTTATTATATTCATATATCCTTATTATGAGGAGGGGTGTTTATGTAGTTTTCAGTCTCAAATATTTGAAATTGGATGCGTTAAAAATATCACTATGTGACACATAATAGCATGAATGATAAAAAAATATTTTTCTATAAACAAATTGCATTACATCCTCCAGAAAATGAGATGGATATCATTCGACAATTTATACATTGACACAGCCAATGTTTCTGTGTAGGCCCTGCTACTAATCCAATGTTTCTGTTACGGGAAGCACGGAAATGAAACTCAATTTACCTTTTTCTTCTCTCTCCGTTTTTCTATTTCTTGTTTTTCTCCTTCAAATTCATCTTTTGCTGTTGTTCCATAGCTTATGCAAGAATATTTGTTCCGGATTTTGAATGTGTAAGACCATCGTTTAATTCGTCTCCCCGGAATTATTTTTATTTTAGTCCCTAGTTGTACACAAATCTTGAGATTCTCGCTGGTGCAATTCTCTTGATATACTGTCTCTATTAATTTACGTAACTTGCAAAGTGGCAGCCTCGCTATCAAACTATGTATCCTTCCATATGGTTTATAACTCTATCAAGCAAGGTTTTCCTCACTATAAACTTGAATATAATGCAATTTATCTGTTTCTCTACCTGGATCACTAAGTGTACTGCAGTATAAAACAAGCGTATTTCTTCGGCGCAGAAGATTCAGGTAAACTGAGTAATGATTAAATTATCCATACTGTGTTATAATTCTACAGTTTTTTATATTATGAATTTTAAATATAATTATGAGGTTGCTGTTCTTTACAATTATACCCAGATATTATATTTGTAGGTACAACTGCCATCGCTAATGGCCGTTATCGTTTAAATACTCCGTTATCATCACCGGTCGTCCTATCAAACTAATAATATAATGAACAAATAATTTTATAAGTCACATAAATGTTATGCCCTTAGGTTTAAAATGACAGTACTGTGTTTCAGAGAAGTTATCCGCCACCGTGGTGTGTCGGATTCTTGCGCTCGATTCCCTGCTGAGATGGTTGTTTTAAATTTCCACTTTAGTTTTGGGAGCGTATTAATTTTCCTGCGTTGTGTTAGACAGGCGGTGGCTCCATAGAACTACTAGCCTAACATCTACAAAAACTTAACAATGCGTTTTCCTTTATTATATAGTTAATCTGCCTGCAACAGACTTGAGGCCCAGAACTGGCTTGTTGGCCTAAACCACTTGAGGGTCAAATTCCTACAAAGAAAGAACGATAAATATAGTAAAAGTGAGAGACAGAGAAATAATTATTCTTTGCTTACAGCGAACACAAATTTGTCACCATGTAATAATATATATCGATGTCAATGATTAATCCCTGGCAAATATCACCCTAGACAGATCTTAACTTTAATTTGCCCTGTTTGTACGGGACAATGAGTGTGGATATTGTCTCCAGTAGAGTAAAATTAACTTCGGTTTTTACGTATTACAAAAGTGCTTGTTTGAAACATTGGGAGCGACAGGAGAAGTACACTCTAATTAAATTCATACTAATTGATCGAGATTTGTTACGATACACCATGGGTAGTGACAGAATGTCAGCAACATTCGCAGTGAGTGAAAACCCACGATGACTGAGTGACAATTTCTAAACTGTATGACGGGCGTGCACTGGCAATGTCACTTTAGTAAGCCAATATTTACACACGTTTATTTAATCTGTATGTTTTGGAACGGTCATTTTTGTTTGGAAGTTAAATATTTATCGTACATGATTCACATGCTATGCCTTCAGACATTATAGTGCCACCCTTTCCTATTCTTAATAAATCGATATATCCCTCAAATGTATTTTCACAAAGCATGGCTAAGTCTTCTGTCGTGACAACCTACATCAATTATTAGTAGCACAGCGTGTTTCAGAAGCTATTCATGGGAGAATGTGTAATATTATTTTTCATGCAATGCCGGAGAGAGAGGTGTTTATACAAGTTCCAACGCTGACTGGGACTTCATATCAAGTGGGATATCCAAGATCAAAAGAACTTAAAGTCACGACGCCTAACTAATTGTATACATATATCCGATTATGGTGATTATGATGAGTTTAGTCTTCAATTTTTCATGAATCATTATCGCCCATTGGAGAGGAGTGGGAAGAAGCACGATAAAATATGGCCCGATGTTCTAGAGCTCCAAGCATGTCAAATTTATCTTAAATATCACGATACCGTCTGTAACCATAAAACGTGGATATAACATGGCATTTAAAAACACATTAAACAATTAAATACTGAAGTGGCGATAGAAATTGAAAATGACCACAGTTTTGATTATATAGGGAAAGGGATGACAACGTTCTTACTAAATTAATTATTAGAAGTTTAACATGAAACAGTACCTGGAATCATGGAGAGAATACAGAATATCTCGAACTTTTAGGGTCACTGTTATTAATATGGTAAAGGACTGTGATATCAGGTTTTTGAAATTGGAAACAGTGGTCGGAAATACATATTTCAGACACTACGATATATTGGTGAAAAAGGTTTTGTAAGCTGCTTTCACTTTCATAACAATTAATTTTCTGCTGCCTGGGCGATTGGTGGCGCTACTTTACAAAGTAATGCTGTACATAATTATTGTCTGATGTAATTTTCCCTATGGGACCACATCAAATATTTAATGTATCAAATTCATGCAGATACCTATGGGATAATCCTTTCTGATGTCTTAAGCTATCTATCTCGTTGTACTGCAAACACAAAGGACCTTAGAATGAATGCGGAAAAATATTACGCATCTGGTCATGCATGTATTGAGATTTCTGGTCGTCAATTCAAACTTTTGCTTGCTCTGAGCTGCAAGTTTTTAATGTTATTGTTGCTGTAAGATATAAGTTTTTTTCGGTCATAAACATTGAGTATGCATTTCCGACCATTTTTTTTTGCTTTCTTAAAATGCTCAGATTACAGATCTCTATCATCCGTATAATGTTGACGCTAAAGGTTTGAAACATTTTGCATTTTGAGATGCTATTCAAAGTTGAAGTGTTCCGATAAAATGATGGTGGAATTTGGAATAAGGTATTTCCCAAAATGACGGGTCAAAACACCCGTGTATCGTCCTTTGTTAACTAATACATTTTTAAACATACACAACTTCAAAATTAGAAGAAATTAAGCAATGAATTGAAATTTAAATGTCTAAAATTAAGGTTAAGATACATTAAAATGATGAGCTGTTAGAATATTTCACTCCTTAAAATTGCAAAGTTGAAGCCTTTTATTTAGGATAACGACATGAGCGCCTCTCCAGGAACGAGATGGAAATTTTCTCCTGCCATTCATATGCAGATTGTGTTAAACACGTTGTGCAGAGCGACGTAATCAAATTAGCTTCTCACCTCTCGCAACCAACTCATAACAATCTCAAACACAACGGCCGTCCTAACATTTATTCACCAAATGACAACTACTCTACCTGAAGTGATCATAACTGTGTTAATAAAGAAGTAAGCTTAAATTTACAAACCTATAAATGAAGAGTTCTGCAACAAAACTGATAAAAGTTCGGGTTTCTTTTAACTCAGAATGAATTTCACTTAGCAATTATGTAAGTTTACATCAGCCTTTTCACTTTCTTTTTATCTTGCTGCATCATAGAAGGACAAATTTATTATCACATAACACTATCGTAAAATAAAAACATGTACTGCATACAAATGTATATATACAGAGAAATGTAATTTTGGTGATAAGAATATTATTATATAGTTGATATTTATATAATTATAATGAATATTTAACTCATGCACCAAATGGGACTCAATGGCCAATCACGTTTGCAAATGATTTGACTAGGCTTATTAATAATCCGAATCAGAGTAGTGTTTAACGAAATATTTATCAGTGTTATAATTACCCCCGAATAAATAAAAGGGAAAGGCTCCTCCTTTTTAATATTCTGAACAGGTCTGGTACCATTAGTTTGCAGTCATTGAGCCTTGTGAGAAAATACGGCTTACTACAGATTGTATGATATAGTGCGACGAATGTAAAACACAAGCCGCATGAGTGGAGTTATATATAAAAACATTTGTAGCAATTGATTGTACCACCAGACAGAAAAAGAAAACCACTGTTTGCACTTTCTTAAAGGTATTTTTTCGCAGGTAACAATCCAGAAAAATATAATTGTCACATTTACATCATACGACATCAGAAATGAATTAATATACAGTTTGATGTGTTTCATTTTTTCTCCACTAGAGAGCATTCTTACAATATTGCGTTCCTTTGGCAATAAATAGTATGATCTGGTTGTAGTGATAAACAAAACAAGCAGATGAAGCGTACCTATCGCTTCTCATTTCTTTTCAAACATCGCCGTTTACATTAAATATATAAATATTTTAAAATAACTATAGTTAAATAATGATTTGTGAGTAAACAGCTTAATTTTATTCGTTAAATAGTCCTAATAAATGCCACTCTTGATTTCCAAATTATTTAGACTATTTAACTCATGCCCCAAATGGGAGTCAATGACCAATCACGTTTCAATGATTTCTGTTTTACAACCAATCAGAGTCGTGTTTCACGAAATATTTATCAGTGTTATAATTACCATATATTAAACAAAGCTCCTCCTTTTTAATATTCTGAACAAGTCTGACCGTTATTTTGCAGTGACTGAGCCTATAAGAAATACGGCTACCAGATTGTATATATAGTGCATACATGTCAACATTTGTAGCAATTTATTATACCACCAAAAAAAGAAACCACTGTTTGACTTTCTTAAATGTATTTTTTCCCAGGTAATAATCCAGAAAAATATAATTGTAATATTTACATCATACGACATCAGAAATGAATTAATATACAGATTGATGTTTCATTTTTTCTCCACTAGAGAGCATTCTTACAATATTGCGTTCCTTTGGCAATAAATAGTATGATCTGGTTGCAGTGATAAACAAAAGAAGCAGTAGAAGCGTACCTATCGTTTCTCATTTGTTTTCAAACATCGCCGTTTGCATTAAATATATAAATATTTTGAAATAACTACAGTTAAATAATGATTTGTGAGTAAACAGCTTAATTTTATTCGTTAAATAGTCCTAACAAATGCCACTCTTGATTTCCAAATTATCTAGATAAATTCACTCCTCACTTCGTGAGTCGTGAATTAATCAATAATTTGGAAATCACTCGTGGCATTACTTATGAAAAACTCTCAACCGCTATGGTGTCAGGTAATGTAGCTACATCGTTCGTGCGGCTCCGGGTCCAATATCCATTCGGGACAGTTTTCATGGGTGATGGTCCTAACTACGGGATTTTCCCTCATCTCTAAGACGAATCTCAGGAAATGGCAAGGCTCAAATAGTCTTGGAACATTTTCTGGTCATCATAAATGTCATTATCATGTTCGTTATGTCTTGTAGACTATTAGCATGTGGGTGAATGGCGTGTTTTGTCTTAATGTTGTGATGTTTCGGAGGATACATTGGATTTAGCTTACAACCCATTCAGCGAGGCCCTCCATGTCCTTTTGTGGTCAAAAAAGTATGTGTGTGTGTTCCAAAGCTTAAAATACCTCTACTAACGTTTGCCATTGTAAGGTCTGTGCGGTGTGGGGCATGTAAACATGCTTATAAAATAGAGGAACAAGTAGGATGGAAATGATTAAGAATTAAATAACATTATATAATATAATTAATTGTTTGTCATTAGATGTGCAAATTATCCCTTTACGTTTATTTATGAATTGTTTAAATTGTACTATTGGAGACAATAATAATAAAATTCATTGTTAAAACCGTTGGGGTGAAGAGTCATAAAATAAGTTAAAATATACCTCCTTAGGTAATATCCGTCGTCCTCAACTTATAAAATATGTAATCTTTATGCCTGTAGGCCTTTCAGAACTTTCGTTCTATCTTCAGCAGGTCACTCTTCGCTACAACAACCAGTATGATGGTTGATGCTGCTGGTCCTAATGTGGCAATGTAGTGACAACCATCATACTGGATGTTGTAGCGAAGAGTGACCTGCTGAAGATGGAACGGATGTTATGAAAGGCCTACGGGCATAAAGATTACATATTTTATAAGTTGAGGACGACGGATTTTACCTAAGAAGGTATATTTTAACTTATTTTATTTTATACTATTAGAGACTTAGGAACAAGCGGCATTAGGGAAGGTAGAAAACTCTAAATAGCATTTAATACAAATCCGTGTGTTCAATACAATTTGTGCTGTGACATATTACGCTATATCATTGGAGATTTTGTTTTTAAAAAAAATATAATCGAAGAAAGTTTTAACGATTGCTTTGTAATGTTTGCAAATGCTTTATATTTCATTTCAACGTTTGTTTAAAAATATAAATAATAACCTTAATTGATTTTATTTTTTAAATCTAATGTTGTAAAGATTTTATCGTCATAAGAGAACTGTTCGGTCTTTGCTAGATATACTGTAGCATTAACTAGAATGTAACATAATTTTATATCATTTCAGAGAAACGAAATAGTCTTGATTTGTCGGCTAAAGTCGTGTACTCATAAATAATCACATAGAGACTCATGTAAGTGCCTGAAAATAATTGAAAGTAATGAATGCAATGATCGATATTCATCGGTTTAAAGTAGATACATCCCTTTGAAAATTTAATTACGTAGGGTAAATCTAACAGGATTAAGAAGACAAATTTATTTCCGGACGTCGTATGAAGAAAAAGAAGACTAAGAAGAAGAAAAGGAAGCGGAAAAAAACAAAGTGAGACGAGATTGTGAGTTCTTGCAACAGTTTTTTGTGCCTTTCCTCGGGAAGACAGCGTGTCATATTTGCACATATTGTCTTCACCGCTGGAGAAAGAAAAAGTAAAATTGCCTGGTAAAAAATATGACTGTCATCCCGGAGAGTTATGGGAGGAGTGGCGTGCAGTTTGATCAGAAGACTTGGGCCTAGTGTCTCAGGGACTCGGCGTCCCTTGTCGACAATTTGTCAAGACGGAGATAACGCTCCACGTCCCATTCTAACGAGTAGTTACCTTAAGTGCCACTTGCAGTCATCTTCATACAATTCGTTCCAAGGGTTGGCCAAATTTACTAACGTTCCTTAAATTAACATTTTGCGCGATAGTGCGTTTTGTCGTACTTATCAACAAAGGCAACCATTATTGAAAGTTCAATTTCCTACATTTCGGGGTTCCCAACCTAAATAACTATACTGTAATATTACATTTACACCCACGTGCGGGAAGTAAAACCACTGCCCTCTATATATACTACGTATAATGTATACTTACCTACTGGCACTATAAACCCGTAGGTTCATGGCCGCGCGGACATAAGCTCTCCATACATCCCTATACTGAGCTAATGCTTTCCAATCATTCCCTGTATAATCTACTTCCCTCAAATCATAGTTAATGTTATTCTCCCACCTCATTATTGGTCTACCAACTGGGCGTTTTCCCTCTGGCTTTCCTACAAGAAGCTTCCATGCAAGTCTTTCATTCCACATACGTGCAACATGTCCTGCCCATCGCAGTCTACGAGACTTAACTGTCCTTATTTTATCTGGCTTCCTATAAAGATCATGTAGTTCATTGTTATGTAGTATTCTCCATTCACCTGTCTGTTCATCTCTCTTTGGTCCAAAAATTTTCCTAAGTACTACATATAATGTATGCAGAAAATATCCAAAATGTAGTGTTAATATACATTATACGAAACAAATCACTGCATTTCAAATGAACTGAACTTTATTTGAAACAATATAAAACAAATACATACTAGTGGCCATGTCATCAAAAACTGTTCTCAAGGTCTCCTGTAGTTTCAACTAACAAACATTGTCCTCACTGTTAACGTTAGTCAATTGTTTATAATTAACGCAAATATTTCCAAGACTAAGTTATTATCTTACTATATTTATTATTTTGAAAACACCATCGCGCAGAAAATAATGTACAACGCACGTTTATGAAGTGTGTTACAGAATATCGGATATTAAAAACCGAGAGATAGCGAGGTTTTTAAACATTTTTCCTCGATTCTGTAAAAACCACTTCCCAACCTCGCATCGTAATATACTATTAAATTTGAGATCGTCTTCAGTAAAGGAGATTTAAGAGAAACTCCAGGATTTTCAGAATAATTAACTGAACTTCCAAAAAATAAATAAATAAACAAACAATCGTCCTTGATAACCTTCCCGACTTATCAATAATCCTTTTATAACTTTTATACACGTCTCAATTCAAAACATTTACTAATAATTACTGCATAAGCTATACAGTGTAGAAAAGAGGTGTTAATTAGCATCCGAGTCACGTGTTTACCTCCTTGCATAACAAGACAAAATGGCAGCACTATATAGTGCCCATTGTTGTTTCTTGACATCAAATGAACGTTTCCATAAACTTCACGCGAAATAGAACACACTGATGAATATACCAGATACAAATATACCTGATACAAATAATATTAATGAAGAACGTAAAAGAAAAATATAGTGATACAGAATTAATCACTTCTGAAATCCTTTTCATTCTGTTCAAAAAGACGTGAAGCATCTCTAACGTCAGCAATAATTATGACAAAGGGTAACTACTGAATATAAGAATCATATTGGAATTCAACCTTCATACACAGTTTATTTTTATGGAAATCTTAATTGATACATATACATATAACTGACAAAATATATAAAACTATTATTCAACCTATTATATTATATCGATGCGAAACATGGACTCTTACTTTAAGGGTGGAAAGGAGAGTAAGAGTATTTGAGAACAAAGTTCTTAGGAAAATTTTTGGACCAAAGAGAGATGAACAGACAGGTTAATGGAGAGGACTTATTAACAGTGAACTACATGGTCTTTATAGGAAGCCAGATATAATGAGAATAGTGCCAGTGCGTTAGTTAGTTTTATGTAAGGAAATGTTAAAAATATAAAATGAGTGCTGATATATCATGGTTCGGAAAGACCTTTACAGTTTTAAATACTTGAAGATTTTCGAACATAGGCCTAAATATATTTTAGTTTAGGGCGACTAATATGTCAGGTATTCATTTTATATTTTTAACATTTTATTGCATAACCTCAGCGATGCTTAAAAATTAATGTAGAAGGATATATATGATATGAAAAAAAAAAAGAATGCTTGAGTCGGGATTTGAACTCGAGTCTCTAAAGTCTGTACCTTTAGCGCTCTAACCAACTGAGCTACCCAAGAATTCCAATACAAGCATACAATTTTCTTATACATGTAGTATTCTCAATTCACACAAGAGTTCCGCTACCTCTTGTGTGAATTGAGAATACTACACGTATAAGAAAATTGTATGCTTGTATTGGAATTCTTGGGTAGCTCAGTTGGTTAGAGCGCTAAAGGTACATACTTTAGAGACTGGAGTTCAAATCCCGACTCAAGCATACATACACTGATAACAGACATACACAACAACTGATGGCTACGTTCCAGGCTTGTGATATGACACTCCTACCCCTACGACCTACACATCACACTCATCACTCTGAGACGTTACTTGACTTAATTGCAACTAATAATCCAGACAGAGTACTTACTCACGGGCAACTGCCAGCCCCGGGAATATCAGCACATGATATTATATTCTTAGCATATTCACTGCAGTGCCCTAAACCGACTCGAAAGACTATTACGTATAGAGACTTAAAACATATAGACAATGCAACCCTAATTGAAGAAGCTATGCAGATGCCGTGGCATTCAATATGGACGCTGCATTCTGTAGATGAAAAAGTTGAAACACTAAATGACTTTATACTACAATTATACAACAGACATGCCCCACTAAAAACTAAACTCGTGAAACGACGCCCTGCACCCTGGATGACTCTTTCAATTCGTAACTTGATGGCTGATAGAGACGCAGCATATAAGAAATATAGACTCGACAAAACATACACAAATCTCAATCAATATAAACAGTTACGTAACAAGACAAATCAAGCTATAAGAAACGCCAAACTTAGACATTTATACAGCCTAACAGATACCAATACTTCAGAAATCTGGAAAAACTTGAATAGAATGGGAATAGGGAGAAAAGACACGCAGGTAGACAAATTACCTGTTTCTCTGGACACACTCAATAATCACTTCACATGTATAACTACTACTCCAAAGGATAAAGAACAAACAATAAATGAATTATCACTGACAAATCAACCCGACAAAGAACATTTCCACTTCTAATATGTTACAGATTACGACGTAAAGAAAGCCATCATGCGAATAAAAACCAAAGCAGAAGGAACTGACCGTATAAATATTACTTTACTGAATAAAATAATCGACGCTATACTACCTACTACAACTCATATTTTTAACTCCTCGCTACAAACTTCTACATATCCCTCATTGTGGAAACAAGCCCTTGTACGCCCACTGCCTAAAGTTAAAATGCCCTTAACTCCGAACGACTTTCGACCCATTAGCATTTTACCTACCCTTTCAAAAGCTCTGGAACGATTAGTCCATAAACAACTGACTGACTACCTAAATGAACACAACCTTCTAGATCAATTTCAGTCAGGCTTCAGGACAGGACACAATACAAATACTGCTCTACTAAATATTTGCGAAGACATACGCCAAGCCGCTGATAATCGAAAACTTACCATTCTTACATTACTGGACTTTAGTAAAGCATTCGACACGGTAGACTTGGACTTATTGTTGCATAAACTTAAAAACCTCTTACTCTCTGATAGTGCCACGCAATGGTTCAATTCCTACCTTCATGAGCGCCAGCAATCTGTTGTAGGAAATCATGCATTATGTTCTTCTTGGTCCTTCTGTAAAGCTGGGGTTCCACAGGGTTCGGTGCTTGGACCTTTACTTTTTTCAATCTACATAAATGACATATCTAACTCCCTAAAGCATTGCAAACACAATTTATTTGCAGACGACATGCAAATCTACATCCACACAGACAAATATTCTCTAAATGACGCTGTTACCAAAATTAACGAGGATCTTGACTCACTAATGACTTGGACAGTTAAATATGGACTGCAATTAAATCCTAGAAAGTCACAATCAATCATTATGGGTCACCAAAGACTATTATCTACAATTAACCTAAACACAGTCTCGCATGTGTCACTAAATGGAGTTCAAATCCCTTATAGTGAGACAGTAAAAATTCTAGGAGTATTTATTGACAACAACTTAAATTGGAATACACAAATAAACCATACATGCAAAACAGTCTTCTCAATAATACATTCATTAAATCGCGTAAGAAATTGTCTGCCATCCGCTCTAAGGAAAATGTTAGTAGAAACACTTGCAATGCCCCATTTTGATTATTGTGACACTCTTTTTACAGACTTAAATATTATTTCCACTCAAAGACTTCAACGCGTTCATAATTCTTGCGCACGTTTTATTTGTGGTATTCGCAAATTTGACCATGTTACACCGTCCCTGGAACAATTATCGTGGCTTCGTCTAAGAGATCGTAGAACTGTCCATTCACTATCCCTTCTCTATAAAATCCTTCACACATCATTGCCTAATTATTTATCACGCCGCTTCATCAGACTATCCGACACACATAATCTTGACACTCGATCCCATCAGCACATTGTCCTTTATATCCCTCCTCATCACACAGTATATTATTCATTATCTTTTACGGTCTCGCTTACCAAAACATGGAATTCCCTTCCGCCCTATGTCAGAGACTGTCAAACTATAACATCCTTCAAAAACAAACTAAAGAATTATTTAATAACAAACTAACTTATACACCTCACTGATAGTATTCTTTTAACAATATTAATAAATTTAATTATCTATGAAAATGATATTAAGATTAACAAATATTTTCTTTTGTTTTGTTTTATATATTGTACAAACGTAAAATTAGTTTTTCAATATCTCATTATTTTCTTTGTTTTATATATACGTTAGACAGGGACAATTTAATATGTCTTGATTGTATACATTTTATTATTAGTTTTAGTCTTAATTTTAACTAACATTAACTATTTGCATTATAGATCATAATATGTATATTAGATATTATCTTTTTGATCAAATTTTTATTTAGTATTTAATATTAGAGTTCATAGTGATTGTTATATTCTTATGTAATATATGTTTGTCCTGGTGAGTGGAATAGAAGGCCACATGGCCTTAACTCCACCAGGCTATATAAATCTTAAATCTTAAATCTCTTTTTTCTTTTCATATCATATTTGCCTTCATTGCCAAATGTCAAAAATATATTTATAACATATATATATATATATATATATATATATATATATATATATATATATATATAAAGTCTTGTTCAATGTTTAACTGTACAACTGATATATGCATGTATACGTGATTTTTATTAGTGAGAATATAAGAGAAAAAGAACAATTTGTGAATTCAGAAGTTTCTAGGTACACTTTCGACCAAGGTAAATGGGATTTTTTCGGGAAATTAAATATCGTATTCGCGGCATCCTTCGAACGGGTAAAGTTCGGCCTTCCATATTTTTCTTACTTAAATTATCATGATAAACCACGCCTCTCAGTCCATTAAAACGTGAACTATTTTTGTTAAATTAAAAAGCAGAATGTATATCCTAGGTTAGAAGTAACTGGAATTCCTTGAGATTCGCATTACGGCTGAAATAAAACGCCATTAAAATAGCAAAAAAGAACCAATGTCGAATTATTATCCGTATGTGAAGAACAACAACGTTAACTCTGTTCCACAATGTTGGTGGTTGAGCCTTTACAATGAAGGTAATTGTATTAAGGGGCAGTTGGTTCCTTGTCAAATGAGAATGTTATTTTTGTAACACAGACTCTGTCGCAACTTTAATTCACCCTCGTATTCAGGGGAGGAAGTGTCGTGTAACTATCCCCTTAAATGACTAAGTTCATCTGTCCTACATGGGCAACACTCACTTTCACATCCCGAACTTTTTCTCAGCATGCTTAGAGAAAGGGCAATGGTCACGCACTGTCCCAATTCTGTATGCATATTATCAAAGCTCCTTGCATTCAGAAGCAGGCTCGCATGTAACCTGTGGCATTGGTAGAATTCCAACGAGGAAATACGTTCCATTTCGTCAACTGGATTAATAATTTCTGACTAATCCACAGTAAGTAATTCCCTGATTTGTATAAACAAGTAAAGAACGATACCTTCTGGTTAATTGCGTAAATACCAGATTGCAGTTTAACGAACAAGAATCATATCCTTTTTATTTAAACTACAGAGTAAGTAGGAATAAGAATTGCTGCAGTTAGAAATGGAAAATAATGGAATTGAATATTGCAAAATTGTGTTTTACATACATCAATAAAGAAGAAATGTTTCTTTATTTATGAGCAGTATCAAAAATTAGATTTTACTTTCATGATATGGCATAGATCCTTCTTTGATTGGATGTCTCACTTGGCATAACTGATGGACTAAACATTGCTCAGCATAATTACAGTATCCAAACTTATAATTATCTCTTCTCAGGGTGCCCTCGTTCCGTGACACAGGATTTGTCAAATATATAATTATAAAAAATCTGAAACCATAGGATGTAAAAACGTCAAAATAAATTTGAAATGAACAAAAATATAAAGCATATTTGGCATTAAAGATGTAATTCCAACACATCTCTTCATGTCAGTGTCTACACTGCTAGGCTATGATTACTGGGTTAGCGTATGAAATTACAGGTCTTGGTAGGCTAAATGTAGTGGTGGATTATAAATATATTTACTTAAACAGTGGGCTAAAATTATGAGAATGAAATTGTAATATTAACAAGCCTATATACAAGTATAGTTTGCAGTGCGAAATGAAATGGTGTACTATTATTCTCATTAAAACGTAGAACTATAGGACAGCTAGGTGTAACATAATATCTGGAGTCACCTTCATCATAAATGAAAAGGCGTTGTTCTCTACAATGAATATACACCAGCAAATCAATGGATTCGTGATCATAAGGGACTGTCTTGTTCCGAAGGGAGAGAATCGATTAAAATGCAAGCTAAAGTATCGGCGGTGCGTTCTTTGCCGGGCAGGTCTAGGGACGATACCCTCTGTACACGTTGTCGCAGAGAGCACGAAACCATTGCACACGTCCTTGAGGCTTGCCCGTTTGGAGAATCACTGAGAAATATTAGGCACCACACTATTCGAAATATGATGGCAGAAGCCTTGCGAGATTACGGATACACAGTTTATGAGGAAGTTCGTGGTGTGGCCACAAATGGAAGTAAGAGACGAATAGATATTATTGCATTTAGACCTTCATCTAAAATTGGTATGATATTAGATCCCACAATCCGTTTTGAGACTCATAGTGGCCAACCTGAGGAAGTAGACTGTGAAATGAAAGCCATATATGAGCCATCAATTGACTATTACAAAGATAAATATCAATTAGATAGTTTAACTCTCACAGGATTGATGGTCAGGACAAGAGGAACTATACCAGGATTCTTATCTGAATTTTGGAATTCCTTAGTTTTGGAATTCCTTAGTTTTGGACAGAGTGTATCTTTCTAAAATTGCCATCGCTGCCATTAGAGGATCAATTTTAAGAAACAATATTTACAAAATTTCTACTTTATAGTATGTATACTTCAATTACAATTTGAAAATTTTTAATGTATTTGCAAAATGTATTTCATCAATTTCAATGTAGTAGTAGTAGTAGTAGTAGTAGTAGGACTTTATTAGACAAAAAGTAAGATATTTACGATATTATTTACAAATATGGGTCGCACGGGCAGTAAGCCGTACGTGCTGTTGACAGTCCGTTACAATAAAGTAATAATTGGTACTAGTGTAAAGAAAAATAAACAAAAACAGCAATAACATTACAATTACATAAAGAAAACACAGTAAAAATATTACCATTAAATAATAACACAATAGCATTATACACTAAAAACATTAACATTACAATTACATAAAGAAAACACAATAATATTACAATTACATAAAGAAAACACAATAAAAATATTACCATTAAATAATAACACAATAGCATTATACACTAAAAACATTAACATTACAATTACATAAAGAAAACACAATAATATTACAATTATAAAGAAAACACAATAATATTAAAAACACAATAATATTACAATTATAAAGAAAATACAATAATATTACAATTAAGTAATAACACAATAATATTACAATTAAGTAATAACACAATAGCATTATACACTAAAAAACATTAACATTACAATTACATAAAGAAAACACATTAATATTACAATTAAATAATAACACAACAGCATTATACACTAATTAATTTATATATAATTGTTAATAATTAATGGTATTGCATTTTGATAACATATATTTATTCATGAATGAGTGTTGTCCTCATTTTTCGCGTTTTGTCCAGAAATTTACCGAGGTTTATCCAATTTTCTGGATATACCAATAACTCGTAGCATGCCAATCTTTCCCGATTTGAATTTAGAAATCTTTCCGGTAATAACTGATGTCTCCAATATTCTAAATCATTACATTTTCCTAATATATGTATCTCATCTTCAAAGTTCCCGCACATTGGACATATTCGCATATCGTGATCGTCGCTAATTTTTAGAAATTTCCATGCCCCTAGCCTAAACCAAGCAAGCCCTGATCTCTCCTTAAATCCTAGGTAATTTCAATGTATCACATTGTCCTTGTGGCAATCCTATGATGTGGAAAGTTATATAATATAAAATAATAATAATAATAACAATAATAACAAAGCTTATACTTCTAAGGGTGTATGGCCTATTCTTCCACTCAATTAGAGCCAAAATTATTAGTTACAGAAAAAAAAGTGGCAAAACAACATAGGCTATCACGGAAAAATAATCAAATTTAATGCAAATGAAACTGAAATTAAAAAATGAAGAAAATATAATTACAAGATAAAGATATATACAGACAATACTAAATATCCGATGTACGCGTGGCCACTGCGCGCGACTGCCCCGACTGAGATCCAGGTTTGAATCCAGGCGGTTTCAGAGCGGTATTGCTGGTGAACCATACCGCGAATTTTCGGGATTGTTTAGGGGTTCTCCAGTTACTCGAATTTTATCCCACCAACACCTCCATTTTTGATCCTTCCCTTCAGGTCATGTCATTTCTCTTCAACCCATATCATATTAGGAAAAATAATTTGTTGACACCCACAGGTGTTGAAAATACGTAGTTGCGGCGATCCAGTTGCGGGCCCACCAGGGTGTTGGCTATGACTCCGAGCTTAATCAATAAACCATCCTGCCTGCCTTGACAGAAAGGGCCAAAGGGACGATTTTAGTTCCCACTCCTCGCGGCCACAGGCCCAACCAAAAAAATTAGGGTTTATATTGTGAGAGAAGAACTTGATATTTCGGACGACTTACAACTTACATAACACTGTAGAGTAGACTTTCATTCCATTCATCCACAATACACTGGGATAGCGCAATGCTCAGGTCAGTCTGCCTGTCATATCTGTACAAAGAACTAAAGTAAATTATGAGATGCCAATTAGATGGGAAATATTAAATTGTCATAATACAGTTAAACTTGTTCAAAGCGGAATCACATGCGACCAATTTCTTTTCTTTTTTTACATTAGACAAAAATCCGCATTATAAAAAATGATTAACCAATCTTGGATTATAGAGTGCCATATACGTCTTTTTACGTACCTTGGATTAATTGTAGTTCCGCTGACGTTCAAAAGTGACGTACAGTATGTATGAGCTACTTCGACGGTAACGCGCAAAAAAAAAAAAAAAAAAAAAACAGTCCAGTTTGGTCAGCGTTAAAAATGTCTCCTAGGCGCGTACTCTGAAAATAAAGTATGCAGTTTCGGTTTCCGCTCACTAACTATACTTTCGTCCACAATTTTTGATTCCCAGCAAATTACCTTCCACACTACATTGTGTCGTAAAAACTGTCCAGCCAACCAGAAGATGCCTTGAAATCGTTATTCCCTAGGGATATGGCAACAGCTAGAGCTTGACTTTGGAGCATGGGTCCGAAAATTTGGAGATTTTCTTGAACAAATATGGAAACGTATTCACTATTTATAAACCTTTTTACATTACAAGATAGATCCATTGGAACCTCGATATTCTGGTAAAGTGGATCGCAGAGTCCATTCTAAGATTTAGACTATTTTTAAGTTTATTTACTCTATTAATTTATACAGACAGGAAAAAATTAGTCTGAAAGTATTTATGGCTGATCATAATTAAAAATCGATGATATTTATCATATTTAATGTCTCGAAAAATTATTGTTGACTGTAACATTCACACGTCATTTATATGCCGACAGCAACAGTCTTTGGGTTTAGTAAAATTACAAGGATATTAAATAAAATCAGTTAAGGGTATGATTTTTATAGATAGCATCCTCACTCATAAAATATGCGTATTCGTGTAAAATGGACCCAGATCCAATTTAACCATCTAGTTGAGGGTCCACATTAACCGAATTCCTTTGTTATGTTTAATTATTTTATACAGCAGCCATGTTACATAATATCAAACCAAACCCATCAGTACATTAAAGCAGCAACTACATAATATAATATATAATAGATTTTTTAATTATAATATTCAATAGCAGGAATTAAGAATTAATTTATATCTTGAAAAACTTTTAAAACGATATTTTTCATAAATATCACAATTAAACTCTTAATCGCACAAACAATACAAGAAACTGGCCTTGAACTCGTCAAAGTTCAAGAGGGGAAGATAAAATATTTTCTGTTTGAGATCAGCACCAATTAAAGATGGTATTAACAGGGTTCATTCAAACCGAAGGGTCCACATTACCTGAACTTCCTCTAAAAATAATAATACAATAATAATAATAACAATAATAATACTAATAGTAATAATATAATAATATAATAATATAATAAAGTAATAATAATAAATAATAATAATAATAATAATAGTAATAATAATAATAGTAAATAGTAAATAATAATAATATAATAATAGTAATAATAATAATAATAATAATAATAATAATAATAATAGTAATATTTCCAATGAGATTGTTCGTTTTTTCTTCAAGACTGGACAGACAACATAAAAGAGAAAGCTTGTAACAATTAAAAAATAACTTCATTGGGAATTAATCTGTGACCTCTTGATGGCACTGAGCTAAGCGCTCGCTGGCTTGCTGTGAATAAAATAATGCTCTTCATTGGATAAATGGGAGCGTATTATAGCTATAATGTGGAATTAGTTTACTCGTTTGAATCGTGCGTGAATCGTGCGTTAAAGCTTGAAATGATCGAGGTCAACAATTCGCTCATTCATTTTTTTTTTTGCTAAGTGTACATTATTTTGTGCACGATGGTGTTTTCAAAATAATAAGTAATAATAAAATAATAACATATTTGTTGAAAAATATTTGCTTTCATTATAAATAACTAACTGACGTTAGCAGTCTGGCCGATATATATATATATATTAAATAAGAATAAGAATAAATTTTATTTACAAATAAATGTTATATACAGTATTGACACCCGAATGAGCAAATAATTTAGTTGAGACTATAGCAGGCTGTGACACCAATCAGGAATAGAACGACTGCAAGTATGAATGATGGTAATCAAAACTATGTTGAAAAAGCGTTGGAAGTTGCGTGACCTTTTGTAGTGCCAGTGAAATCTAAATCAAGATATGTATATTAACACTACCTTTTGTATATATTTTTGTATATACATTGTATGACGTATACATAAAGGGCCCTAGGTAGGTAATATGTAATATTACAGTATAGTTATTTAGTTACAGTATTCTTCATTTATAACCTAACGGACAAACTGTGTTTCGCCTCTCCCAATCTCTTGCTAGATTCCCCCACTACCGGCTGCCTTTGAGCGCGCGCAACAGCTAGCAGTGGCACTCGGCAGTACTGTATCATCCAGCAATATGAATAGGCGATTGAATCTAGAGCAATGCATTTTTTAATGTAATAGTTATTTCCATTGTGGATCACCAAGTCGTGTTCGCACAGAGTATATTCAAAAGTTCCCTGGTGAAGTGCCTTCTTCCAGATTTACAATTCACGATATTGTGAAGATATTCGAAACTACTGGTTCTGCGCTGAACAAAAATGAAAGCATGAACGTACAGTTTTAATAGAGGAAAAATTATACGAAACAGGCGCTAGTTTTGAACGTACACTAATGAAATCCATACCAAATTTAGCACAACAGGTGGGAATTTCTGAATCTTTTGCACATAGAGCAACTGAATTATTAAAACTAAAACCTTATAAGTGTGCACGTGTCCAATATTTAAAACAATGTGACCCAGTATCACGAATTCATTATTGTGAATTGTTTCTTTCATCAGTGAATGACGGTTATATTGATCCACAGCTTGTGTTCTTTTCCAACGAGGCATGGTTCCATCTAAATGGTCGTGTTAACACTCATAATAATCGGTACGGGACATCTGAAAATCCATATCGTGTTTCTAGAAATCCCTCATTATGATCGGAAACTTGGAGTTTGGTGTGCTGTTAGAGCTACACGAATAATCGGTCCTAGATTTTTGAGCAGACTGTAAATGCAGAGAGGTACCGAAATTACATTTTGACCCCTTTTCGTGAATTGGCAGAAGAAGAGAATTCATATGGGTGGTTTCAACAAGATTCAGCTATTGCTCATACAACAGAGGAGTCCATGAATAGAATTCGGAAAGATAAAGTGATTAGTGCTGGTGTTTGGCCCTCTCGCTCCCCTGATCTAACATCGTGTGATTTTTACTTGTCGGATAACCTGAAAGACGAAGTTTACGAGATAAATACTCATACATTGGAAGAACTAAAATAAAATATTAGAAATCAAATCGGAAACATTACAATGATCAAAGCGAATCAAAATATGTTTTCCCGATACAATGCCTGTTTAGCCGAGGGTGGACAAACATTTCCAGCATGATTTTTATACATGCTTTACGAGCGGAGTTTATGTAGGGGCAAAGCCGGCTGTGGCATACCCATCCACGCACAGGAAAAACGTCGTGTGCATGTTAGGTTATAAATGAAGATCCCTGTATTTATAGGTTGGCAAACCCGGAAATTTATGAAATTGAACTTTCAATCATGGCCGCCATTTCTGTTCGTACAAAAACATACTATGGAATCAGTGTACGACACAGTCTCTATTTCAATATCTTAGTAGATATTGTCGGGTTAATTACTGAAAAACATCATGAGACACTTTTCATTTTTTGTATTTTGTTTTTTTTTTCTAAGGAACCATTTAGGAAACATGCTTGTATTTTACGTGTGGCTACTTGAGACAGAGTAAGAGGAGGAACTTGTGGAAAATGGTTAATGAGGAATTGCAGACCCCTGTAAGAGCAGAAGTCGCGAGTAATTGGAGCTGCTAAGTTTTCCCTGCGGAACGAGATCAAATAAATTTTTAACCTCTCCAGGCGTCTATTTGTTTAACCAGCGTGTCCTGGTTATCTCTAGAGCTAGTTATCTGAGCCAGGGGTACGGGTTACTTCATTCCGCATACTTTTACTTCCTTGCCAGGTCTTCCATCACACAATACAGTGTCATGATCTCATTTATTTTTTATTACGAGAAATGCACAACTCTTATACATGTACACATGTGCATAGTAATAATTAGAAAGTGACTTCGATAACATAAAACAGCCCAACATGTACAGTACTAAAAATATGACACGCTAATTTCAACATGGTACTCATATTCATTAGGTGCTGGCATCCGTCTCCAGCTATGGTTAATGTAGTTAATTTGCTCGGTTGGGTAGGGAATTTATTTTCCAGGTGATTTGAATAATATTATCCTTCAAACTAAGCACTTCCTGATGTCGGATGCGAATGAGATCAATTTTTTTTTCCATTGTCATGGACAAGTCAGTAGCCCAAATTAACCGTACAAGATGATGAATAGAACCAATATAGAAACAAAGAAAAGTAAAGAAAACAATATTAATTGCCGTTCCATTTTCTCGGTTAAAAAAGTTAAACACAAAGCGGATATATACCCCCCTCTCATCTTGCCTAACGAGAGAGCGTCACAAACCAGGAAAAAACGGAAGCGTTTGCAAATCATCTGGAGCGAACATTTGTACCACATGACCCTCCGAATAACCCGCAATTTACAAGGGAAACGGAAACAATGGTCCAAGAATTTCTAAATAGAATACCCAATAAACAGATCAGGAAAACAAACGTCTCAGAAGTTAAATGGCTAATAAATCACCTTCCCGATAGAAAATCACCTGGCCCTGATGGCACACAAAACAGTGCTGAAACAATTTCCCAACATCGGATATGCATTTTTAGCAAAAATAATAAATGGCATGCTCGAAATGAAGTATTTCCCAAAAACATGGAAAACGGGGCGTTTATGATGGCCAGATGATGTTCGAGGAACGTTTGGGCCTTAAGGTTCCTGAAATTTGTCTTACTCTTTTAGAAACAACCAGAAAAAACCATTAGAGAGGAAATCTTCTTCCGAACGGGGATCGAACCCAGGTCCCCTGGTTACGAGGCAGCGACGCTGCCTTGAGAACACAGCGATAAGTGCTGTCCGATAAGTTTTGTCGATAAATTACATGCAACATCTACCTCCCAGCGTAACATATTTTCTTGAAAATAAAGATCTGAATTTAAAAACATGTGTCAAATAATATTAAATTAACTTCAGTTTTCTTAACTATATTAAATAAGTCGAAAACGTGGAGAGAGTATATGAACTGGTATAACGTGTCTGTACTATAGCAAAAGCAATATTTTCTCCTTATTGTTAAAAAGGGAAAAGTCGGCAAAAGAAACAAAAAACTATGAAAGATATATTACACTGAAAGAATTAAAAGTCTACTTTATTTCTTTAAGATTTCATTCTGTATTCAAAATGTAATTATAAATAAGAATATTTTATAACGTTTATGAGCAAACACTGACACGTTTCTTCGATTTGAATAATATGACGCATTTTATTCATCATCATCATGAACAAATTCATTTTAGGCCATGTGGCCTGTACGGTGCATTTTATTTAATCTACTAAACATAAGACATCCTCAAAAACATTACTAAGTCACAGGTAATAAATACACAATCATGAAAAAAAACTGGGGCCAATAAAAATTATTTGTAATATTCCAACTGTTTCTTACATATTCTGATGCGCTGAACACAAAAATATATCACTTTTTTTCTTACCAGACAAGGAATTATCATAATGTTAATTTGGAAATATAAAAAAAAGTATATCTACATATTTCGGTTCAATTATGTACTAGGTATAAAAGTTAAAACTGAATAATAGGGATTTTTTCATCAGAAATTTTTCCCTTATATTTAATTAGTCTGTACATATCTTAATAGGGCGTTTATCGCTTCTCCTCTTGTGAACTATTTCAGTCCATAAATAGGATCCACATGCCCCCAGGACATTAGACAACTATCAAATCCTGCACGATAATGTTAACGTTTCAGGGATCTATTTTCCACTCTATAATCTATATTGAGATGCCAGCATAAATCTAACTAATCCTTTAAATGGAGTATGAGTTAAAGGATGAAAGGAAAGCCAACCAGCAAATTCCAAAAGATACAATTTTTAAAAGGTTATTTTCTTTAATGTATTCTCAGAGAGTCCTATTTTGTTTCCTCCTACAACTCGTAAGATAATTTTAATCCGAATCGTTGTGAATGCCGCATTTTGTAATTGTTGTTATTATTATTCTCAATGGATCTATGACAGTCGGGCCAGAAAAACTTCAAACGTCGTTCCCAACATGTGTAAGTGATTCCTACCTTAAGATTTGAAGACGGACCACTCTTTAAATTATTGTACGAATTGTAAGGGTCTCCATATCCACAATCATAAAACAAATTGTATTGTCTGATTCTACTACTTAACATTCTTCATATTTCGAGTCAAAATAATTTATTTCTCTTTTCTAGCCTTTCATCCTAGAACCACAACTCATGGGTCACACCATACGTCTCTTTGCTTAATATGCATTAACGTATGGCATCCCCTCCATCTACCGACAACTGGCATGCTATACCACACAATCCTTAGGGACTTCTGAACCCTTAGGATCATTTTCAAATACATTCTCCCTTTATACTGCCTTTAATTTTGGTTCAAATATTAACCTGACACTTATTAATATAACCTGTACGTGTTAAATGCAGGATCTTCTCTAATTAAATTATTCTTATTTTTTATTGTTAAAATGTTTTATTATTTTAGTAGCAGTACTCTGTTTATTGTGTTGAAAGTAGAACTCTCGTTGTAATTTGTATATTAATTATTCGTGTTCTATACATGTATCACTTAAACCTGTATTATGTTTATCTGTGTTGGGTAGTGGAATACAAGTTATTATGGTATTAATACTACCAAAAAAACACTATTATGTCCATATAACCCGTACTTCCCCATGTGGGGATTAGGACGTTCCTTAGTAGGAGTGTTTTAATGAAGCTAATTTAGTTATTCTTACCGCCAGATATCAACAAATGGTATGGAGTCGCATATCGCTTCAGCGTGACACCTAGTGAGTAACTAAGGTATTACTAGGATGGGTAATAGTTGGTATATTTTGCACAGAGACCTCATTGTTCAGGCTTGGTGTTCTTTAACGACCACCGAAAATCTTCAGACTCGGGACCCACGGCTTTAAGTCTCTCCCAGAGTAATTGTCCCTTCGATTTTTCCATCCTACAAATCCATCGACCTCGACCCCGATCGAGTTTGTTCCCGCGCCCTTCGGAACTAGAGACATGAAACATAACCAGCCCATCGTAGTCAACATTATTGCTATAGTTTTATTATTATTATTATTATTATTATTATTATTATTATTATTGAGACAAAATTGACAGAAATATGGAGGAGAATGAGAACAGATTAATTGAGCAGGGAAGATGTTGTGAAACACTGTGAAACCTGCTAATATTCACATATATATATATATATATATATATACACACACAATCGCCTCACTATGATGGACGTCCGTTTATATAAATGTGGGTGCCGCGTTACAATGCTTGCTAATGATTAACATGTGAAATTATTATTGAGGCGGTAGTCGGCATCTTTGTATTTAATTATAACAGCAGCGGGAAAACAAAGCCATCATTGTGAGGCTATAATACATATTCATATATTTAATCTAAATATTCAATAGTATATTATATAAATATATATCCATCCATAGTAATTCTGCCCGAAGGCAGGTCCCTCAGTGCAATCATAGCATTTTCATGCTATGCTTGCAGCTTTACTAGGGAATTGTGTAGGTTGGTAGCTTCCCGTTGCTTTCCACACCGGTGATGGATGATGATGATAATGATAATGGTAAGGATAATGATAAGGATGATGGCCATATGATTTCGGGGACGGTTTGGGCCTTAAAATTTTCTTGACACATGTCTTACAGGTGAGGAAAAACCCCGATAAAAACCGCACCCAGAAATACTGCCCCGACCGGGGATCGAACCCGGGCCCGCTGCGTGACAAGGCAGCACGCTACCTCGAGACCACAGCGGTGAACATATATATATATAAGATATGGATTGGTATGGGCATGTACGACGAATGCAAGAAGACACGTTACCCAAAAAACACTGGAATGGTGTCCACCTGGAAGAAGAAAGAAAAAAGACCTCGAAACCCGTGGATGCAAGAAATAAGAACTGTTATGAGAACAAGATGACTGGAAAACATGGAGTGGATGAATAGATACGAGTGGAGAAGTAAAATAAAACTTTAGGCACAGGAAATGAGTAAACCTTGAAAGTCTGTACATAAACTATTATTATTATTACTATTATTATTATTACTATTATTATTAGTATTATTATTAAGTATTTAATATGAATTAGTAAGCAGTGAGCAAATGTAACTGCTGTGATACCTCGCTAGGTATCTTTGTTCATTTGTCCCAAACTGTTCTATGCAGGTACATTCAAGTGGCTCACCTCTCCTAGACCTTATAGGGACTCGAGATGTCAGGAGAGGATATTAAACATATATTTTTGAACACACATTGTCATACTACATGGCATCTGCAGATGAGTGATTAATTTAATGCCAGTCATATTTCCGAAACAAACACGAACATTTCATAGAAGACAACAGTGGACACATATATATACTGAGCATGGAAAATATGATCGGGTGGCTATGATTGCCAAATGGGGTTAGTGAACTATTTGAGCATTAAATGTTTTTTCGATATGATGAGGAAGAACCCAGAGAAACCCTAACCTAGGGGAATTTTCCGTTCCTGGATTGAAACTCTGACCGCCCATCCGAGTAAACTAAATTACGACGAGACCACAGCTGTGGACTCTTGAAGGGGAATAAAATGTAATATTTAGAATGACTAATATCAAACTTCGGCAGACTAATGGTTACATGGTTGCTTCATATGCGTGGTTCCGAGTTCGAACCCGGTGAGACAAATTTCCTCGATGAGTTTTTTCCTCACCTATAAGACATAGGTTACGAAACTTTAATACCAGAATATTCCCCGAAAACAATCTGGCCATCACTGCCAACCATATATTATTCGCCTGGCTAGTATGACTGTGTGGATGTTGGAGTGTCTTGTCCTAAATAAATATATTTTTAAGGTGGCCTTGGCGTTGAGCTGATGGTCATCCAGGGAAGACCTTATTGTCCCTGTCTAGACAAAAAGTTTCTAGTGTGAAGAGTTTAAATTTCCTGCTGACAACTCGTGTGTTGTAATGTCCAGATGACGTGTTGCGCATGAAAATACCTACAAAGTGATAAGTTAAACTTACGTAATTAATGGAAGAATCACTAAATGTGTGGTAATCTACAATAGTTGTAGTGAGATTAGAAGAATTTGTTTGGCGCGAGTTTTTTAACAATTACTGGAGAATATTTAGATACTATAGCTTGCATTTTGTTTAAGTAAGGGCGATTTAGTGGTTCGGCTTGATAAAACAAGTTATTGGAGCATGGTGTAGCCGTGCTGTTTATTTTTGAACATTCGTCACAACACTGTGACATGGCAACTGTGCAAGTAAAACAGAATGGGAGATGGCCTTTCAGCCAGCGACAAGCGTTCCACATTGAATCACGAAATGTCAACAACAATTGATTCTGTCTGCTGAAACACGACACGCCGTTTTACTGCTACATTTTTGCGGGCATACGAAAGCGCACGGATTATACAGACTGGCTACTCAACATGTTCTATAATTGAGCCTCTATTTGCAGTGAATTGTACAGAAAGACAAAAAGAAATTTATAAGCAAAATCGAAAGTAAAAACACTTCTTAATGAATTCCATAATCGAGCGATACGTTAAGTCTTTTCGAAAGTTTTATTACGTTATCTTTAAATATAACAAATTAGTGTGAGACCGTTTATGTATTCTTTATGGACTCAAAAGCCACTTGACCGATTTGAATGAGGCTTTTACCATCATTTCGATAATGTTGTGGCCAAATTAACATATGTAACTTATTACCGTACGTACGATAGGACCAGAGCTTAAGAAAAGGTATGGTTGTAATAAGGAAGTCGCTTCTTGGTCGTTTAAATGGCTTATAATAAATAATAATAATAATAATAATAATAATAATAATAATAATATCTTCAACTCGTGTCCAACTCAGGGTGGGGTCTAGGGATAAGATGAGATGGAGCCCCTTACATAGAGGTCTGTGAACGACAAGTCTGACGCACCATCACAAGGGCAGATGAACAAAATGAATGAGATTAGTATGGAGAAATGGTGGAATGAAATTGTGGCAGGTAAAAATGGAGAAAACGCCGAGAAAAACGTGTCCAAGCTCCGTTTCGTCTACCACGAAACCCACATGGAGTGACTGAGACTCGAGAGTCAGTGAGAGGTGAGGGTCTTACGCTGCCCTAAACCATACCTAACACACAAAATTAATCTGTATAGAATTGAATAACTGAAGATACTGTACAAAAAAAGAAAGTCCGCTACAGCATATGTGTATGTTTAACGGAAAATTCGCAATGACCATTTTTGTCTTTCAGCTCATTCATGCCAAATATATTCCCGGGCAACGCCGCGTAATCAGAACGGGGTACATAAATATATTTACGACATAAATGTACAATTATTTTTTCTTTTACTTATTCAACTAAACATAAAACACAATTAATTTAGGCGTAGCAGCGCAGGCCGGTTATTAGGTGGACTAGAAAAAATGATGCCCTCGGTATTAAAACATGGTAACTAACAAAATGAATTTTTTTGCGAAATCGATTTTTAAGTTTTGATGATAATATTACGTACTTTGTTTTATCAAAAATCACCTAATTATGTTACACAAGCGTTTTGTGTCTATTGAGAAATAACATTATTATTTGATTCTTGTCATAATATGTTTTCTTAATATACGAATTAATGATAGAGAAGGGGTACACGCATATACCTTGTTTTTCATCCAAGTACGTATTCCTATTTCATAATAGCTGTAATACAAATTCCACTTTGTTATTAATATTCTGCGGAACATAATACATCGTTTTTGGTTAATTCTAAATCATGAACTGCGTTTATGTTTTATGAAGTTTAATTACAGCACATTCAACTCATAGTAGATAAATGTAAGGGAAAGTACTTTCTGTAAATATACTAAATGCGATAGGGGCTGTATTATTTGGTACGTATACAGTATACACCATGTTTTACTTCAAAACGGGTTAAGAAGTAAAGGTATATTTTCTTAACTTTCTAAGAGTAACTTGATCCGATTTGTTTCTACTCATATACAGCATCATAGTACGGGTCTTCATCTTCGTCATCACAAAAACAACTGTTGTCAGAAGTATTACGAACGTTTAAAACATGAGATTTCAGTTTCACATCACTAAAAAACAAACTGTAATAGGCGACCGTGCTTGCTCGTTAAAATGGTTTACCTCCAAACAGCTGCCACTTACCATAACTTAATACCGATATTATTCTTAAAATAAAATCTTAAGAGATCCTTTCAAGAACCTATGAAATGAGCTGCAAGTAATCCGATGTTTCTGAAATAACATCTAATCACAAATAATATTATTTACCATGTTTTAAGACCGAGTATTAAAAACGTATTCTATTTTTGACTGTATATACTGTAATATATATATATATATATATATATATATATATCGTACATACATTCCAAAATGGAATTCTGAACTATGACCAATTCCAATTCTTCTTCTACTTTCATAACGATCGTATAAATATTTGTAATCTGAAGTCATTTACTAAAAACAAAAACCATGGACCCTGAGAATGGATTTATAGGCTTTTTGTGGGTATAATTTAACATTATATCATCGTCGTGGTTCAGAATTGGGTTTTGTAATTCAGTGACAGTATTTCAGAATTAATGCACACACATTTCCAAGATGTTGGCAGAGTATAAAATAAACATGTTAGGTGAAAACTTACAGGCTATGCAACAAGTCTCCAAGTAATGGTACAAAATTGTGTACGGTAAGTAGGCCTACTTCAATGTATCATGGTGAAATAGTTTTTAGTTCAGTGCCGTTGAACATTCATCGTTCACGCTGAACGACCAATTTTGCGAAAAGGATTCCCTAAAACTTTAAATGTACTTCTTACTATGTTGTCTGTAGAAATTTTATTACCATCATAATTATCATCATCATCATCACGTAGTCAAGTTATAGTGGCCAGTATCGGTCTTATTCATACAGTGCTCTACTAAGTGGTCGATTTTGGCTTCGTTTCCCAACTGAGAACAAAAACAACAATAATAATAATAATAATAATAATAATAATAATAATAATAATAATAATAATAATAATAATAATAGATCATCGGTTTATTAATGTCTTTGACATCGTCCGATTCCTAATAGCCAACTTTGTCGGTCCATCCAATCTCCTGGTTGTAGATGCTTCTCTTTCATATATAAACATATTCCCTGTCTCCAGGAGATTTTAGGTCTTCCTCTGCTTCGACTTCCCTCAGGTTTCCATTCCAAAACAGATTTTGGTAGTCGATCCTCTTCCATTCGCTGGACATGTCCGTACCATCGTAATTGCTGAGATTTAATATAATCTAAAATAGTGTCTTCAATCTTCATTTTCTCCCTTATAACTGAGTTCCTAATTTTTTCCTCTTCTTGAAATTCTTGCGGCTCTTCGTATAAATACATTTCCGTTGCCACAGGTAGGCCTACTTACTTGTTTTTGTTGTTAATGGCCAAAGTTCTGCTCAATAAGTAATGATGCTTTTAACAATTGTATGATATATATTCATTACTACAAATTTTAGCTGATGATAACGTTCCACAACAATATATTACTAATATCTTCAACATCTATAAAGATAATGAAATCTCTGTTAAACAAGATGGAAATTATCTTCTTGGGAACAGATCAACACTGGAGCAAGACAGGGATGTGGACTTTCACCGGTGCTTTTCATTATATACATGAATAAATTAATAAATGAATGGAGAAAAACACAACGAGGATATATACCCATCAATAGGAACCTCAAACTCGATGCTATTCTTTTTGCAGACGATTTAGCTCTTCTGGCTCTTTCCGAAAATGATTTTCAACGATCAATTTATAATTTACAAAAAATAGGTGCCAAATTTAATATGGAAATATCAATTAACGAAACTAAAATTATGGCATTTCATGGGAAGGACCCCATACAAAGTAAAATCTGTCTCCAGAATAAAATTTTAGAGATGTAATCAATTTAAATATCTTGGATATTATCTCTACCGGGGATGTAATAGATATCCGTGAAAAAGTTACTAGTTATAATAAAAGTTTAGGAATTATTAATCAAGTTATGAAACCATCCCTTGTACAAAAAAACACCAGATTACGTTTATATAACACTTTGGCTAGACCAGTGTTGACCTATGGTAGTGAAGCATGGACACTAAAAAAAAACATGAAAGCAGAATAACGGCTTGTGAAATGAGATTCATGCGCAGAACAGCTGATTACACCAGATGGGATCGGAAAAGGAACACCGATATCTTAAAAGAATTGAAGACTACGCCAATTTTGGAATATATTAAACAGTACCAACTAAATTGGAAACACCATCTTGAAAGAATGAGTTCAAATCGGATCCCCAAAGCTGTTTATAATTATATACCAAGAGGACGAAGATCACTGGGCCGTCCTATAAAACGCTGGAGGGAAAATTTTCTATAGGATCGTAACAGGCCTTGGCCTAATACTTGGAAGGAAGGAAGAAGAAGAAGGTATTCATTTTATTTTTATTACTTATATTTTTATCCCACAATATTGCATTGAGGCAAGCAATTGCAAATTTTCCTTTATTATTTCTATTTCTTATTTCCTCTTCATAACTCCCATTTTTATTTATTTTAATTCCTAAATATATGATCTCACTACAAGATTTTATTGTTTCTCCAGTCTCCAAAATTAAATTTTGATCTGGTTCAACAACTGATATATTTTTTATGTTTAAATTTGAACCCCATTTTTCATATTCTTCTATTACTTTTCTAGTCATATATTCTAAATCTTCATAATCTTGTGCAACTAACAATTGATCATCTGCAAAATGTAAGTTGTATAAAGTTTTGTTGTTTGAAATAGGAATTCCCATGCTTTAACATTTTCTCCTCCAATTCTTTAATATTTCATGTACACATATTTTAAACAGGGTCGGTGATAGACAACAACCTTGACGAAGACGTTTATTTATCGTAAAACCATGCGAAAATTTACTGTCAATTTTAATATTAGACATGCAATTGTCATATAAATATTGATTATTTTAATTATTATAGTTTTAATTCCCATTCGTCTTAAAGCAATCCATAGTTTCTCTATAGGGACATTGTCGTATGCTTTCTCTAGATCTACAAATAGTAGATGCAAAGGTTGTCCATATTGCATTTTCTTTTCTATTACCTGAGTAATGCAAATAAATTGTCGGTTGTGGAACGACCTGCTCTAAATCCTGACTGTTCCTCTAATTCCATATCACTATAGTTTTTTCCAAATATATTTTAGTATACGTCCATAGAGTCTACTTAGTAGTAGTAGTAGTAGGACTTTATTAGACAAAAAGTAAGATATTTACAATATTGTTTACAAATATGGGTCGCACGGGCAGTAAGCCGTACGTGCTGTTGACAGTCCGTTACAATAAAGTAATAATTGGTACTAGTGTAAAGAAAAATAAACAAAAACAGCAATAACATTACAATTACATAAAGAAAACACAATAAAAATATTACCATTAAATAATAACACAATAGCATTATACACTAAAAAACATTAACATTACAATTACATTATACACTAAAAACATTAACCTTACAATTACTTAAAGAAAACACAATAATATTACAATTAAGTAATAACACAATAGCATTATACACTAAAAAAAAAAAAAAAAAAACCTATAATTAGAGTCTACTTATAGTACTTGTCACTGTTATATCTCTATAATTTTCACATTGGTCTTTTTTTTCCTTTTTTATGGATTGTCGAAATGTATCCTAGTTTCCATTCTTCAGGAACTTTTTCACCATTTATAAATTTTGTAAATAATTTTCTCAGTCGTTCAAATAAATGGTCGGATCCATGTTTTAATAGTTCTGCTGGAATTCCTCCTGGACCACTAGGTCTTTTATTTTTTAATGATTGAACATTCATTCATTCATCATACCTCTATGTCCAATTGTATATGTTCATCTTCATTTATTTCTAGAATATTTTGAACGTTATCTAAATTAAATACCCTGTTTTCTGATAGTAACGTTTTAAAATAATTTTCCCATTCAGTTATAGGTATTGTTTGTACATTTGTTTGTCCACTTCTTTTATTTCTCAATTTTTTTTTAATTCTCCAAGATTCAGAAACTTCGTTTTCCTCCAATACATGTTTGAATTTTTAAACATTTTGTTCCCAGCTCTGATTTTTGGCTTCCGTAATTTTCTTTCTAACTCTTGCTTGAGCTTCTTTATATTGTATTTTGTCTTTCAGATCTTTGGTATTCAGCCACATTAAACATTTTTCTTTTTTGTTTGCTATTTCTTTTGCTAACACCTCATTCCAAAAATATTTGAATTTATTTATTTCTCTATTTGCTTCCCCTAAAGCTTCTTTTGCCCCTGAAGAATACTTTTTTAATAATAATAATAATAATAATAATAATAATAATAATAATAATAATAATAATTATAGTAACTTTATTTTACCTAGCAGAATTAAGGAGCCAAGACCTTGTGTACAAGGGAACCAGTTTTGTTATATTTACAATAATTAGTCTTATAAATAAGTTCAAGATTTAAGTAAAATAAATTATTACTTGTAGTTGTACAATATATTTACTGCAAAAACACGTGCAGGTCTACTCTAAACGTAAGGAATAAATAGGACGAGAGCAAAATATGGAGAGTAATGAAGAATTTTGACGTGATATGAACGAACGTAGGACGTACCATTGATGATTCTCAGTATTAAATTCAATTTAAAACCGCTGTTGTCTCGCGGTAGCGTGCTGCCTTGTCACACAGCGGGCCCGGGTTCGATCCCCGGTCGGGACAGTTTTTCTGGGTGAGGTTTTTATCGGGGTTTTTCCTCACCTGCAAGACAAATGTCCGGAAAACTTTAAGGCCCAAACGGTCCCCGAAATCATATGGCCATCGCAATCATCATCATTCATATTCATCTTAGGTTAAGTTTAGGATTAGGGACTCTCCTGGCGCACCACTATCATTATCACCACCCATCATATCGTCGGGGCAACGTAACACCGCCTTCCAGGCGCCCCAACCTCAGAAGTGGGTTACAATTACGCCATGCCAGGAGAGAAACCAGGAATGTCGAAAGACAAACCTGGGGCATTTGAAAAAAAAAAAATTACACATAGCGATTAGGTAACTTAGAACCCATGGTGTCCATCTGGAAATATTCTTAAGTGACATCTTCACCATCTTCGATATTCACATGAATACTCTGTAAATCATAAGAATGTCGGAAATAGTAGCATATTTGAAAGTAATACCAAACTACAGAAAGGTTGTCGGGAAAATCATAGTTTGATCTCTTGTCCTGTCTTACGTATACAACTAAACAACAGTCATTTCAATATAATTTTAAATTAAACCCCATAGTGATTTTTTCCCTATAAAAGTATAACAGTCGACATGTTATATCAGCAATGTACTTAAAAGTCAATTTTTTTCTTAATATTCTAATCATATATTATATAATATCCACCGCTGTGGTCTCCGGGTAGCGTAGCTGCCTCGTAAGCAGCGGACTAGGCCCTTCCCCCACCCCTTGGGATACCTCGGTCGTCATGACCATACTCCCAAGTCCTTGAGTTCTTGTCCTCCCTATCCTATGTTCACGTCCACGTTCAAGTTCACGGTCCTTAAACCAACACCCCAGGGAGAGGGTGTTGGAGTTGCAACTTCTGGGAATTGCTGAGCTACATAGTACATCAGGTCGCTCATTCCTGACGAACCCACAGTTGGTCCACGGGCTTAATGAGCCTAGCCGGGAGGACTGCTGTCGCAGATCCACCGACCATTCCCCTGTTCTGCCTCCATGGACGTGTCCTGCAGCCGTTGTGAGACCGGCTAGGGCTACAAGCCCAACAGTGTGAGACTTTTAGTACATCCAGTTGCTCATCTCCTGGCGACCCCACAGTTTGTCGACGGGCCCGTGGCCGAGCCAGGAACCAGTACAGTTGCTCCCCTCTGCACTGGTCCGAGCCGAGCCCTGGTCTGCCGCCAGGGATGCCTTCTGCTGCAGTTGTGGGCCAGCACGGAGCTCGCAAGCTCCAACAGATGAGCAAATAATATGACAAGGCGCTCAACTCTTGCCTACCCCACTAATGGTACACGAGTCCCTTGGACTTGACCGGTAGGACTCTCTTCCAGATCCACCGACCTTTCCCCCAGTGCACCAGCTGGGGACGTGTTTAGTTGCTGAAGTGGGTCCAGCCTGAGCATTAGTACGTCAGGCCGCTCAACTCCTGACGACCTCACAGATTGTCCTTGGGTCACTCGGTCCCAGAGTCGGCGCTAAGTCCCCTCATTAAGACCGCGCTTCCTCCTTTCCCGAGCTTAATGACCTGGTGGTAATTCCCTGCATTACGCCCGGTATTATCCCAACCAGCCCGTTCGCAAGACTAGGCCTAGTCGTGCCGCTGCTGTGAGTCAGCCCACTGAGCAATGTAGGCATCCAGGGAGCTCATCGCCCATGGTGCCCCCACAAGGGACCTCGGGATTTTAACCAAGAGAAGGTAGCTTCTGATCTCCAAAATCTCCCACCGCCTGGACTCGAGTTCGATATCCTGTCAGGAAACTTTAATGCCCAAACGGTCCACGAACATCATCTGACCACCATAATCATTATCATCAACTTCGCCATGTTTTGTTTGAACGTGCGTGTGAATTGTGGGTTTCCTAATGTAATATTTTCACCGAAAAGGCCACAGATATTTAGCTGATTACTCTTTCGGGGAGGCCCCCATGTCTTAGTGTTGTCCAAAAAGTATTGTGTGACTGATAGTTTAAAATCCCTCTCCCGACAGGGCTTGCCGCTGTAAGGTTCAAGTGACGTGTGACATGTAAATTATACATATAAGGTGTGAGATTAAACTAAGTTCATAGAATGGATTATTAACCTTAACTGTGTATTGTTATTTAACCTTAATGATGAAGTCCATACGGTAATCATATGAGGAACATTTTTTGATAAATACCTAAACTACACCGTGCCCATTCAAACCTCCCACATTTTAATTAATCATAACTCTCAATGTAGGCGGAATTATGAAATGAGGTTGGTATTTAAAGAAGGAGAAACGCAGAGATTTTTTTCGTCATCTGTCACATGTTGGCCAATAATGGCACTAAACGAAACGTCAACTCCTCAGCAACGAGGACAAACTGTTTTCGGGTATGCAGAGACGAAGTCAATAATTACAGTGCAAAGAAATTACCGCAGAGAATATGGAGGAAATGCACCTAATGGGAAGACCATTACAGCATGGCGTAAGACGTTTCTGGCGACTGGAAGCTTTAAAAAAAATAAGGAGGTGCTCATACACGTGTTTCGGAAGAAAAGATTGAAGAAATTAGAGCAGGCTTTCAGAGAAGTCCACAAAAAAAAATTCGCCAAGCTTGCAACAGTACCAGTGGACATGTTTGACAGAACCTGGGACGAAATCGAATACAGACTTGATATTGTTCGTGTTACTAATGGTGCACATTTAGAGGTGTTTTAGTATGTGGCAATGTAAGACAAAATTCTTTGAGCTTTTGTTTCGTTTAATACCGGCCTCATTTCATAATTCCACATACTTTGTTAGTTATGATTAATTAAAATGTGGGAGGTTTGAATGGGACACCCTGTACAGAAATTAAGTTCGGAGAGTATTTAACGAATATCAAATTTAACTCTTAATATAATTATCGCATTTTATACTTTGCATAAATGACGCGTCCTTAATAAAATTTAGCGACGGAAGAGACATGGAAAGTGTACAAGCGCACAGAGATAAACCTTTGAGAAAGATTGTTCTTCCAGAAATGATTTTGTTGTTGTTGTTAAGAAACATACTTCCAAATACATCGTTTAATAGTTCCGCGCATGAGTCAAGGTGCCCGCTACGCCGCGCCACTCAACCAAATCGCATGACTCCGCTCTTCTTAACTATCTGACACAGCGGAATATTGACCTGCTGAGTTTTTGGATGATTTGCGAACTAATGCCTATCATCCTACATACAATCGCTTCACGTCAGCCTGTGGCGTCGAGGATTGAAGCTATTACCCGAAGTTAGCTGTTTGAGTGCTTCCTGACTTGGGGGTGGTTGGACAAAACAGCGTAGTTGGAGAAAACGGGTTACTCTACTATATCCTTGTGATTACAGCTGTCATCTTTCGAATTATTCTCGAACCACTTTTAAAATAGTACCCAGTCATAAAATATTTCAGTTGGTGGCGGAGAATTTCTTTGTTTGCCACTGAGAAAAATGTTCATCGTGGGTTCGATTTGTCAGCAGTGAATATTCATATTTCTGCGTAGAAATATGTCTTAATAATCTTTTCAACGATATATTCACAATGCAAGTTGATATTATAATTTAGCAGATATATTTGTAAATTAATTTACAACAATAATGTTTCTAACCTCTGAATTGCATGCATGTCACTGTTTTAAAGAAAAAGTAGCGTTGTTTTTCAAAACGGGGTAGTAAACAGTTCTCTAAAATGTAATATCCCATTTTATCCTTCATTTCCCGCGCCGCTGCCGAGCGGTTCTTAGGCACCATGCTTAGTGCAGAGTTACGGAAAATGTACTGGTTCGCGTTCCAAAGGGAGAAGAAATTTTCTCATGGAATATCGTCAACCTTATGGGACCGGGGTTCAACCAGAACCATGATGAAATTGGGTGGCTACAATAAGTAGCGGCCCCTGGTTGAGAAATCTAGCTTCAACGGCTGGGGAACCCGACATAATGATCAGACATCACTACTAAACTGGTTCGATAATCGTTCAAATATGTTATTAACACGTGGATGTGAGGCCAGCAGTAGGCTGGTAGGACAAGGAACTTGAAAATCTATCGTGTCATTGAGTTTAGTTTTGTCCCCCTTTACTAACATTTACTTTTTCTCTATACAGATATTAAAAAAATGCACAATGAGTTCTAAATAACAAATAAAAACAATGCTATACGTTCATTCCAAAACTTTCTGATTAATTTTGGCCTCTTGCAAAACTCGTTAGCTAAAGTGTTTGAATAATTGTTGTAACATGAAATTACACATACATTATAAAAAGTGTCAGAGTATTATCAATTATTATTAATATATGATGAACCTTATTGTATCCTACAAATCCTAAAAAACAGGGTACTAAGCTTAATTTAAAAAATCTTATACTTTAGGGGAAAATAAATGGTTTATTAACATTTTTAAAATTCTATGGATTAACGAAGTATTGTTATGTAGTACTGCAAAATATTACATTATTGTGCAACTTTATATATTACAGAATATCTAGTTAAAGCTTCGGTATCCTGTTTGTCCAACTTTCCCCTATACATGGTAGTATCTAAGTCCATGCAACGCAGCAACAGTGCTGCTATGAGTGGAAGTAAACGTTCGACTGTGTCATATAATAAAACTATTGAGTCTGTTGTTATGAGGGTATCAATAAATATAGATGGACTACTTGTTCTCTGAACTAACAGACCATATAATGTGTAATGGTGATGCTATGGGAAACAGAAGCGAAGCTCGTCCTATAATCAAGCAACGGTATCATAATAGGAAACATCCATACAACAGTACTTCAGCTCCAAATTATCAACGCCTTGGAGAAATGGGAAAATTCCTCCTCGGGATTCAGACAATGGAAGGCGTGATGTGTTGACACATGAGTTTGAAGTTGACGTGGTCGAAAGATATTATCATTGATCTTCATCCAGGTTCATGCTATGGGTGTCAGTCACTTATCCACTTGGAGGGCACTGCAAGAATGCACATACACGTTTTGAGGCACTAGAACCACAAAATTATTCATCACGTATGTATTTTTACGGTCTCTCTTCATCGTGTGTTAATAACGCAGCCTTTCCCACACACGTATTATTCACGAATGAGACCTGGTTTACGCGTGTCGGTTATTTTAACAACTAGATTGATCACATCTGGGACAATGAGAAATATAATTTGCGATTACTGTTCAAAATCGCCAAAAACTAGTTCCCATGAAAACCTGGTTTGGGGAATTGTGGGTATTCATCTAGTGGGGTATATAATTCTGCTGTGAGATTAACTGGACCAGCGTATCTACAGTTTCTGCTGAAGGCTGCACTCCCGGATATTCTGGAAAATGTACCAATTAATATGCGTAGCTAACTATTGTTCAAACATGAGAGGTTCCCACCATACTTAAGTTTTAATACGCGAGCACAATTTATATTTGGAACGCATATAGCAAAGTTTCATAACATGCCTTTAAATTAAATGTATTTTTCAATATCTGTTTGTATTCAGTGTCCGAAACTTATGGGCGAGCATCTTCACCAATGCACAAATCTAATAAACAACCTATTTGAAAGTATAATCAGCTCCTTAAAAAATAATTGCTTGCCTATTTTTCGCACAAATATTGTCCCTAAGTTTTGATCCTGAATATGGAATTGAATATCAGATAAGAATCTTGAGCGCAATTTATTACAACGTTCAGTCAGAAGATGTAATACTTACCGTCTAAAGTTATAAAGTTCATGCATCGAGATTGATATCTCAGTATAGTCTAAGGAGTCCTTTTGATTTTCTTTGCCTCCAGTCACCGGGGTCACCGGTTCAAAACCGGCCGCGGTTGATGGATTTTTAGGATAAAAAATCCAAGAATTAAGTCCGTCCGGAGGAACTTTATGCCGTGTGTCCCAAGTCTGAAGTTTTTCAGGCTCTTAAAATAACCGTAAATTGAAAACAGGGCCTCTAAACAAAATCTACCTGCCTTCATCATCCAAGTAATATCTCAATTGCCTACTAGCTACCTAATTGGGTATGTATTCTGATGAAATGCCATTCATGACATCTGTTTGGAAATACGCGTAATTAAATTAGCTCATTCTAGAAAATTCTAACAAAGGAGAGGCTATGGCTAGACATAATTCCATTAGTTAGTGTTAAGAATACATAGTCTTTTATATAGATTTTTTTATTGTTTTATAGATTATTTTAAGTATTTTAAGCAAAGTCTTTTGAAATAGAGTTTAGACATTCAAAGTCTGTTGAGATAAAGTATAGTTCAGAGCAAAGTCTTGTTTAAGCTAACTGTAAACATCCCTACATTTAGTTCATTGGAATGTTAGTTGGTACAGTTAGGGCAATTCGAGGTCAAAATTGAATATATAACACTTGAGAAGTAAGGTCTCGTGTCTGTCTGTGTGTGTAAACGGCTGAAGGGTAAGTCACCGACCATTTTTCTTAATAATGTAGTCCATTTCTTTTATATTTTGACTCAAGTACAATTAACATTTTTGAAACTATATGTTAGAAAAGGGATAGAACATTTTTAATCATGTAGATTTGGTTAGATTTAAAAATTCCACAACTCCCTCTTCTCAACCCCCCCCTAAGAAAGTACTGTAGTTTTTAATATAGGCTTAGATTAGATTAGGGCTAGACTACTAAGGGTTTATAATTATTTATACTTTAGTAATAAAATAGTTTAAATTAAGACTCCATTTGTTTATTTCAAAACATGTATACCGTACATCCTCATACTAACGCTCGGCTAGATAAACACTACCAGATTTTCCAAGTCCCGAAGGTCCTTTAAGCCTAATAAATCCAGTTGGGTTTGTAACAGTTAGTAAGTCCTTTGTATCACTAATATTCTGAAGATTCAAATCATTTCCTTGAATTTTGTAATCCGTACAATATATTTGTGAACCACGTCAAACTATAATAAATTAATTATTATTCAAAGCCTTAACCAAATAAACATTTCAAACTGTAATTACTTAGAGCCGATAAATGTCTTATCCTACACTAAATTTGCTAGAATTCAGGTAACAATTCCGAGTCAAACCATATAAATACCTTGAAACATGGGAAACAGACGTGTTAAGTTAAATTGGGTGCCGTCGTGATGTGAATTCTCCAATAGATTGAATTTAATATGTTAAATTCAGGTTGCAACATACAGACCGTGCAAGCTGCTTTTGTTCCACGGAACTTGATATCTATTTTTTTTTTCTGCAACATATGTTGGCACCAATGTGTTGCTGTGAAATGTGGTTACATCCAAATGCATAACTTACTTTATATTATAACATGCTCGGCTCTATTTATCAGGAAATAGCCAGCGCCATTATACGCTCAACGACAATACCACCATTTCGTAGTGGCAAAAATAAACTATCCAGTTTTTATCATATGTTCCTACGTAGTATATTACAGAAATATTTTCCACTTTGTTATTTCCTACAAAATATTCAAACTGGTTGTAGAGAGAGGTAAATGGTAAAGTGATCCAACTACAGGACCTCTTTGTTATTAGGAGGTTGGTTAAGTCTGTTTTCTAGATAATCTACATCAAATAACTGCTGTGCTATCAGCCCTGCTGGGTGGTCGCTTTATCTTCATATCATACGTTTGATACAAATGTACGTTAGAAACTGACTCGGCCCCAGGACAATGGTGTCGTACAAAGGTGAGAACAGTTTAAAAATACTGACCCCATCGACAAATAAACCCATAACCTTCTAGCTTATAGTGTATTGCATTAACCAACTACGCTTAAGCGTGTCCAATAGTAATTCATATTAATATAATTCTGATGATGTATGTTTCAAGTTTCCACCATGGCACGACAGACCTAGAAGACCCGTACAACAACAGCTTGCTGTTGATCTCACATCCAAATGTTTTTATGATAGAGGTGGACGATCATCCAGATAGTACAGGGGCGACAGAATATAAAGTTTCGATAGACCCAATGAGTCAGTTAATATAGGACCTTCGGGTAATTTGGACCCCTATTTTGAATTTCTTGTTTTCCTTCTTTTAATTAAGTGATTCGAATTTTGTTTAATTACAGAGATTATCATTAGTGTTATAACTATGAAGTAGCTTTGTTATTTTTTTAAATATGGAAACATATTCATAATTTATAAACATTTTTAATTCACGAGTACAAAAAAGTGTCAACTGCTGCGGTCTCGAGGTAGCGTGCTGCCTTCTCATGCGGCGGGCACAGGTTCGATCCCCACTCGGGAAAAGTTTCCTGGGTTAGGTTTTTTCGGGATTTTTCCTCACCCGTAAGAAAAACGTCAGGATACTTTAAGGTCCAAACGGTCCCCGAAGATCATCTTGCCGTCATTATCATCAATGTCATGTTCACCTCATTAGATTAAGTTTAGGTTTAAGGCCTCTCCTGGCGCATCATTTACCATCGTCATCACCCAACATATCATTGGGGCAGCGTAACCCCGCCTTCCAGGCGCCTCAACCTCAGAGGTGGGTTACAATACCCCAATGCCAGGAGAGAATACCTGAAATGTCGAATGACAAACAGATGGCATTGAACAAATAATTACATGAAAGGTCCATTTTAACCTCCACATTCGGGTAAAGTGGACCCAACATTCATTATAGCTTTTAGACTATTTTAATTTTACTTAATCTATAAATTTATAATGTCGCACAAATTAATCTGAAAGTATTTATGATTGATCTTTATTTTTTTAATATTGTTGATTATAACATTCACACGCCATTCTTCTGCAGACAGGGACTGTTTTTGAGTTTAGTAAAATTACAATGATATATGTAATTAATTAAGTGTATGAAACCATGATAACATCCTCTTTGATAAAAATATACGTATTCATGTAAAATGGACCCAGCTCCACTATAACTGCCTTGTTAAAGGTTAATATTAACCGAATTCCTTTCTTTTGTTTAATTATTTTTACAGCAGCCATGTCACATAATATCAAACAAAATCCGTCAGTATATTAAAACAGCATCAACATAATATAAAATATTTAGGACACTTTTAATATTTATAATGTCCAATAGCAGATATTAATAATTAATTATTTTAAAAACTTTCAAAATGATCGTTTTGATTCATATCACAACTAAATTCTTCTTCACACAAAGAATAATATAAACTGCCCTTCAACACATCAAACTTGCTGAGGGAAAGAATTCAAAATATCATCTCTTCAAGAGCAATATCAATTAAATAAGAGATTTACAGGGTCCGCTCATACAGAAGGGTCCACATTATACGATCTTCCTCTATAATATACATATTAGGCCTACTTCATTTAATTTAATTATAGATACATACAATTAGTGAAAATCTTATTTTTATAACACCAGTCTTTTCTTTGATTTTCGTTTCTAGTTTGAATTTATTGTAACATACTAACCATAGTATGTACATAAACAGGGTGTTTCAGTGTAAGTATTACAGACTTCTATTCGGGGCTTAGTAGATAAAGATTTAATAAGGACCCATGTCCGGAAACGTACCATTTTAATAATAAAATATGTTTGAAGCACGAAACACGATGGGCTGATATCGTATGTCTTGTGTACCAGAATACTTATTACTGACTTCTAGGGGCTGTATTACACCTGTATAATCGGAAGAAGAACTTCTTGCCCGAATTCTGGCGGCAGCAGAAATTATTGAGCAGACACCAGGGCTTTTAGGGGCTATGTATGAAAAGATGCGTCGCAGGCAAACTTTGTGCAACGAACAACAGGGTCGCCACGTGGAACCACACTTGTAGTACAACCCCTGTAAGTACGTAATACTTATTATGAAACACAAGACACACGATATCAACCCATTGTGTTTCGATCTTCAAACCTAGTTTGCATCGAAATTGTACGGTTCCGGACATGGGATCATTATCCAAACTTTATCTACTAAGTCCCATCTACAACCACTAGAAGTCAGCAATACTTATTCAGAAACACCCTGTTCATATATATATATGTGTGTGTGTGTGTGTGTGTGTGTGTGTGTGTGTAAGTATAATTCATTGATCTTGAGTAGAGTATATAATTTGACTACGTATAGCTTTATATTAAAAAAACGCTTTAAAGTTCTACAGGCTGTCTGTCTATACCCATACATCCCCATGTAGGACAAGTGTGATTCATTGCGGGAGTTACTTAAATTAACGCTTATTTTCAAACAGATGTCAGTGAAGTATAATAGACACCTAGTAGGAATCTAAGGTATTATTTGGATGCGAAAGACCGATTAAAGTTTGCTCAGTCTCTAAATTAGGTTTCAGATTCCTTCATGTGCCAGAAAATCTTAAGACTCGATACCCTGGGATAAAGTTTCACACGTGGTCTTATCTCTTAAATTTTTCCATCTTAAAAAATCCATTGACAACAACTTGGTTTCAATCCGCTACCATCGGGTACGGAGGCAAGGAACTTAACCCCTAGAACACAGAGGGCGATTGTTATAGGTAACTTACAAATATTTTTCGAATTACGCTGCATATTATTTTTTTTTCTGAAGAAACTACCAACTGAAATGGTGTAGCTGTTCGTTAGTGAGTTGGGAAAGAGTTTAAATTAGTGTAAACATATTATTCAAATAATTTTGGGCACCCTCACGTAAGAGAAATGTGTGTTTAAAATACGAATATATTTCAGGAATGTACTCTTGACAATGATTTACCAAAAACGTTTAACGGAAGAAAATTAGAAATATACAAAAAATGCTGTATGAAGACATAATTAAATAAATATATTTTATACATTGAGAATAACTTACTGACAGATCGCATTGCCGTCAAATGTACTTAAACAAGTTATGCCACGAGGGGAGAGATCTACATTGACAGGTAGAACATTTCAAACTTTATATAAAAATATCATTAAACTATTCAGAAATATTATAAAGATATTTAAACGCCAGTGGTAGGACTTATTACATTTCTGTTGACTTTATTGGGACAATATATTTTAGGGCATATATTGAGTTTTACCCGATATTATAGACTGCGAACCATGATTTGAGAATCACATTTGAAACAGAAAGGATGATTCTCCAGTCATCAATCAGCATGACTACCTTGTACATCATCAGCAACAAATCTCAAAGGTGAATATGCTACCAATACATCAAAGAACACAAAATTATATTACATTTCGCATCGTCATGTAAGAGAATTCAAAATCAAAGTATAATTTTTAGATCCAATCAACAAAAGTGAAACTGTCTACGCAGCTTCAGCAGAATTTCATATTAGTTTATAACTTGTTATAGAGCAAAACTTGAAATGTTTGTAGTTTATAGGAAGGGAATGAAGTTCTCTAGCATGTTTGGTATCTATAGCAATCAAACACATTTATTATAAGATTTTGTCGTAATTTCACTTATTGCTTCTTTAATTAAAATTAACACATCAGTGTTTTCAACAATAAACAATCAAACTTATTGCGCAGACAATATAACTCATGCTCCAAATGGGAGTCAATGACCAATCACGTTACAATGAATTTTATACAACCAATGACAGTAGTACTTCACATCGATTTTATCGAATTCTGTTTACCAAAATAAAGAAAGCTCCTCCGTTTTAACATTCTGAACAAATCAGCATTATTTTGCAGTGACTGACTCTCGAACAAATACGTTGAATATAGCAATGTAATGAACAGATTCCTTCTAGCTGCATATTTGTACAAAAGATCAAGGGCGGCCTTGAAACAAATACCGCGTAGTTTATTATGACGAAAATAATTAAATGATGGGAAGCGATTTCTACGCTTCTCATTGTAGTTCCCACCTGAGAGGATATTTAATTACAGCTTCAATCTGAATCATTTGAGCAGTAACATCGTCTAAGCTTAACCTGGACTATCCATCACACACCCTTGTTAAATTATATCGTATGAATCATAAAGTGCAGTGTTATTAGTCGGGCTGAAAGAGAGTATCGTTATCAGGGTAGTAACTAATTTCTACACACATTGTTTACAAACTGCTTGTCTTTGTCGAGCGTCTCCACTGCCTGCTCGGAGCGGGGAGTGTGGATGCTAGACTGTACTCAATAATAGACCTGTTTACATGACACGTGGTTGTATCAGAATGCCGAAACAAAAATTGTGCAAAGATGAGTCCATTCTTACACAAAGCGGGCTGTACTAGAAGTCTGTCCCGAGTAGTGCGTGTCAACGTGCAGTTTGTAAACACAGCGGTCTAAGTACTATCCAGTCTAGCCTCTAACCCGTACTTTTTTCAGCCCTAGTGATCAGATATACCTTATTCTCTGATATATTTCCACTAGAGCAGCACATTCGTCAACAGCGTGCAGCATGAAGTCAGTAATGAGGAGGAATAACTTCTAGCAATTTATTTCGTCCATTATATTAATTATAATGATTGAATTTTGTAAGGCATAAACATTATTGTTTAATCATTATCATCATCATCAACAACAATATAAAAAGAGCCACGGTTAAAGGCAAATAGAGGCGGGCTATGCTGAAGTTGTTTCTTCAGGAAAGAAGAGCTCCAGTGAATTTCTTGGAACCTTTACATACCAGGCATTCCCAAAAGTGTTCCAAAAATACATTGAAGTCGTTATTTCCTGAAGAAACAGTTTCAACAACGACCACCTTCAAATGTCTTTAGCCATGACATTCTTTGTGGTCAACTGGAATCTTTAAGGCCCAAATGGGACCCGAAGATCATACAGCCATCATAATCATGGTCTATATGATATTCACTTTATTTAGTATGAGTAAGTGAATTGTGAGTCTTCTCTTGAATATTTGAGTTGTCTCGGAAGTTGTCTCGGAAGTTGTCTTTGAATTGAGCTGGTCTCTTATCCAGGGAGGCCCTCCATGTCTTTGTGTGGTCAAACAAACACACGTGTGTGATCCAGAGTTACAGGTCGTGTCCCTGTAATGGACACAGGTGACGTGGGGCATGGCGGATGTTAAACTAAGATAACGAGGGATTATTATTTTTATTATTTTTATTATTATTATTATTAATATTATTATTATTATTATTATTATTACTATTATTACTATTAGGCCCTATAATTAATATTTATGAAAACGTTAGCTCAGCGTAGAGATGGATGAAGGGCTTATGTTCACGCGACTATGAAACTCCGACGAGTTTGTTAGTGCCAATGAGTTACGTATTATTAGTATTGTTATGTACGCTAACAAAAATGGTCAGCCGGAATACATCAAACACTTATCTCTAGAAAATATTAATATCATACCTAAAAGTGCTATAAAAATATTCACCGACGGACATGCAGGCAGCGGCGTTTTGATAATGGAAAGTGTAATAAAAAAATAGAATTATCATATCCTGACTGCAGCTCAGTATTTATATCAGAAATTATCGCAATATGTAGTGCTTTAAAGTCCATTACAATCTGAACATACATATTTATGGTTCCTCATAGACAGCAGAAGCTCCATCCATACGTCTTCAGCACTATAAGGATGCTCATGATGCAACAGGAATAAACATATTGAAACAGCTCAAAAAGTACCTGAAAAATCTGGAATGCACTTCCAATGGATTTCATCACACATGTGTATTCAGGTTAATGAAATAGTAAACACTTTTGCAAAAGAAGATAGCAGAGACAAAAACATCACAAACTGAACAATTAACTTTCACTGAGATCTATTCAACATTTTAAATAAAGACAAAATATGAAAATTAGCACCAACATCCAACTAATATAAAGCAAATAACAGTGGAGACTGTATCAGAACGACACTGCAACGAAAAGAACAGGGAGCTATAGCAATACTTAAAAGAGGACGCATGAGAACTGAAATAACAGACGCAAGAAGAGCTCAGCAATGGATTTATGGTATAAACTACCAGATGTAATAAAATTACTTCAAAACAATAACCTCAAGGAAGTGGTTAAAAGAATCTGGGCTGAGCAACAACATCAAAAACAATTTTGCATAATCGATTTTAAAGTAACATTCTCAGATGCAAGGATTCGAAAAAAAAATTATCAAACATCATCGCGAACTTTAAAAACGTCAGATCATTCTGAATCCGTTCTGACTTAAAAATTGTTGATTAATGGTCTATCCATCCATTTGTTGTTTTACTACTTTTCTACTGCCGAATGTTATATACTGTGGTCTAAAGCTGTTACTGTTTATAACTACGAAATATTTTGTGTATTTGTTACTTACTGCTCAATTTCTATGCTGAATACATATACTTCGAATTCGTCTTCTATATACTAGTTTCATTTTTTTGTAATTATTATAATGTGTATTCTCCTACTAACTAACTCTCTCGCACTATCGTTAATTGAGGTCATAACCGTGAGGAGATAATATATATATATATACATATATCCTGAGCTAATTTTTTCCGAATCATCCACTGTATAATTCACCTCCTCAAAACATTGATAAATGATATTCTACCATCTCACTCTTGGTCTACTAACTGAGCGTTTTCCCCTCTTGTTCATTCCCCTATTTGATTACTCATTAATCCTACTCATCGGCCGCGGTGGACTAGTGGTTATGCTCCTTGCCTCTGGCCTCGAGGGTCGCGGGTTCAAACCCGACCGGGGTCGATTGATTTTTTTAGGATGGAAAAATCCAAGGAGACAGTCCTCCGGGAGGGACTTTAAGCTTGGGTCCGAGTCTGAAGATTTTCAGGCTCGTAAAAGATACTTAATCCTGAATAAAAATGTCTCTAAGCAAAATTTACCGAATTTTCCCGTCCTAGTACTACCTTGGTTTCCTAGATGTCAGTATGAGGCGGAACACTGACCACGGACCACTCAAATAACATCTATACGAAAACAAGTGTAACTAAATTAGTATGGTTCAAATTCTTTCCTATAGGGGGAGAGCGCCTAAATCTCTGTTAAGGGAAATATGGGCTTACAAGATACAAGAAGATTATTCCTACTCATCGCAGTCTATGAGACTGAACTTTCCTTATTACACTGTATTTCTCATGAAAGTCAATTGGACGGCGTTACGCATGAATCGGCTAAGCACCATTTAGAAAAAAATCACACTTTGATGTCATCTCTTGCACTGGCTCAGGAAGTATGTGTACGCAGACGTTTAGCGCCAAATCTTTAAGTATAGACTTATTAAGCAAATAAAAATATCAATGACATCAGTCCTAACAGAGATTCTGTGTTTTGCAACAAACGGCCATAAAACTATACCTTCATAAATACTAATCTAAATGTTGCATCTTGCACCATAGCACCAAATGTTCCCCTCTTATATTGTTGATGCATAACTGAGTATTGTTGGTTTGACGCTACAATAAATAGTGAAGATTGCCAACTCAGTGTTATGTTTTAATGTTATAATGACATCTAGAGCCCAAAATATTTTTGATATGGATTATAAGAACTGCCTGAATGTGGAAAGGCATCTTTTGTCTCACTGTAGGTCTGTAAGAGTTTTATTTATTATATGAATGATATATTTTTCGTACATGAAATTCATATACTCCTATTTTATTAACATAAGAAATATAAGAATTTTATATACTTAAAGAAATCAGGCGTTTTTCTATTCAGGGGTCATTGTAATAGGCGACGGAGTTAGGAGATAAACTGTTCATCAGTTTGTAAAATTAGTTCTTTTTTTTTGTGAAATGAAAAATATATGTGTTTATTTTTTTAAATTTTGTTCTAAGACAATTAATATATATATATATATATATATATATATATACACATACATACATTTCCAATGTTAATAATTCATATTACGACATGAGATAAATCATTTGCATTATTTACTGTTCCGCTAATTTTAACTATTGTTTACAGTTACCTAAACATGTTATTAACTTAGTCATGTATATGCATTTTAAAAACCGTATTATAGTTCAAAGTAAAACATTAGTGTGCAAGTTGATGGATCTTTATCCATATTTTTTACTCTAAGGAATAAAGAAAATTGATAACTAATTAAGAAGTGGAAAGAATTTAATATCCCCCTATATATATTATTTTTAGATTTTGAAAAGGCCTATGATAGAGTCAAACGGGACATAATGTGGAAAATATTGGAAAGCTACCAAGTCCCCAATAATCCAATAAATGCTATAAAAAGTTTATATGAAACCACATTTATAAAAGTAAAGTTAGATCATGGGAAAATAACAGATAAATTTGAAATTAACCAAGGTTTAAGACAGGGATGTGGACTATCTCCATTACTGTTTATTCTATATCTAAATAAAATTGTCCAGGAGTGGAAAAAACTAAACCCCCCAGGAGTAAAAATATGTAGAGGAAATCAAATACAAACAATAATCTTCGCAGATGATCAAGTACTTCTAGCGGAGAATAAAGATGATTTGCAGATATCAGTGTTTAAATTGCAGAATACCCTGGAAAAATACAACATGAAAATATCTGAAAATAAAACCAAATCCATGGCAATCACTGGAAAGGGACTTTCGAGAGTAAAAATAAAAATAAATAATAAACCAATAGAACAAGTAACACACTTTAATTATTTAGGTAATAATATATCACAGTTTCGTAATCAAAGAGATGTGGAAACAAATTTAGAAAAATATAATAGATTAAATAGTATAATTAGGAGAAATTTTGGAAAACAAATGAGGAAAGAAATCCAATTGAGATTTCATAATGCTATAGCCAAACCTGCTCTACTATACGGAAGTACTTCGAGCAAAAGATAAATCTCGCATTAATAGTTCGCAAATGAGATTCCTCCGATCACTAACTGGAGTAACATTAAGGGATAGAATGAAAAGTGATGAGATAAGGATGCAGTGGAATAGTAGGGAAATGGTTGAACATATACAAAATGATCTGATTAAATGGTTCCAACACATCCAGAGAATGTCAAATTCCCGTTTACCAAAGATGATTTACCACCTCAACCCTACAGGCAAAAGAGCCCTCGGAAGACCCTTCAACCGATGGAAAGATCAGTTTCTGTAGTCGCAGAACGGGCATCATCACCCAATACTGCATTCGGAAGAAGAAGAAGATTTCACAAAAGTATTATAGCAATCCTCTTTTTTTCGTATGTACAGTATTTGTATGAATAAACTGGATTTATTTAGAACACAATATAAATTTAACATTCACATTTATTAATGTAATGTGTATGACGTATTACTTACTTACTCACTGGCACTATCGAACCCGTAGGTTCATAGCCGCACGAACGTAAGTTCTCCATACATCCATATCCTGAGCTAATGACTTCCAATCATTCCCTGTAAAATCTACTTCCCTCAAATCATAGTTAATGTTATTCTCCCACCTCATTCTTGGTCTACCAATTGGGCGTTTTCCATCTAGCTTTCCTACAAGAAGCCTCCATGCAAGTCTTTCATTCCCCATACGTGCAACATGCCCTGCCCATCGCAGTCTACGAGACTTAACTGTTCTTATTATATCTGGCTTCCTATAAAGACCATAGAGTTCATTATTATGTAGTCTTCTCCATTCACCTGTCTGTTCATCTCTCTTCGGTCCAAAAATTTTCCTAAGTACTTTATTCTCAAATACTTGTAATCTCCTTTCCTCTCTTAAAGTAAGAGTCCATGTTTCGCACCCATATAATATAACTGGTAGAATAATAGTTTTATATATTTTCAGTTTAACGTTTTTTGAAAGGAGTTGGGACATCAAGAGTCTCTGCAATGCATAATAACATGCATTTCCAGAATTGAGCCTATGTTTAATTTCTTTGTGCATCCCATTCCTATTTGTGATTATTGTTCCTAAGTATTTGAATTCAGCCACTTCCTCAAAATTTCCCTCATGTGTCATTAGCTGTCCATTTCCATTATATAATGAAATTCTACGTGTGACCATATATTTAGTTTTATTGATATTTACTTCCAGTACTAATTTCTTAGTGTTACTCAATACTGTGTTCGTGTTGTCCTTTAGTATCTCCTCGCTATCGGCCAACAATACTACATCATCAGCATAAACTAACAGCTTATTAATACCATTGAGCTGTAAGCCTTCCTCATTCTCTAAAGATTTAATGGCATGCTCTAGTACAAAATTAAATAGTAGAGGAGATAGTGCATCTCCTTGCTTCAACCCATTCTGGATTTCAAAAGTGTCCGAAAACTGTTTGCCTACACGCACCCTACTCTTTGAGCCATTTAGACACATTCGTATAAGTCTAACTAACTTTTTAGGAATTCCGAACTCCAGCAGGATACTATATAACTTCTCCCTCATGACGTATTACAGAATACTATATATATATATATATATATATATTATATATATACATACATATCAATAATAAGTTTATTGTGAATACAAACACTATAAATATTTTAATAAATTATTTTACACCAACAGTGTATATGCATTAACTTGACGCTTGGCTGATTGATACATAATGAAATATTTCAAACTAATACGCATCAACAGTGTAAACGCCCTGTTGCGGCGCTTAACTGATTGATGGAAAACAATGACTCCATTCTCATTACATCCAAGTGAAATATCGAAATATCGACCATCAAAATAAATATAAATTACTAGATAATTACCCGGCGTGCGCTGCTACGTGAAAATAAAATAAAAAACCAAAAATGTTTAAATATCTTAATGAAACCATTTCCAAAATTAAGTCTTTGGAATAAAATCCAGATAAAGAAGGTTGAGCCATAGACTGAATCCGCGATTGTAAATGGAGCCTCAAAGTATTCGAAAGATTGAAGGGCCGTAAAGTATAAACATAAATAAATGAAAATTAATGCGCTTCTATGTTTAGTTGAATAAGTAAAACAAAACATTTATATCGTAATTATTTTTAGATATCTCGTGCTGTTTACCCGCCGTTGTCCGGGAATGTACTCACTCCGATCTTCTTGGCTTAAATGAGCTGATATACAAAAATTAATGTACTTGTTATGATTAGTTGAATAAGTAAAATGAAAAATAATTATAAATGTATATCGTAATTATTTATGATTCCCCGTGTTGATTATCCGGTGCTGTCCCGGAATCTACTTATCTCGATCTTCTTGGCATAAATGAGCTAAAAGACAAAATTCGTTATTGTGAGTTATCCGTAAAAGACTACCCGCCATATGCTGCTTTGCTTGCACAGAAATCTACGTACTTGTCTGGATCTTGGCATCAACGAAAGACAAAATGGTTATTGTGAGTTATTCGTAAAAGATAAACATATGCCGTACGATACTTCTTTGTGGAGCTTTTTGAGATATTTAATTGTGTACATTAATTTTGAGTATTTGTTATGGTTTAGACAGCGTAAGCCATTTAAGCGTCCAAAGAGCTCCTTTTTTCACGTTTTCTACTGCAAAGAGCTATTTTATGGGTGTAGGAGTTGAGTATCACATTTCTCTTAATGCCTACGTTCATCCCGTGAATCTCCTGAATATTTTGCAAAACGCCCCATCACAATCGGATCAACCGTATGGTCGCGCATAATGTACAAACAAACATTCATTTTGTATATTAGATTTTTACTCAAACAATACGAATCAGTATATACAATATTATCTAATAAGAGATTATTATCAAGTCAGAAATAATGAGATATTTCTTGCTAGAGTTGAAAATGTAAAAAGTCTATAAACGTATTTTTCTCAGAGCATATCCGCTTATTGCATAACGTCATCCTATTAGCTCACTATTATGAAGTCTTCTCGATTCATCTATCTGTTCGTCTGCCTTTAGTCAAAACATGTTCTTATGATGTTGATTCTCAAATATTCTTAAACTATTCTAGTCCCTTAAAGTAAGGGGCCATGCCTCATATCCGTATAACGTAACAGGAAGAATACCGTAACCGTTTTATATATATATTTTTTGTTTTAACGTGAAGTTGGGATCACTACACTCCCTGTGATTAATAATATGTGTATCCTAAAACAACGCTTAGTAGTTTCATTCAGGAGGACACTTTTTGCTTTATATTCTGCATTTCCTTAGCCTCCAGTCCCCCATAAGCGATATGAAACTGTCATAATTTGATACAACTTGATATTAGCATTCTTTCTTGTTCTTATCCGTGCATTAAAATCAAGAAGAGACCACACAAATAAAGAGACATAGCACGCTCTTCTAGCAATTTATATATATATATATATATATATATATATATTGTTTTTCATTTGGGCAAATTTAAACAATATACCTACACGTGAGAATTAGAATTAAACAATTTTATTTATTTGTTTATATATTTACCAGATGCAGATTACAAAAATTACACATAATTTCATTTCAACTCTCTCCTGATAGGGCAAAGGCTCGTGCTCTGGGGAGGATTGCTTTTAAGTGAATACAAAAACAAAACTTTATTTATGCAGTTAAAACATTAGGGTTTTAACGCTGTGGCCTCAGGAGTAGCCGCCTCACACGCAGAGGGTTCAGATTCAATCCTCGTTCGGAATAAGTTTCCTGGGTGTGATTTTTACGATGTTCTTCCTCACATTTAAGACAATTGTCAGGAAATGATAGGCCCAAATTTTCCCCGAACATAACCTGGCCACATAATCATGTCACATTCGCCATGATTTGTATGAATGTGTAAGATATGTGAATGGTGTTTCGTCTTAATGTTGTATTGTCTCGGAGGAGGCTTCGAAAGTGCGCTCATCCCTCATTCGGCGAGGCCTTGAATGTCCTTGTGTGGTCAAAAAAGTATGTATTTGGATCCATAAATATAATCCCTCTCCCTACAGGTCGTACTACTGTAAGGACTGGGTGGCATATGATATGTAAAAGTAAGTAAAGGGAGATGTTAAACTGTATTTTTGGAATGGAACAAAATTAGAAATAAATTATAATATTTTTCAGAAAGTATATGTACAGATCAACATTATGTCGTCTATAAATACATTTAACAATTCGTAAAATATTATAATAGAAAGATTAAGACTAAAATAAGAACAATACAAGTATACAAATGCAATATAACAAGTCTACAAAATATAATATTAGATTAAAAAGCACTAAAGCCTAAACAAGAACTCAAATAATAAAAACATTTCAGTATCATTATAAAACAATTTTTATATACGATTCTTAAAATTTATTTATATTATACCGTTCTAAGGCTGCACGTTTGTTTCAATAATTTCACTATATAGGCCCTAACTCAGTTTAGATATTACTTCTAAACAGTTTTAGTACGACATTTTGGTTTTTGCTAATCTAGTGCACACTTATTTCTGATTTTTGCTTTATATTTGTGAGAAATATTTGGAAACAGATGCTTATTTTTGTGTATATAATTCAATAATACGGTATAAATTTGACGAATTTTAAATATTTTGAAATGAAAGAATGACAATTCTGATCGGTATTATATCCGTTTTTCAAGCATATATTAACTATGTTTTTGTAAGATTTTCAAGGGAATACTGTTAGTATTACAAGTATTACTCATTCCTGTAATTTCGTATAGAATTACCATAAGTAATGCCACAACTAATTTCCAATTTATCTAGATGATTTGGATATCAAGATTGGTATTTGTTAGGAATATTTAACGAATAAAATTAAGTTGTTTACTCACAAATCATTATTTAAATATAGATATTTTGAAATATTTATATATTCAACGTAACGGCAATGTTTGAAAACAAATGAGAAATGTTAGGTTGTTTCATTTGTTCATGCACTGCAACTAAATCTTATTATTTATAGTCAAATAGGATTGCAATATTGTTAGAATTGACCCTAGTGGAGAAGGAATAAGACATTACATTTTATATTATAATTAACATAATAGTTTATAAATTATTTTTAGGAAGCAACTCAATGAAATCATTATTTAAAAACGCAATTATTGAACACTCAATTATCAGATGTGTAGTTAGAAGGAATGTGTACATTATTTGCTATATTCAACATATTTGTTGGAAAATCAGTCACTGCAAAATAATGGCCTGACCTGTTCAGAATATTAAAAAGTAGGAGTTTTCTTTAATATAAACAAAAATCGATAATTATCGAGGTGAAACACGACTGTGATTGATTGCAAAACAAAATTCATTCAACGTGTTTGGTCATTGATTCCCATTTGGGACATGAGTTAAATAGTCATTTGAAACAGTGCTAATTTAGCCTAATAAGTAATATAATATCAATACGCATGCAAGATCAAAGTACAAAAAATAGTACATAGTTGTTCGTAATTTATTACAAGAGATATATTATACACTTATATAAAATGTAATATTTTAACATTTCACGAGAAAATGAGAATGTTCGGAAATTATGAAAACCTCAATATTCATAGATGTGTGGGTCTTCTCTCTAAGAAACTGTACCCCCTGAAATGCAATTACTGTAACATCTATTTGTTTGTATTTTCTAATCATCTTTGCACATACATGAACAACCCCTATGAATCGCCAGCATGATTAATCTAGTTAACTACTTTAGTTAACATAGTGTATAGCAGGTTGATAATTTGTTTTTGTCAACTTTATGTCCTATAGCCTTGCAAATTGTATGGCATTAATCCATTTACTTGCTCTGATAATCGCAGTGCAATTCATTTAGTGTAGTCAATATTAGGAAGTGACACAGCATCTGATAATAGGAGATCAAACATCTAGTATCAACGCTCTCTCAAAATTGCATTAGAATAATGGTTATAAACATGAAAAAATACAGCTTTTACTTATATGATTTTTTAATATTCGATACAATTAATTCTGACAAAATCATTTTTTTGCAGAATATACAGTGTCATAAGTAAAATGTATTTTTTTAAATAAAATTTTATCTGTTTTTTTCAATAATAATTATTCATTGTACTGTAGCTTGTCTTATATTACTCAGTCTCCATACCATGTGAGAAAACTGTTTTATATCAAAAGAAAACTTAATTTCTTTCCTATCACTTACTCTACACATCACGTCAAAAATTAATGTAATCTACTCCAACTTTCAATTCTCTCCAACAAACTCACAGAAAATAACTTAAATTGCACTTCAAGTTAAATATTATCAGTTTCTGGTTTATACTGCGAAGAATTTATCGAGATCCAGTTCAACAGATTCAATGTAAACTCAAGAAATATTTTTTCAAGAAATGTGTGAAATCGGTTAAGGATTGAAACAGATGGTAGGCCTAATCTGAAGGGCAAGATCTGGGCTACCTACAGGTTGTGTGTTAGCTGTTCGATTCCTCCCAATTTCTGAATTTTGTCATTATTGTTCGTGCAGTATGGAGTCCAGTTAGGAATGAACTCGCGACCCTTAAAATTTCATTAGCTCTGGCATCGACTGCACCTCCGTTTCGAACAAACTTCCAGTGAATTACAACTTCAAAATTCCGGAAGGCAGACAATACTAGCATACTTTAAAAAACATATTATTTAGGAGACCATCTAATGTAAAAAAATAGATTTCCGTGAAATGTAGGGTCATTTATTTTTTATGGTAGCACAAGTTATTTATATTATACATTGAAAGAAATGTTGTTTCTTATTGTCGGAGCAATATACTGTGACGCAACTTTGGGTCAGCTTCTGAATTTCGCGGGATGTATCGAGACTCCCAAGTCTCACCTTCTCCTATATCCGAAAGGCGACGAGTGTGTTATTAATCTAAGCATGAAGATAGTGTTGGGAAGTTGGTGTTTTTGGGAGTTTGATGAAGTAGACTATAATAGGTACTGTATTTTCGAAAGACTCGTAGCAGAATAATCATATATGCTATGAGTATACATGTACTGTTTCTTTTAAAAAAGACATTTTCTCCACAAAATGTATTACTGGGTTACTTCATAATGATGGAGAGTATTGTTTTGATATTCACATAGTACATAGAAGACAGGAAATTTTGTCACTTAACTTTATTTATTATTAATAAAAAACCCTCATTTAATTCCGTCTCTTAATTTAATTTATGCTAAAACGTACCACAGGATAATAAAAATGCCAAAATATACATTTAGTCCATTTCATGTCTCGTGTGTACTGTATGAAAATGAGACCATCATCATACAGAAATCCATACATTAATTTCTGCAATTTTTCATTTTACTGTCGTTGCCCATGGTCTGGAATTTAGGTTAAGTTTAGATTAGGAACTACTCTGGCGCTTCATAATAATTTATCACCCATCATATCGGGATAACGTAACTCCGCCTTCTAGGCGCCCCAAATTCAGAAGTAGATTACAAATAAGGCAATGCCAGGAGAGAACACCAGGAATGTTGAAATGTCAACCTGGGGCATTGAAAAAAAATCTGAGAAAATCATTGACTTGTTACTTAAATGCATAAGAAGATATTTTATTGTATTTACCACCCTGTATTTGTATTAAATATATATTATAAAAAGTAAAATTATTTCTTAAAAAACTTTACAAACTAGTATTAGTTAAGTGGAAAATGTAATTGGGAATTATGGATTCCCAAAATAATTCCATGTAAATGGAATTTCAAGAATGGTGAATTACGAAAACTGGTGGAGAATACTTAAAAAACTTGTTCTATAGTAAATATTAATTTTATTATATTTTTTACCAATGCCACCAAGTCTTCTTACATTTCTGGCATCTTCTCCTAGCATTGGCGAAATTACTACCCACTTCTGCTATTGGGGCGACTGGAAGACGGAATTACTTTACCTCAATGATATGATAAGTGATGAATTACAACCAAGACAAATGGTTCTCGTAGAAATGCAAATATAATGTGAAATCAACAGCAAACTGAAGGACATTATTTTAAAGACATATTATATCCAAAACTCTATCAGCAACGTCAGCAGGCATTTTGTGAAACAAGTGCAAGAACCGAAAAGTGTTGGGAACTCCAGCAATTATACATTAAGTAACTCCAATGTTACATATATTAACACAGAACTGAATAAAATTATTTTGAAGATATGACTATGTCGTAAACTTTTATAGTTTACGGACATTTTTTAAAGTAAGAGAAAGAACTGAAAACCCTTGAGTAGCCTACTCGAGTAATGATACTTTTCAAAAATCCAATGTTACATGAAATGAAGACAGGAGCAGGGATTTATTTGGAATTGTGAAGTGACTATTTGAAAATCACTCAACGAGGAGGTTGGCGCTTGCGCGGTTGGGAATAATAAAAAGCCTAACCAAGCTATTTGCTCATCAAGCCAACAGGAAACACGAAGCCTCCAGAGGCAGCTTCCCAAACCACAGGAGTTTTTCTGCTCTTCTGCTACATTTCCGGTATTGCGAAGAGCATGTGTCGATATTTTATCCGGCTAATACACAAACGCATTACACAATTCTACATTACCTCCACTCGAAACCACCAGTTTACAACAAGACAAATATCCTTTGTGTGTAGATTCACATACATCAGGGACTATTTTTACATTCCTACAATGTTTAGAAACAATTATTCACCGTGGTAAGAGAAATGAAGCATTCAAATCTCCACGGAATTAAAATAAAAAAATGTTAAAGGGTCTGCTGTCAACGTAGATAATTTGTCGAATTCAGAGGCGTTCAGCAATAATGGTGATTGTGTAATACTTGAAAAGTAAAAACTTTCTTCAAACGTCCTAGAGGAGGACGTGAAGCCAAAGAAAACATTAAAAAAATCAAAGAGCGACAGGACCTATATAATGGTATACGTAGGCCTATACAAACTTGCCGTTTATGATCAAATTTTGTGGAATTGTAAGTATAAATATTTTATATACATATTATTTAACCAGTCCCGCGCCGTAGCCGAGTGGTTAAGGCAAGAAGCCTTGGCGCAGAGCTACGGCACTTGCGCTGGTTCGAGTCTCCATGGAGGCAGACATTTTCTCAAGGTATTTCGAGTAGTATGGGAACGGTGCCCATCCAGCATTGTGAGGTTTTTGGGTAGCTACAATAAGTAGCGGCTCCAGTTATGAAAACCAACTATAACGGCTGAGGGACTCGATATGCTGACCACATGCCACCCCTACACTGGCTGGATGAACATATACCTCTCTGATGTGCGGCCATCAGCCGGATGGTAGGCAAGGGCCTTCTAGGCCTGTCGCGCCAGGAGTTCATTATTTAACCATCAAAATAAACACAAATTTTCTTTTATTAATATTTTTGTATTTTCGAAATGTAGCAGTTTAGTAGAAACAAATTCTAATCCTCTCTAAAAACGGACAATTATTTAGAAAGATCGTAAAAAAGCTATGAGAGGCATATTTAAAAAACACTAATCCGAAACAGATCAAGATCGTGCATATTTTAAAATAAATAATTACTTCTAATTTTATTTTTGTTAAAAAATCATTCGTGAATTGGATATAGAAAAAATTTCCCAATTAGGACGACAAGGGGCATCATGAGTGGTAATTCGTAAAGTCGTTGTTTTACTAACAATCTTACTTTATAAGATACACAATGAGATATACACATACCAAAGTTGGGCGAGTGCGTGCGAGAGTGAGTGCGTGAGTGCGTGCGAGAGTGCGTGAGTGCGTGAGTGCGTGCGTGAGTGCGTGAGTGCGTGAGTGCGTGCGTGAGTGCGTAAGTGCGTGAGTGCGTGAGTGCGTGTGCGTGAGTGCGTGCGTGAGTGCGTGCGTGCGTGAGTGCGTGAGTGCGTGAGTGCGTGAGTGAGTGCGTGAGTGCGTGCGTGAGTGCGTGAGTGCGTGCGTGAGTGCGTGAGTGCGTGAGTGCGTGCGTGAGTGCGTGCGTGAGTGCGTGCGTGAGTGCGTGCGTGAGTGCGTGGGTGAGTGAGTGAGTGCGTGAGTGAGTGAGTGAGTGAGTGAGTGCGTGAGTGAGTGCGTGCGTGAGCGAGTGCGTGCGTGCGTGCGCGAGTGCGCGAGTGCGTGCGTGCGCGAGTGCGTGTGAGCGTGCGTGTGAGCGTGCATGTGAGCGTGCGTGCGTGTGAGCGTGCGTGTGAGCGTGCGTGTTAGCGTGAGAGTGAGCGTGTGAGCGTGAGAGTGAGCGTGTGACCGTGAGCGTGAGAGTGAGCGTGTGCGTGCGGGCGCATGTTTGTACATGTTTATATGTACATGTACTAATATATCTATATCCTATATATTTCTTGAAAAAATAGAATATCAATTCGGACTCAATGATAGTGTCAAGGAACTTACAGAAGAAATAAATATATGTTTATATTCCCGTTATACTATTCGATTCACATTTGCGACAGTGTAAATTAAGTCAACTGAAATGTACAACAAACCCTACGTCTTATGCTGCATTCGATTGTTCACTTCCCTTATCATAATGAATCCATTTCAAATCACCGACTTCTATTTCCGTAATTTCCATCCGAATACCTTGCTCCCAACCACGGTGTGTCCTTCACTTTGTACAATTTAGAAAGCATTTCCACTGTCGTCCATTCAGGCTATATAACATTTCCATCTCAATTTTCTGGATTTCTAAATTCTGATAAATTAGGTCAACGATGAGAAACCTAATTATGGAGTTTCTTGTTATGAAGGCTTCTCCATTTCTAAGATTTTCATTCCTTGTGGGACTGAATATTCATCTTAAGATTTTATTTTCGTTATTTTATCTTGTTTCCTTCCATCAAAATAACTTACTGTGTTTCACATCCATAGAGTACAACTGGAAAAATTGTCGTATTCTATATTTGAATATTTAGATACTTACAAGAGAACTTTGAACCATAGCATGCCGAAACCAACCTTGAAATTTGTCTCAGAGAAGCGTTGTGATGTTCCAAGACCGTGTCTAAAATATCATCTGCCGTTTTTAACTGCAAGACACGGAAATCGATGTAATAATCCAGTAATGCCAACCCATTGTATAGAGTAGATGGTCTCCTTGCATGAATTATAGCGGAGTGAACTGACCAAAGAGAGATGAACTTGATATAATATTCTTAATCATATCCACCACACGATTAAAGAATTAAGAAACTATTTATATAAAAAAATGTTGTTTTGTATAGGTGCATCGTGTCTTATTAGGTAAAGCAATTATAATAATTTGCGATTCAGTGCTAAAAAACAAAATTATTCTATTCGGCGGTTTAAATTTTGAGAATAAACCAATTTCGATGTCAAATTGCATTAACTGATTCATCATATGATTGCAGCTTCACACATGTATGTTCTCTCTCTCTCTCTCTCTCTCTCTCTCTCTCTCTCTCTCTCTCTCTCTCTCTCTCTCTCTCTCTCCTAGGAAGGATGTTCTTATTTTATCTTGATGGATCCTTACTATACCATTTTATATGCAGTAATTTGTTTCTAATGATAAAAGTACATTTGTGAATAATTATGATAAAAAGCAAAGAAACAATAATTGCGATTAAATAATGCAACCCGTGGATACAATAGTTGCTCATGAATAAGCTAGAATTCGAAATTTGGCAACTGCATAGTATCCAATTTATATTATTTTTCAATCCATCCCTGGCCTATTAGCCACATTACGTTTACTCTTCTCTTCACAAGAGACGATTACCGGGCGTATATTATTGTATTAACAACATTGGCTGAATTATCGACAACTGATCTATCTGAAGGGACTATTATAACATTAAGGATTAAATTCAAATACTAATAAATAAATAAATAGATAAATAAATTTAAAAAAGTAGGATCTCTCGGCTCTTTAACCATTTCCCAAATCAGTAACTGAAGATAAAATTACTGCTTAGTATCTCTAAATGATATGTTTATTTTTATTACATATTTTTCCTATTTATTGAAAGTTAAGATTAAATACTGATCACAATATTTTCTTGATTCTTGTCCATAAAACGTGCAAAAGCCCCCATATTAATTGGTGGTTCCTTTATATTATCACTATTATAATTATCGCTATCATTATCATGTCCACCGCTGTGGTCTCGAGGTAGCGTGCTGCCTTGTCACGCAGTGGGCCACGGGTTCGATCGCCGGTCGGGACAGTTTTTCAGGGCGAGGTTTTTATCGGGGTTTTTCCTCACCTGTAAGACAAATGTCAGGAAAACTTTAAGGCCCAAACTCTCCCCAAAATCATATGGCCATCATCACCATCATCCTTCACCGGTGTGGAAAGCAACGGGAAGCTAACACACCTACAATTCCCTAGTAAAGCTGCAAGCATAGCATGAAAATGCTATGATTGCAGTGAAGGACCTGCATTAGGGCAGAATTACTATGGATGGATCACCATGACTATATCATCATCATCATTATGACGACGACGACGATTATGACTACTATGACGATTATGATTATGAGTAGAACGAGAATTTTTATGAAATTTCGTGTTTTAAACTATTAGTCAGAGAACACTGAGACAAAGTATGTTTACATTTTATGGTTTGTAGAATCAAATAAGACCTATATATTTTTTTCATATTACATAATATTTTGGAAAAATGTTCATATTTTGCTAAAAATTTAATATTCCTTCATATTTTTAAACTTTCAATGTTTTAAAATAAAATTTATAATAATTGGTTAAAAACATTTTTGAAGTGATTTAGTTTTGAAATTATTTGACAGTATAATATGATAGACAGGCGAAAATTCCTCGTATTCCATCCAGAACAAGATAAATAGTTTTAATAAAAGAAAATAATTGAATAAGGAGACATGGAATGGCCAAGTGGAGGCTTTTGTCAGAAACTGCCGAACAAGAACAGGGATTTCCTAATCTGTGACGAGAACATAAATAAGTAGAATAATGTTTGAATCTATCTGTATCAGGTAGAAACCTGTTTCGTTTTGCTTCCTAAGGGCAGTCCTTAATTTGTGAATCGATTACATCATTTAAATTTAGGGAAGACTGCTGCTGCTAAATTTGATGCTGTGCTGAGAAAAAAAGGTCTTACTCCACAGGTAATGATATTAGTATAAAGTTCTTGTAGGTAAGGCCAATATTATTCTCACTAACATCAAATTAAGAAATATAGTTCGGTACATGTTTCCTCCCATATCATCATATAGTGTGAAGCATACTTTCTGATCGTATAAAACAATTCTGACGGACGGGCATTAAAAAAACATGTATAAAATATAGACAAAGCTCTTAATTGTGTATTACGAACAGAATTGATAATTTGATTGTTCAAAGCACAGTCAATTACATGAAAAAACTTATGTTAAAATAATTCTAACTACATTTCACCATGTTCATAAGTGTAGTTTATAGGATTAAAATAATTTTATTTGCAAAGATAGTTTCGAAATACTCAGTAGAATTATTTGTGGGTTAATTCACTTCAATGTCTTGTTTTTTCAGATATGACATACTAGCCTTGTTATACTTGTGTTCCGATTCATCCAATTTAATATTATTTTGACATTTACATATATTGGAGTTCAATATCTTTATGCAAGGTAAATAGCAACCATTCAAACTGTAACCACTCTTAATTTTTTTTTACTGGTATTAATATATCAATATATTCGATGGAAGCATGTTTGTTTCGGTTACTATGTTTTTTTTTGTTTATATTTGGATTTCGTAATTAAATATCATTGAATAAATTAATTGATCGTGTTGTGTATGTATATATATATATATATATATATATATTATAATTTTCCAGTATTAATTTATTAAAGTAAAGTGTCATACTACAGGCTTGGGAGGCCCTTAAGATGGATGAATGTTGAGACTTCCACATTTCTAGACAATCGCCAAGTGATATCCACTGGGTTCTTAGCCCTGCGTAACAGCGACCTTAGTTCCAGAACATGCGTCTAATGATAATTCCATGGCGCCACAGGCCTAGAAGGCCCTTAGCCTACCATCCGGCTGCTGGCCTCACATCCATATGTATCAATCACAGAGATAGATGGTAATCTAGCCAGTGCAGTGGTACACGTGGTCAGCATGTCGAGTCCCCCAGCCGTTATAGGTGGTCTTTTCAACCTGGATCCGCTACTTATTTTTGCTACCCAAACGACTCACGATGCTGGGTGGGCACCGGTCCCATACTGGCTGAAATATAACATGCGTCTGGTATTAATTTAATTAAGGGCCAAGTAGACCCTAGGGCTATGATGTCGCCAGAAGGTTTGGTCCAGCTAAAACCCTGACCACACTGAGACTCAAACCCATGACCTTCCGGCTTGTTAGCGTGATTCCTCAAACAACTACACTACAACGTGAGCTATTAAAAATTGCTTCAAATCACGAACATATTTTATATTGAGTCAGAGTTAATAAACAATTATATAATATGGAAATGCAGTGAAATTCTTGATTTCTTGTGCTACAGAAAGATCATCTTGTCTCATTTGTGTGCTGGTATGTATACCCAAAACTTATATTTATATACACAACTTAAGTAAATAGTTAAAAAAATAGTAGTTTCATAATATTTTGTGTCATAATTTTCATATTTTTCATATTTTGTTATTATGATTTCATATTTTGGTATAATTTTCTTCATATAATTCCTCGCTCTAATTATGACGATTATGATTACTACTATTAGATTAGAATAGATTAGATTTATTTAGCCTGGTGGTATTGCTGCTATTGCTACTATTGCTATCACTATTACTATTATTACAATTATAATTATTATTACAATTACAATTATTATTACAATTATAATTATTATTATTATTATTATAATAACAATAATAATTATTATTATTTTAATAATAACAATAATAATAACAATAACAATAATAATTATAATTACTATTATTAAGGTTCTCGCAAGACAAGTATTAAGACATGGTAGTGAAGCATGGACAATACGAAGAAGAGATGAAAGCCGAATAACAGCAAATGAGATGCGATTTATGCGCCGATCAGCAGGCTACACAAAGTGGGACCATAAAAGAAATGAAGAAATTATGGAAGAGTTGGTTGTAGAACCCATTCTTCACCATATACAAAACTACCAGAACAACTGGAAAGCCCATCTTCAACGAATGCCGTCTCGTAGAATTCCAAAAGCAATACTTCGCTACTGCCCCCAAGGCAAAAGATCGCTGGGACGTCCAAAAAAGCGCTGGATGGAAAATTCCTCTTGAGACACGGCCTAATACTTGCATGTATTATTATTATTATTATTATTATTATTATTATTATTATTATTATTATTATTATTATTATTATTATCATTATTTTTGTAAGTTTTGGTAGTACGAAATGTTAGTCAATAAAGGCAGGAATAAGAATGAAGTAGGCCTATATAGGGAGTGGGGAAAAAATAAGGGCAGGCTTACTGCGTTGAGTCCGCTGAAAATGAAAATGGATCACGATACGCGAAATTAATCTTTTATTTCACAATACTTAAACACATTGTATATAATCTGCCTAGCTTGAATATGCAGTACTTGCTCATCTCAGTTGAACCAAGCGCTACTACGTATACGACAGAACTTGGTATATTGCAGAAAGAACTCAAGTAGGCCTATTTGTGACGTAGACTTGATGCAACAGGTCATAGTTCTGAAACACGCCGATTCTATTCCGGACTTTGTAGTCTAAAAGATAATGTTACAGAAATAGTAGTGGTTCATATTTGGTGCATAAAAAGGATTGTGTATATACTTGACGTCACGGTATATTTTTGCTGGGGTAGCGTCATTGGATTGCACGCAGCGGGACAGGTTTGGATCCCCGGTCGGGACAAGTTTCCTGCGTGATTTTAGGGCTCTTTTTTCACCTGTAAGACAACTTGCAGGAAAATTTAAGAACCAAACAGTCCCTGAACACCAACTCACTATCACAATCGTCATTATATTCGCCATGTTTGGTGTGAATGTGCCTGTGAATGGTGTGTTTCGTCTCCATGTTGCGTTTTCTCGGGGGACACCCTAACATTAAGCTTATCACACATACGGGGAAGCCCTGCATATCCTTGTGTAGTCAAACATGCTTACGTGTGATCCAAAGTTTAAAATCCCTCTCCCGATAGGCCCAGGTGACGTGTGGCATGTATCAAGTTCCCCTAAGATAAGGTTTACATTAATATAATAGAATGGACTGAAGATAAGTTTTCATTACTTTAACCTTGTAGAGTAAATAAATCATTATTATTACTACTCTTTACCTAATTTATGCTTACAAAGATATATATATATATATATATATTATTTTTGCACTCACGTGTATTTTATGCAATACAATGACTTTCTCTAGAATTATAAATACACGAAGCACTATGATTCAGGAAGGTTAATTATTGTATATCTTGGTATGTTTTGTCCAGTTATTAGGAACATGTATGATTATCATAAGTAATGCCACGTGTGATTTCCAAATTATCGATAAATTCACGGCTCACGAAGTGAGGAGTGAATTTATCTAGAGAAATTGGAAATCATGAGTGGCATTTGTTAGGACTATTTAGCGAATAAAATTAAGCTGTATACTCAGAAATCATTATTTAAATATAGTTATTTTAAAATATTTATATATTTAATGTAAACGGCAATGTTTGAAAACAAATGAGAAACGATTGGTACGCTTCATTTGCTTGTTCTGTTCGATCACTGCAACCAGATCATAATATTATTTATTACCAAAAGATCGCAATATTGTAAGAATGAACCCTAGTGGAGAAATTTTTAACCAACGTTATAGGTATTAATTAATTTCTGGTGTCCTATGATATAAATATGTCAATTATATTTTTCTGCGTCATTTCCTGGAAAATAATTCGTTTAAGAAAGTGCAAAGAGTGGTTTCTTTTTTTTGGTGGTATAATCAATTGTTACAAATGCTTTCATATTATCTCTCGTATGCGCTATGTGTTGACATTCATGCACTATATATACAATCTGATAGTCGTATTTCTTAGAGTGTCAGTCACTGCAAATTAATGCTATGACCTATTTGGAATGTTAAAAAGGAGGTGCTTTCTTTATTATGATAAACTTTAGTTGGTAAATTTTAGGCGAAACACGACTGTGATTGTTTGTAAATAAAAAATCATTGAAACGTGATTGGTCATTGACTCCCATTTGGGGCACGAGTTAAATAGTCTTAGAATACATATTGGGTAACAGTTCTATCTGTTTATAGAGGATAACTACGGTTAGAAAATAATTTGGATCAAACTTTTATCGTTAAAATGGGTTCGACGTATTCTGTGTTTGTCTGTAATATGCATACCGGATATGTAGGCCTACTTGTCTATACATACTGTATAGATGGACATGTAATCACGAAACACAGTAATTCATACATTGAAGTCTCGGTGCATTGTGACAATGTAATTCTAGCATACTCATTGCATACTGATTGTATGTTCCAGGAATACTGATTGTTTTCCAGTGATTCTCTTATTGTGACGTGTCCAATCGAGGCTGAATACTTATATCCATAATATCAACTTTTTACTAATATTCTGATAGTATTCTCTCATTTACTTCAGTTACAAAATTCTATATAGAAACAAGCATGTCCACGACACAGTTCATTTTTCTATATTAACAATACACTAGATAAAATCCTCGTTATTAGAACAATTCCATTTCCCTCTCTCTAGGAGAGAGAGATTAAATTCACCATGTGCCAAGGGTTAGGCAAGCTGACGTGTAGCTTTGGTATAAATATTATCTTCGTATCACATCAGAAGAAGAGACGATTTTCTTGTGAATGGTACAAACTTTTTTAGACACGGTATGCAGGGTAAACTCAAGTAAAATCGTGATACTTTCCTACGTCTGTGATTAGCAGATGGTCTGTGTTCGTTTACTTTTCCTTGTGATGTCCTGTGCTGTCTTCGGGGTTAGTCCTAACATTTTGCTAGACACATATGTGGCGTGTAGGACAGTATCACAAATTTGCCCATATCACTAACTTATCAGAGTCCATTTATACAAATTGTTACCTCTGGTTTCAGAACGTCGCGGGTTCTAACTCGGTTGGGTTCTATGATTTTGTTTTAGTGTGGGAAAGATCCGAGTGGTTAGTTCCGGCAGTTTTCTTTAATTCGTGGGTTCCGAGTCTCAAGTTTTTCGAGCTCATAAAAAACTCTAGCCTAAATTAGAGCTTTTAAACAAAATTTAAACGGTCTTTACCACCCAAGTAGTACCTTAGTTACCTACCAGGAGACTCAGAAGCGATGAGCTAACCTCCTTGTTACTTGCTGACATTTTTAGGAAAAGAACAAATTTGATTCATGAAGTAACTAACATCTCTAAGGGAGCACCTTTTCTGCACTTGGCAGAGACAGATATAGAGCCTAAATACTGTTTCAATTTACATTCAAAGACTCAATAAATTCACACCTTGTAACGAGACAGGCACTAGTTCAATAGACAATATATTAACATGCCTCTTATGACAGCAGCTAAAGCTCCATTGATCCGCTATCTCAACTCTATTACAAATTAAGGGAACGGTAATTCGTAGACAATCTCTTTGATGAAGCCCCAAGATAAGAAATCGCACGGAGTCATGTCTGGAGAACTCTTGGACATCTTATCAATGCTTCAATCATGTAGACTAATGCAACCTATCCATCGCTGTGAAGGATGCTCAATGAGTTAAACTCTTACGACTTAATGGTAGTGAGGCAGACCTCCCACTAGTTTGGAGAACATGATCGTGCGAGTCCACCTCAAGTTGTGGCATTAAACATTTCTGGAGAATTTCGTGATAAGAGAATCCGTTTACGGAATTAGACTATATGGTTCTGGATGTATTGAGCCAATGAAGGTAAATACAATTTTGAGATATTTCGTTATTTTATTACACAAAGGAACATCATTTCACAAAATGGAACCAAAAATTGTTTTCCTAAAAGTACAATTAAAAAAGTACAATAACCAGAGGAAAAACGTCCGGTTGGTAGACCAAGAATGAGGTGGGAGATTAATATTAACCATGATTTGAGGGAAGTAGATTATACATGGGATGATTGGAAAATATTAGCTCAAGATATTTATGCGTGGAGAGCTTATATCCTCGTGGTCATGAACCTGCGGTTCGATAGTGGCAATGAGTTAGTTAGTTAAATCCTTGACGTAATATCTCTGTAATCCAAATGACAGAAGCAGTTCTTATAAGCAGTTAATAAAGCTGCCTGGTTGGTATGTCGCAGTCTATCAACCATAATTTAGTTTCCTTACTCGGACTCATTGTGTTACGTTTTTTTTTATTTAATGACGCTTTTTAATAGTTAAAGTCGTTATCGCCGAAATTCTTATGCGATTAAGGGTAAAAAAATATGTACATTCACCTTTTTTCCAGACCTGGGTTTCTTTTAAGTCTAGCAAATCTATGAAACAGGATCCATAGCTTTAGTTACCCATACTCATGATTTTTACGCTCTGAAAAATCCATCGACCTTGCCCGCATTTTAATACGAGAACCTTGGAACCTGAAGCAAGCATGGTAACCATTAGTCCAACGGGATGGACAGGGAGTTCTAATTATAAATTAATACATGTATCGAATTTTTCCCATTTTGTTTAATTTCTCAAGTTCCACATTCTATACTCGAGTATAATTTCGTATGGAAAAGTGTGGAATTGTGTGCGTGAAACCTGGAATGTGTTTTATATATTACAACAAAGATATTCCATACTATTCGAATACAGCAAAAAATCGTTTTCAATTCGAATAACGACTATAAAGCATATATATTTTATAAATGATTTAATAGTCACTCAAAGAAGGTGTTCAGTTTGAATAATATTAAGAAAATAATAACTAAAAATTGAAAACTATAATTCAGTTTTAATTCAATGTTATTTGGATACACGAATGCGAAACGTGGATTCATACTTTAAGACAGGGGGAAATATGACGATTATTTGAGAATTAAGGGCTTCTGAAAGTATGTGACAAAAAAGACGAATAAATCAATTAAAAAAAATAAGCCAATAGCAGTGAGCTACATAAACTTCACGGCAATGGTGATATAAAAAGAAATTATAAGGCTTCGATGGGAAGGACATGTGGTACAAATGGACATGAAAGGGAAGAATAGTAAATTCTTGTAGGATATCCTAAGAGGATGGGCCAGGTAGGTTAGGAAAAGTTGAAGTGAGGCTATATTTTTAATCACGATTCGAGAGAGCTGCGTTTTGCAGGAAAAGACTGAAAAAAATATATGAATTCAGTGTAGGAGTGCATGGGTCAGCGCAGCCTTGAATATCAGTTGTGCCAGTTATTTTCAAATTAAGTTATAAAAGGTATGAAAGTAAGGCACCCAATTATAGAAACATGACCTTCCTAATTTTATTTTTAGGTTACCGGTTGAATCTATTATGGAAATTAATAACAATGGTAACGATGCTGCTGCTGCTGCTACTACTACTACTACTTACTTACTCACTGGCACTATCGAACACGTAGGTTCATGGCCGCGCGGACATAAGCTCTCCGTACATCCCTATCCTGAGCTAATGCTTTACAATCATTCCCTGTATAATCTGCTTCCCTCAAATCAGAGTTAATGTTGTTATCCCACCTCATTCTTGGTCTACCAATTGAGCGTTTTCCTTCTGGCTTTCCTACAAGAAGTTTCCATGCACATCTTTCATTCCCCATACGCGCAACATGTCTTGCCCAACGCAGTCTACTAGACTTAACTGTTATTATATCTGGCTTCCTATAAAGAACATGTAGTTCATTGTTATGTAGTCTTCTCCATTCACCTGTCTGTTCATCTCTCTTTGGTCCAAACATTTTCCTAAGAACTTTATTCTCAAATACTCGTAATCTCCTTTCCTCCCTTAAAGTAAGAGTCCATATTTCGCATCCATATAATATAACTGGTAGAATAATAGTTTTATATATTTTCAGCTTAACGTTTTTTGAAAGGAGTTGGGACATCAAAAGTCTCTGCAATGCATAATACCATGCTTTTCCAGAATTGAGCCTATGTTTAATTTCTTTGTGCATCTCATTCCTATTTGTGATTATTGTTCCTAGGTATTTGAATTCAGCCACTACTACTAATAATAATATCTCACTGGCATTATCGAACCAGGAGTCTCAAGGTCACGCTGATATAAGCTCTCCAAACATCCCTATCCTGAGCTAATATTTTCCTATCACTTGATTAACACACCTCCCCCATTACATGGTTAATGATATAGTTTCACCTCAATTCTGGGCTATCTAGTGGGCGCTTTCCCTGAATAATAACAATTATAATAACAACATTAATGATAATTATGATAACAGTGAAACAGGTTAATAGGCACACACTCTGATACTCCTGCAGATAATTAATTCACTGGAAATAATACGAAAACCGAAGGTTGTTGGCTCCAGGCTGCGAGACATAAGCACCCCTCAACGTACGTCCCTATCCCTGAGCAAGATGTTGTCGAATCATCCCCTGTATAATATTACTTCCTACAGATCATGAGTAACGTTTATCCCGGCCACCCCATTCTTGGCCTACCTACCGCGGCTCTTTTGTTCTAATTTTGCCGCGGTTCCATGCCCCTCTTGCTATTTCCCCCATTGGTATGCTGCCACGTGTCATACAGTTCGCAGAGTAAGAGGACTTAACCAGTTCTTGTTTCATACTGGTTCCTTATATCAGAGCATGATAGCCTCACTGTTAGTAGGCTTCTCCATTCGTTGTCTGATTATATCTTTAGTCCAAACATTTTTAACAAGGGAACAGTAAACCATTGCATGCAGAAAACCTACCTTGAAATTTCTTACAGAGAAGCGTTGTGAAGTATCAATGTGGAGTCCAAAAAATGACCTTTTTAACTGCAAGGCATAAAAATCCAGAGCCAAATATATCATTTGAACTATAGGGAAGTAATACATTCCTGGATTATACCTTCAATTTTGTGCCTTGCAGTTAAAGAGGCTGATTTTTTGGCATGGCCTTGGTACATCACAAAACTTGTCTGAAAAAAAATCCAAAATAGGTTTCGGCATACAATGTAAACAGTCACTTGTGAGGTACAGAGAACCATCGCGGAATTGTTTTCAAACACAATTATGAACAAAAAAACACTTGGAAATTGTATACTGTCTAAACAAAATTGTAATTAGGCGGTCTATTACTGAATTTCAATTAGAAGATTGCACATATACTGCAACATACCGAAACTCATATATATATATATTGAAGAGGTACTAATTTAGGGGAGTGGGTAAATGATGAAGGATTTATCACAGGAATTCCCGTAATGTGAGAATTTTAGGCTCGCGGTCCAGTCAGGGTGGGTTCGATGAACGATGATCACTTATCTCAGGAAATTACGAAGGAACTTTGTACGGGCTGCGATAGTTTTATCAATAAATTCAAATTCACAAGTCACTCAATTTATTTTGTATACGAGTCACTATACAGACAATTTAATGTATTGAAAACACTTATTGATGTGATATTATTAGCGATTTGAATTCTCGATGGAATAATGAATTTTTATCAGTATCGATTAATTAAGTTGTTATTTTCAAATATTTAACTTCTTTGATAATTTAATTAGCTGATTTAGTGGAACTTATCCTAAGTTCTTCCTCCTCGATAGGGGTTATATTTTATATTTGAAATAGTAGCGATCGTTATTTTCCCGCAGTTAAAATAAAACTCATTCGGTGTTGTCCCTTCGCTAGCTGGGAGGCTTGTGTTTTTGTACGCGTCTCAGTTTTATATACGTAAAACTTCAGTATTCCTTCAATCGTTCAGATCGCCACAGGAGAAGGGGTTACAATTTATTCCCATTGCTATATATATATATATACATATATCTGCTTGCTTGGTTTAGGCTAGGGGCATGGAAATTTCTAAAAATTAGCGACGATCACGATATGCGAATATGTCCAATGTGCGGGAACTTTGAAGATGAGATAACATATATTAGGAAAATGTAATGATTTAGAATATTGGAGACGTCAGTTATTACCGGATAGATTTCTAAATTCAAATCGGGAAAGATTGGTACGTACGAGTTATTGGTAAATCCAGAAAATTGGATAAACCTCGGTAAATTTCTGGACAAAACGCGAAAAATAAGGACAACACTCATTCATGAATAAATATATGTTATCAAAATGCAATACCATTAATTATTAACAATTATATATAAATTAATTAGTGTATAATGCTATTGTGTTATTATTTAATTGTAATATTAATGTGTTTTCTTTATGTAATTGTAATGTTATTGTTTTTAGTGTATAATGCTATTGTGTTATTATTTAATTGTAATATTATTATTGTGTTTTCTTTATGTAATTGTAATGTTTTTGCTGTTTTTGTTGTTTATTTTTCTTTACACTAGTACCAATTATTACTTTATTGTAATGGACTGTCAACAGCACGTACGGCTTACTGCCCGTGGGACCCATATTTGTAAATAATATTGTAAATATCTTACTTTTTGTCTAATAAAGTCCAACTACTACTACTACTACTACTACTACTACTACTACTACTACTACTACATATAAAAATTAATGTTTGTTTCTTTGTATGTTTGTTTGTTTGTAAATTATGCGCGGCTATACCGTTGATCCGATTGTGTTGGGGGTTTTTTGAAAAATGTTCAGGAGATTCCTGGGATGAACATAGGCTGTAAGAGACTTGTAACGCTCAACCCCTACAAACTTAAAAATTGCCCTTTGTAGTGGAAAACGTGAAAAAAGTAACTCTTAGGATGCTTAAATAGCTTACGCTGCCTAAACCATAAGAAATACACAAAATTAAAGTACACAGAATTGAATATCTCAAAAAGCTCTCCAAGAAAGTCCGCGACAGCGTATGTTTATCTCTTACGGATAGCTCACAAAAAACATTTTTGTCTTTCATGGATACCAAGAGTCACTTATCTCTTACGGATAACTCACAATAACCATTTTTGTCTTTCATTGATACCGAGAGTCTCGCGCCGTAGCCGAGTGGTTAAGGCAAGAAGTCTTCGCGCAGAAATACGGGACTTACGCTGGTTCGAGTCTCTACAGGGGAAGACATTTTTCTCATTAAATGTCGGCCAGTATGGGACCGGTGCACAGTGTGTCAGAAATGAAATCTAGCTGGGGCGGGGGGAAAGAAAAAGAACTCTTTTAACTGACTCTCATCAATTTTTTTTTACTCTAATATAATTGTTAAATGACGGTTCTTAACTTATCTGCACAGGAGGGTACAATTCTAATGTTCTTGACTATGTGACGTCATCATTCACACGAGCTACAACAGAATGCTGTAAGAGGTTTTCTTGTGAACTTATTTAATAATATCTAATTATGTCCTAATTGCTGAATTTTATGGTAAAAAAGTAACATTTTTATCGTCCGCACATGTCATGAGAATTGAACGTTCGGGAAGGACAACGTCTGCCGGGAACGCTAGTTACATACAAATAAAGTGTGTGAATTTTCTTTTTTTCTGTTTGTAACGCAGCTAATAATAGGCGTGTATCTCGCGTTACTTACTGACAATGTTGCTAAGTTTGTTTATAGGCCTATTGGGTTTTCTATTTAGGGCCTATCAACTTATTCAAAAACCGTTACTTTCAAATAATTTTAATGTTTTATTCGCAGTTATGTTTTAGCTGATATATGTGTCCACATTTTAATTTGAAACTTCATAGTGAAACTACAATTGTAAACATTTTGTCATACCCGTCATTCATAAACATTATTTTGACTTGACAATCTAATCTGTTTTCAAATAGACGTTCTGATACATTTTTATTAACAAAGAGTTTGGTATCTATGGGTTCGTATTGTATTCAGGTACCTGTAATACAAGTATACCTTTGTTATACCATAGGTCTTCTAGACTTTCTGGCGCCCTCTGCACTGGAATAACCCAAATTTAACAAAAGGAGTTGTCTTAGTCATTTATAAAAAAATGGAAATCAACTTTCATATGATTATTAAAATTGATTCATTAATATGATCGTTGGATTGCAAATAAATTTGAGTAATTCAAGTCCAAACTCGATATGTTTATACATCTTATATCTTTATCTCAAATTATGGGCCTATATTTAAATGATTTAGATTTGATCAAATATTTGGTTTATATTTGAAACTAAAACAATATGGAGGGAAATTCGGGTTACAGTATGTACATATATTGTCATTAGTTTGTTCCCTGTAATGTTGCAAATGGCTCATCCTTCCATCAATCCGATTCATGTACAGGAAGGTGGCCGGTTTCATTACAAGTGTCAGGTAACATATTCACAAGAAATATTGACTTTTTTCTTCATGTCACTCTAAATTTTCAAGAGATTAAAAGGCAAATAAAATAAATTGCAGGGATTTAAATATTATCAAAATAAGAGCGAAAATTTTACCGTTTATTAATTTATACAAGTTTCTATTTGTACCTAAATCCTCTAAAATTAATATTTTTATTTAGAACTTTAAAACATCTAAACGTACACTGAATTATAGTTAAATTAGCATTGTAAGCAGATTATCAGTGCACTGTATAACAGCGGTGTCCAATAATAATGAATCTGGGGGCCACAAAAAAGGTTTTCTAATGAGGTACAGGGCTGCAGATTGAAAATAAAAAAAATATTGTACGGCCAAAATTGTAATCAACTACTACACTTCCGTTACCACGTACGAAAAGCAAATTTATAATTATTTTACAAAAAAGCATATTTATTCAACGTAAATATTCGAAACCACAATCGCACTGACGAGGGATAGAGAAGGGAGAAGCAATTTTGTTAATTTTGTTGTCCATCTCAAGACATGGTGCCCTAAATTTACTTTCTCTCGCTACTAGGGGTTCTTCGGTGAATGAACGTATTTATCGCAGTATAGAATCGATAAATGCACAATTAGATTCAAAATTACAATGCGTAATGTAATGCTTAAGAGTTTGATATATTTTTATGCTATGTAATGAGAAGAAAGGAACTGTAGAAGGAATAACAAATCTTAAAATCTTATAAAAATGCTTTAATGGAGAAAGAGCACTAAATTACATTAAAATAAACTAGACATTAGCGAAGTATTAGAATTCCTTGGAATGCCGCCATTTGGATTCCCTAGGTATATAAGATCAGTAAGTCTACACCATTCCGGTTCTCTTTTCATTCCAGCTCATACACTGTATGGCTTAAGTATTTTCTCGAATTGTATTCTGATCTAAATTTGCCCATATGCAGGAGGATTGTATTAGAAAATAACACAACTTTGAAATAATTAGAATACTTTTTGAAGAGATGCAAGCAATACATTTAAAAATCTGGAAGTATTCAAACACGCAGGTCATTTTACTAAACCATTCTTATTGCTCCTCAATAATATTTGGCTAATCGCATATGACAAAAATAAATTTAGTTACATCATAAGAAGGGAAATTTAAAATTTACTGGTGTGTGATATTTGCAGAAAAATTAATTTATTGAATTGTAGATTCCACATATATCCTACAATAAAATCATTTGGAATTAACCCATTCGCCTTAAAAGGCGAGGTAGACTCGCCGGCATAAACTCAAAAGACGAGGTACACTCGCATAACTCTGATGTTATACATTTTGCAATATTTTGTACATCCCTTGGCATGGTAAACTTTTGTTAATATTTATGAATAGGAAGAAATTTGTTTTGTCCTTCACCCTTATTGTGATTTCAAGTATCGTTATCTTTTGTTTGTTTCGAATGTCTGAAAATAGACAATAAAATTTATGGTAACTTAAATCCTGTTTCTAGGGAAATACATTGAACATTTAAACCTCAAGCGAATGGGTTAAACTGAATGCAAAACATATATTCGATAATTCTCTTTACAGAAAAACAATATTTTCCGCTAAGGTCTAATCTACACAGATTCTCCACTCTAAAAATTCAAATTAAGAACATTCGGAACTTAAAATACCTATACATATTGCATTCATTGATGATGTAAGGATTATACAAATAACCAGGTTCAAGAGGAATACAATATGCAGAAAATCAAATTTGCAAATTCTGAAAAAATTACAATTTTGAATACGGTAGCTAAAATTATTATATGGGCATTTCACACCTGTTGTTCTTAAAGCAAAATATTTCATAGCATCGTGATTAAACAAACGGAAAATAGTTTTATTTCATACTATCTCTCATTTCGGTGCTTTATAGCAGGCCAGACAATTTATCTTTACAGTACCATGTACTCTAATTATAGCACCATTGTTAAACATAAATATATCATCTCGAACTTACGTATTTACTATCCGACACAGTGTAACACTGACCTGCTTAGTTTGTAGATGATTTTCGAACTAATGCAGTGTCATCCCGTGTGCACTCGCTTGACCTCAGTGGTTGTCGAGCAGCAATCGCCCCAAGTAAACTGGGTAAGTGCTTAATTTTCTATATGTTCCTGATTATACATTGTTAGTATCTACGTTCGTGCGACGCAGCAACAGTGCTGCTAGGAGTGGAGGTAAACGTTCCGCTGTATACTATAATAGCAACTTTACAAGTAATCAAACAAGTGTAGTAATATAAATTAGGCTACATGTTTTGGTTATTTATGGCACACCCGTATCTTTAAAAGTTCGTGAGTTTATATAATTTCCGGCAAAAGTTCGTAAAGTTTGAGAAGGAAATAATATATGTCAAAAACATCATTTCTTATACATACATCAAATATTTAAAAAAAATTTAAGTATGCAAGTTATTACAGAATGACTGTAAGGTTAATTTTTAAAGAAAGACGGTTCTCAAATTTAGGGGGGTTGTGGCACGAATTCAAAATAAGTGGTACTGGTACATCTTTCTGCATCCTTTCACGATGCCCGTGACTACAAATACTACTTACTTACTCACTGGCAATATCGAACCCGTAGGTTCATGGCCGCACGGACGTAAGCTCTCCATACATCTCTATCCTGAGCTAATGCTTTCAAATCATTCCCTGTATAATCTACTTCCCTTAAATCATAGTTAATGTTAATCTCCCATCTCATTCTTGGTCTACCAACTGGGCGTTTTCCCTCTGGCTTTCCTACAAGAAGCTTCCATGGAAGTCTCCCATTCCCCATGCGTGCAAAATGTCCTGCTCATCGCAGTCTACGAGACTTAACTGTTCTTATTATATCTGTCTTCCTATAAAGACCATGTAGTTCATTGTTATGGAGTCTTCTCCATTCACCTGTCTGTTCATCTCTCTTCGGTCCAAAAATTTTCCTAAGTACTTTATTCTCAAATACTTGCAATCTCCTTTCCTCCCTTAAAGTAAGAGTCCATGTTTCGCACCCATATAATATAACTGGTAGAATAATAGTTTTATATATTTTCAGTTTAACATGTTTTTGAAAGGAGTTGGGACATCAAGAGTCTCTGCAATGCATAATAGCATGCATTTCCAGAATTGAGCCTATGTTTAATTTCTTTGTGCATCTCATTCCTAATTGTGATTATTGTTCCTAGGTATTTGAATTCAGCCACCTCCTCAAAATACTACTACTAATAAAATATAGGCCTACAACGAGTAAATGTAGATTTCATAGATGACCAAGCAGAAATGTTTACTTAGCATTGAGACATGGAAGATAGTTCATGTGTAAAGAAGATAAAGTGATAAAAATGTGTTATTTCATTATTTTTAGTTAACGACGATGTTAATAGCTTTCCTATTCAAATCTGGGCGTCGTAGGACTCCATGTTCAATAGCCTCTTTTTCCAGCGTTCGGGATCTTTTTTTTGTCGTATATCTTTGTTACGGTACCCGCGTCATCCCTCCCGTTCGGAATGGTAGAACCTTTACGTCCTAAAATATCAATCTACCCTGGTCGGGTTTAAAACCAAACAACTTCGAACTAGAGGCGAGGAAATAACCACTCAGGGTCGGTTTCACAAACAAAGGTAACTGCATTACGCCCGTTTAAACTATGCATTATACACGGGGAAATCTGGCGTAATACAGTTACCTCTGTTGGTAAAATTGACCCTAAGTCCAATATCGACTCCTTCATGATATAAAAAGTAACAAGATTCCAAAAATTAAGTAATTTCTATCTGAATAATGGGTTTTGTTTTGTATTTAACACAAAGAAACCATTCGACTTACTCCAGTACCCTGACAAGTAATAAACATCACCATATCGTTTTTGTCCACAGCTGTGGTCCCAAGGTAGCGTGCTGCTTTGTCACGCAGCGGACCCGGGTTCCATCCCCGGTCGGGGCAGTTTTTCTGGGTGATGTTTTTATCGGGGTTTTTCCTCACCTGTAAGACAAATGTCAGAAAAACTTTAATGCCCAAACGGTCCCCGAAATCATATGGCCATCATCATCATCCTAATCATCATCATCCTTCACCGGTGTGGAAAGCAACGGGTAGCTACCACACCTACAATTCCTAGTAAAGCTGCAAGCATAGCATGAAAATGCTATGATTGCAGTGAAGGACCTGCCTTCGGGCAGAATTACTATGGATGGATATCGTTCTTGCGGAATATTAACGATCAGTTTCAATGTGTAATTTTTTTACGAGGGTTTATAAATATTAACTATGTTCTTTCTCTAAGGTAATAATATTTTCCATCATATAACGAGCATTTGACGTCTAACGTTAACACACCTCACGGTTTTAACATGTTGAGTTTATCATACGTTCAGGGTGGGGAGTAATATATCAATGACTTTTTAGTATTCGTGAGTCAGCGTGGCAATACAGTGACTGTCAACAATTTTCAGAGAGATTTTTCATGTAGAGAGATTTTTTATGGCGAAACAGAAGTTTTAAAATACTCGTATAAAATATGTACCCAATTTCTTGCAAATCTCAACATTTATTTTTTTATCAATTTTAAAAATTGTATTAATAAAATGGTGAAGAAAAATCTGTTCACTTCAAGTCTCTATGCCCAACTAAGTAACTCACTGCAACTACAATTATTCTCCTACCTCATTTGTGGCTGATCAACTAGTCGTTTTCCTACATGGAGATTATACGCCCTCTTTCATTGCCAATTCGTGCCATATGTTCTGTCCATCACAGTCTAAAATATTGAATAGTTCTTATTGCCTCAGGTTTCCCGAGAATATCACATAAATTCCACTGTTATGTAGTCTTCTCCATTCGATTGTCTGTTTCTCTCTCTTTGGCACAAATTTTTTCAACATCTCCATTCTCAAATACGCGTACATTTTTCTTCTCACTTACACTAAGAGTCCATGTTTCGCAACCATATAGTAAAATTTAAGGACTATCAGTTTTGTATATTATCAGTTTCAAGTTTTTTTAGAGATGTTGGAACGACAAGAGTCAATGCGTAATATCATGGATATCGAGATTTGAGCCCATGTTTCATTTCTTTGTGCGCCTTATTTCTTCTTGTAATTATCGTTCATAGGCATTTAACTTCAGCCAATTATTCAAAATTTCCCTCATTTGTCATCAAATTTCCATTTTCATTAAATAATTTATTTCTACGTGTGATCATATAATTAGTTTCATTGCTGATTATGTTTAGTCCGAATTTCTTAAGAGTTTTTCAATAGAGTGTGCGTGTCGCCCTTAATATCTTCTCGATATAATGATACAGTACTACTCCAAACTCCATAGCGCGACAGTCCGAGAAGGCCCTTGGCCTACCATTCGGTTGCTGGCCTCACATCTACATATATTAGTGACAGAGGTGAAATATCTAGCCTGTATACGGGTGACATGTTGTCAGCATGTTGGGTCCCCAGACGTTATAGCTGGATTCCTCAACCTTGAGCTGCTACTTATTTTAACTAATATTCTCATCATGAGTGGGCAACCGGCACCATACTGGACAAAAATTTCATAAACAAATATTTCCTGTGGTGAATTCAAACCAACCCAAAACCATTAGTTCTTTGGTCGTGCCAAGGCATCATTCCTTTAACCATCCGGTGCTTCGACGCTCTGGACCTAATAATACTACCTCATCATAAACTGAACAGCTTAATAATAAGCCGATTGGGTTGTACGCTGCGGCAATCATCAGTCTCTTGTTTTGATGGCATACCCTAGCACAAAACTGAAGAGTAGAGTGGACAGTGCAACTCATTGCTTAAACTCATTGTGAATTTCAAGATTATCTGAAAAATGTTTGCCTACACGCGCCATACTCTTTGCGGGGAGATTAACATTGGCCATTTTTTGAGGGATGTAGATAAAGTAGGGGTCGACTGGAAAATATGAGGTGAGGATTGCAGCCGGAAAAGGCACGAAGTTGTCTTCTGGGCGTATTTTAGATTAAGCTTATTTCTGGGTTCTACCGGTGTGAAGGATAAGGAATTCGATAATCAGTAACAATGAGTTGTGTAATTAATTAAAAAGGGTTTATTTTGTTAACCTTTTATGAACAACATAATACACAACAAATTAATAATATCTTGAAGGTTACTAGAGCAAATTTAGACTTCCCTAGTATAATTTACGTACGATAGATTGATCCACACTTTTAGGTAATAATATGGGAGCAACAGGCTCCTCTGAATACTCGTACCATGATAAACTACCCCACTCTGTTTTCGTAAGGGAACTACTGGCTCCTCTCTCTATGTACTCGTATGGGAGCTCTTGCCACACTATGTGTGTGTGTATGAGCTACTAACCACGCTGTGTTTTCAATAACATTTTCTTGGCCTTTTTTATTAATTTTCCAAGGAAGTTTTAAATTGGCTCAAGTATTCCTTTTAACAAAATTTATTGTTTTGCAGATATAACAGTATTCGACAAGCCAATCAAATTTACACTTTTATAATAAGCATTAGTTTCACTTCGCTAGGTTCATGTACCTGCCAACCCTTGAGTTACCGTTAACCACTGTATAACAATAGTTTCACTTCGCTAGGTTCATGTACCTGCCAACCCTTGAGTTACCGTTAACCACTGTATAACAAACGCTTATTGTGTGGTCCCAAATAATAACCAAATTAATTTTAATTCCAAGACGTACCAGGGTACAAATATATGTACAGCTTTATGTCAGCACGGCCATAACTTAACGAGTTCATAATACCAATGAGTTTCAAACAGAAATGTTTGTCATCTAGCGAGATTTCTTTAAAATATAATACATATGCTTTGAAAAGAAACGGCCAATTTAATTCTTCCACTCGCTCTCGCGACCCTGTGCAACCACAGACGCGAATGCTAGTTTTTCGAAGTATTAACCGACATACTCTAGGCTTTAATGCTGAGGAGACTCTCCGTGGTCATGTTTGACTCAGTGGGATTCCAAAATGCCGAAAGTTAAGTGTTCCGATGATGCAAGATTGCACAGTTTCGTTACATATTTAGGCAAATATATTTTAGCACATACGAATAAATTATATTTAATGAAACGTGTGAAGTGAGAGTTACGGCTGATAAAAGTTTCGCACTTTAACAAAACAGTTACGGATAAAATTAGTGTAAGCAGACGAATTTTCTGCAGAAAATAGCAGAGCGCTGTGCTGTTTAGGTGAACTTAAATGTTAGCTTTATTAGAATCTTTCTTAATTATGGTATCAATAATTTTTCCTTTAAATGGGTAGAGACTCTTAACGAAGTAACACCCTCGCTGGAAAGATAGAAACCTGGAGGTTAATTGCTGCGGCGTCGGACATATGCTTCCTGATGTAACGTTTTATGAATCGTTTTTGTGTGCAACCGTTGCCTCAAATCTTGATTAATGTGACACTCTGGTACATCATTCCATGCATATATATTGTTGGCTTTCCATTTGATTTTCCCTACATGGAAGTTGGCCATGGCCATATGGTCATGCCCATGCCAAACCTAAGAGGCATGTTCTTGTTACATAACCGTTTACATAAAGATGATGTACTTGAGTGTTGTGTAGTCCTTCTCCATTCACCTCTCTCTTCTCCTATTTTTTTGGTGCAAACATTTTCCTCAGAACGTGTTCGCCAAGTATTGGTTACTCGTAGTTTATTTTCTCATCCTTAAAGTCGAAGCAATGCGTGTGTCGTATTCAAATAATATATTCCAGAATTGAACCTATGTTTAATTTCTTTCTGCACCACATTCCTATTTGCAATTACTGTTCCTTGATATTTGATTTCATTAAATTCTTAAAAGTTTCCCTCATCTGTCATTACATATTTCTAAGAGTGAAAATATATTTAGTTTTTATTGAAATAAACTTTCAAGCCCTGGTTTTTAATATTATTTCATAGAAAGTGTTTGTCGATTTTTAGTATTTCCTCGATATCTCTTAGTAATAATACATCATTAGCACATACCAAAACTTAATTCCAATTAGTCGTAAGCCTTTTTATCGTAAGTAATGCCACGAGTGATTTCCAAATTATCGATAAATTCTCGACTCACGAAGTGAGGTGTGAATTTGTCTAGAGAATTTGGAAATCAAGAGTGGCATTTGTTAGGACTATTTAACGAATAAAATTAGGCAGTTTACTCACATATCATTATTTAAATATAGTTATTTTAAAATATTTATATATTTAATGTAAACGGCGATGTTTGAAAACAAACTATTATTACGCTTAATTTGTTCATCATTGCCAATCAGATCATATTATTTATTGCAAAGATCTTGCAATAGGGCTTCTGCAATTTTTGGAATTGCGCCCTCGTGGAGAAATTGGTACACCAACCTCACAGGGTATTAATTAATGTTCAGATGTCCTATTAATATTTTTATGGAACGTAAATTCCTGGGAAATAATACATTTAAGAAAGTGCAAACAATAGGTCTCCGTCTTTTTTTTGTGGTATAAATCCCAATTGCTACAAATAATGTTGTGGGAGTCCGGGTTCCTGTGGCCCGTGGTCCAGTAGTTGGTGGGTGATACCAGAGTTGCGCCGCGCCCTCAACTGCGGAGGGGCATCTTCAGTGGCGAGTGCATTCCTAAGCGTGTTTCGCGCCCTTGGTCCCGGCAAGAATCTACTTAGAGTGAGCTCTGCTGACCGTTTGTGGACGTTGTATTGATACTAGTGGTGGGAGCAGGGTGGCTGGTAGGCCGTGGCTCTGTGGGGTGCGATTGGCTAATGGTCGTCTCCTTGTTGTCCCTAGTGTTGATGCATTTATTTTCTAGTGTAAATGTACCCTCAAGCCTTATGCAATTTTATACCCTCTTCGCTCTTTTCTGTTAATATTTTCTTTATGCTTGTATATTTCTATAACCTCTCGGTATAATCTAGGGAAATAGTATGAATTTTTTTGGCTAAAACTGTGTGTAGCATCGAATATAATCTGGTGGGCCATTTCATAATGGCAATGTTCTTTCTGCTACGCCGATTTTATCCATTTCTCCTTTGTCTGCAGTTTCTTTTATTTTCATATAAACGGGTGGCTATACTTGCTTTTCGTGGTCTCCCATGTATGTTCTACAGAAATGTGTTGCTATTGAGTCCGTTGAGGGATTCAACTGCGTCTAAGAAAGTCCCATTGCACGGAGCTTTTCGCCAAGTGTCCCGTGCACTTATTTCAGGTCCGATTATACTGTGGGCTGTGTCCGTAGTTTGGCATTGCGTATAGTTTTTGTTGTAGCTTTGTGTTTTCTGAAGTTGTTTGTAATTTTGCCAGTTCTCGTCATTTTAATCTCGTCTGTATGTTTCGGTATGCTTTGTCTCGTTTTTGATCATACGTCTTCACGTATTGAGTCATTTCTCCAGGGTGGCAGGGGAGCGGGAAAATCCGTCGGGTTTTTTACTGGTGCATGTCTCTCATATAGTTGTAATATCATTGTAGTAAATGTGTCTACTTTTTCATCAACTGATCTAAGAATTCCATATTGTGTAAACAAGGTAGTTCTAAAGCGTTCTGATTTTAGTTTAGTACTCGTCTATGTTTTTTTGTAATTTTCTGTACGTAATCAATTTAGAGCTTCTTTTAGTACAATTGGAAGTGAGTATTCTATCTACGAATACAATGGCCATGGAGCATATATGCCCGGGAGCATGAATTTGTCCATATGACCAGTACTTTCTGTGTGATGTGTAGTCACTACATAAGTCCAGTAGAGTGTCGTAATTAGCAATTATGATGTGTGGGCAGCGAAAGGAACAATTGTCCCATATTTAAGCTTTGGAACTTAATTTTTAAGTTGTATGGCTGGTGAATTCAGTCCTGAAGAAGATTTGTATTAAAATCGCCTGCCGACAATAACGTTTTCATAAATGAGGTAACGAGATCGTTTCAGAGCGTTTTCTCTAGATCCGAAGGTGCCTTATTTTTGGAGGTTTGTATACAATGCATAAGAGACATTTTTTTTAGACTGGCGTGAATTTCTACGAATAAGAACTCGGGGCGAGCGGAATATACAGAATGGGACTTGCGGACAATTCTTGGATTAAGCTCATTTGAATATAAAGGCACAACCTCCTCCCCCTCTTTTATCTATTCTGTCATTTCTGAGCAATGTATATCCGTCTAGGTGAACAAGGGACGAAGGTATGGAAGGGGTCAGCCAGGTTTCCGAAATTAAAATGGCGCTCAGTCCAAGAGATGAAAATATGGTTTTCAAACTCATCAAATTGGGACAGAATGCTTTGTGGAGTCACGTGAGCGATTTTCAGTGATGATTTAGCAATAGACATGCATTCTTAAGTAGACTAGTCGTATTTGTTGTTGGAGGGGATGGGTTGGGATTGTGCGGAAATGTTGCCCTACCCATGCGTTTAAAAAGTTGTCTGCACAATAAGAGGGTGATTGGAGAAGGTGCATTGGAGTCAGAGGTTACAAACACGTCTTCATTGGTTCAGCAGCTCAATGTTGCCAATAGCAGAAAGTAAAAATAAACTATGTACTGTAATAACCTCTAATAAAATTAAAATAATTTAGCTAACAAAGAACTTAAAAAATTAAAATAAAACAACGTAAGTTTTCCTAAATAAAAAAATAATAAACTTAAAACTTACCTAAATTAGAAATAAAATAACAATATAATTTTTAGCAAAGAAAAGACAAAGTAAACATATTTTAACAGCTCAGGTCCTATCTAGTTGATAATCCGTAGAAAATCTAATTTTGCGTTTTCGCGCCATTTACTTTTAGCTATGACGGCACCGTCCATTGTCCCTACATTTTGAATACCGTATTTCTGTATCCTGTCCTTTGTAGCAGGCGATAGCGACACTTTCGTTAGGGTCCTCTTCCGCGTACAGTGACCCCACTTCCTTTCAACTTTTTCTTGCTTAGAAAGACTTCACTGCGCTTGCGGTAACTAACAAATTTCACTATTATAGCCCGCGGTCTTTCAGCATTACTAACACCAACACGGTGACTTCTGTCAATGTCAGTCACTGATAAATCGACAACCGATTTTTTTTGGCCACCCCGATTGCTTGCTGGTCAGTGGTCCTCTCCGGCCTCTCTTTTCACACCAAAAATCCGGAGGCATTTGACGTCTCTGATATTGTTCTAAATCGTCTATTTTATTTTCCAACACCTTGAATCTTTCTGTCTTTTTTCACATCGAGGGTCTTTTTTCAGATCCTCAATTACCTTGAGTGTTGTCCTGGATGGTCTTCTGCAGTTTCCCGCCACTACCTGGTCCCGCAACATGGACACAAACCCCTGCAGAGTGCCGTGATCCTGTAGCGCCTCTTTCAACCACACGTTCCCTTGCTTCGACACGTAGAACTTGTCGAATCGTTGTTGGAATTACGTGTGTTTTTTCCCATGTTGTTAAATGTACACCCTTTTGGCAATAACTAATATAAATTTATACTTAAAACCTGACTACTAATGATTCAACTTTAGCTATGAAATAACGAAGGCACCTGCTGAAAAATAACTTAAAACCTGGAGCGTAACTTGTGCGTGTTTTAGTAGCTAGCCGCCATGCCAACTGGCTATGACGATACGATAAAAAAAAAATCGTGTCGAAAAAATCAAAATATGGTTTTCCATTCTGAAATCAATGAACATCCTGATGGACAGATAACGACGCGCAAATGTTTGCTAGGCACTCACACATGACCAGCCCTGATGAATTTTTTTTGGCATGTAAAAAAAGTTCAAATTTCCTGTATCCCAGTAGTTTCAGTTACTGCAATGAATCTCCTCTGACAAAAGACGATAAAAGGTTAAACGATAGAATGGTCCCTGCTCAGTTCTCTCAGCAAGAACTGATTCTCACTCATCGAGAAGTGTAACAGAGAGTTGTTTTCATTCAACTACATTCAGTTCCCCACAAACGTAGCCCTACATCAAATCACACTTTTGTCGTCAGTTTCCAGTTTCATATGCTAGGCGCAGACGAGGGCGGAGTTTCCTGCCCGGACTGCCACATTAGGCGCCTACTCGAACCTGCAGGATCAAGCTCATGTGATGCATTGGACCTTGCAAAAAAGCAGAAAGTCAATAATTAAGAGCACACAAACTACAGTATTAGTAAATAAATAATAGTTTTAAAAAACTAAAACAACACGCTTTATTAGAAACCCGAACTAAAAAATGAGAAATAATTTTACTTTTCCAACACGCTTGGCATAAAATTAAAGTGGCCAACCAAAAAATAAATCACCTCCAACATATCTAGAATGAAACTAGAGTTATCTAAAAAAAACATCAAAAGCGTGGGGTGCTATTTATGGTTTTTACATTTTCTTCTTAGAGACTCTTCTTTATCAACATCTGATTATCAAATATATTAATTGATATAGGGCACCCTACGCTTTTTATAGTAAAATATTTTTTTGTAGATAACTAGTTTTATTCATGATATGTAGGAGATTATTTTTTTGTTGACCACTTTAATTTTATCTCAAATATGTTGGAAATTAAAATTATTTTCCATTTTTAGTTCGGTTTTCTAATAAAGCGTGTTTTATTTTTTAAAACTATTTATTTTTTAGTTTTATCATTTTACAGAATAGAATAAAAATGTAAATATCTTTAATTCGATACTATTGTAGTATGAGCTGAATGTAATACTCTACTAAAAGATTATCCAGGCCGGATTTGAACCAGCGACCTATTGATTACTGAAATTATATACCACTACAGTCTACCGCTCTACCAACTGAGCTCTTACGATTAAGTCCGCAAACTATTATACCGGTTTTTATTGTTTTTATTTTCTGCTGATTGTGACCAGGATTTTAGAAACATTTATGAAATTATTGTATTGTCGTTGGTCCGTTACAAGTATACAAAGTGTCAAGTCGATCTAATGATTTTAAGTGTGTGAAAATCACGTTGAATGATTCCGTTACATATATAAGATAATGGTCAAGCTATTATAAAGCGTGTAAAAATTACGAAGTGTGTTAAAACGAAGTCATGGGTATCCAAAACTGTAAAATTTCTGGAGGATATGAAAGTGGATTCAATTAAAATTAACTAGAGCCTTTCACAGATGGCATGAATTTTTATAAGTATGCCCATATTACGTCATGCGAAATCGAAATAAAATATCCTGAATGTACGTGTTTTCTAATGCTAGGCATTGTACTTCTCATGTAAAACTGTGTTGTCTGATAATTACAAATACATGAGGTTTGGCAACTTATAAAGGTATGTGAACACCCAATGCAATTCTATTGAAAATCAAGAATAAATTAATATAATATGTTTACCCTTGATGAAAAGAAATTAGGTTACGTAACCTTGATATATCAGAATTGTTCTCAGGGAAAAATTTGCAGGTTTCAGCATGCTATAGTCGACTGTTCCCTTGTAAGAACCTTATTCTCTAATACTCTTAATATGTTTTCTTCCCTTAAAGTTTTATTCCATGTTTCGCATCCATGGGAGCATAAAAGTCTTTTATATTATCAGTTTAATATATGTTCAGAGAATTTGGGATAACAAGAGTCCATGTAATGCAAAATTGGATACACTTCTAGAATTGAGCTTGAGCTTCAATTCTTTCAAACTTAATTCCTATTCGTAATTATTTCTCCTTGGTACTACAAAGCAGCCACTTCTTCAAAATGTACTTCATTTTTCAACTGTCAAATTACATTATACACTATATATATATATATATATATATAGTATTAATATTTTTTTACTTCTAGCACCAATTTATTTGTATTATTCAATAGAGCGTGCGTAATAATAATAATAATAATAATAATAATAATAATAATGATAATAATAATGATAATTATAATAATCATAATGATAATTTTTCATTCTATCTGACAGATCTTTCACTCGACCAGACAAATTATATACTATATTGCAACAATATCTATACAATATGTATACTTTTCAATTACGGAGAATTAACACGTTGGATTTATAATCGATATACTTGTGCCTCTTCTTTTCTTACAATAAACGTAATAAGAGCAATAATAAAAATAAATATAATAAAAAATTATAATAGTAATAATAATATAATTAAAAATCCCTATCTATAATTATTAATACATTGTATATTAAGCGACAAAATAATATCTAAGCCAATGGCGAAAATATATAAATTGAGGTTTCATTCAATTTTTTAACTTTCGGCAGCCCCTCATTTTTACGGAAGAGATAATTCGGAATAGTCAACAATAAACCCTGATTGGAACAATGCAGTTTTTTTTACAACCTACGAAACAGTAGGGTTCTGTGTCAGCTAAGTTTAATTTTATTCCCGACAAAGTACCACTCATAAACACCACTAGCTGCGACAAAGCATTCACAACCAATACTTTGTTAGCATCGACAAACGAGACAGTTACAATTATGTGAATTCAATCGTAGCAATCCGTTCACACTAAAGTTATTCCGCTAATATAATTCATTACAATTAATTACTAACTCTTGTCCAAATCAGATTTGTGGCCAGATTACAAATTAATTTACTGAAATAATGGCATGCTCTGGCCATTCGTGAATTATCGGGTCTGCAGTCTCTGATTCAGTTAGTGTCATTGGATACATTTACCATGCTGCAGTTTTTCCCGAAACTCCACATGCAAGGTTCGCACATTAAGTTAGAAAATTACACGCTCAAATAATATAACACTCTACAATTTAATTTCCTACATAATTAAAATTAAAATAATTAACTGACTAGCAGATTTCTTGATAGGCCTAATAAACGAGGTACGGATTTAATTTGAAATAAACCAGTAAGAAACGAAATAAACTGTTTACAGATATAATAGTAGACAGAGGATCAGTAATAATAATAATAATAATAATAATAATAATAATAATAATAATAATAATAATAAAAATGGAAAAACTGCACTTAAACTAGCGTGGAATATTTTCCAAGTCCTATAGAACAACAGAGCGCAGGCGCCAGAGTTTATAGAGCCAACGATAACCCACAATCGAACCACATATAGAGTATCATCCTCGATTATTATCCGTCGCTTTGAAATCGAAATGACCAATATTTGCAATAAATCCCCAAAGCTATGTTAAAAAATGTATTAATAATATTAAAATTAACAAACGTTTATTAAAAGTGGTTGTACACTTACTTATCATTCCCTAACTCTGTTCCAACCAGCGATAACCCAAAACAGCGATAGAAAAATCATAGACTAAGTAATATACTCTGTGGAGAAAATAGCAGTTAGCATCACACTATTGTCTAACAGTGTCATAATATTGTGATTTGCATATTTAAATAAATACTGCAAAATTGTCTAATAACGTTATAAAAAATTGTTTGAAAAAGTTTAAAATATTAAATAATGTTAGTAAATACACAAGAAGAGCTATAGTTTAAAACAATATAACTGAAAAATCAAGCGCTAGTAGAAGTGCAGTTGAGCAATAATAATAATATCAATAACAATAATGTTGTTCCTTATTTTTAGTTTAACCTCTCTCTCTTAAGTATGTTTTACCTGTCTTTTGTCGAGAAAGGAGACATTTAAACGTTGGAATACATACATACATCTTTGAGCAGCCAAAGACCGACACGGCGGTTTACTTTTACGCGAATAGGTAGGGCTAATGCGCATATCTCCATACTTTATTTCCTCAAAACGACGGATTGGAAATGAGAAATATATTTGAAACCCCATAATTAATAAATTCTTTAAAAAATTAACAAATGTACAACTTACCTTTAAAAATGGCAACGCAGCGCACGGTCCAGTGATTATTTGTTATGCCGTTTGTCTACATTAAGAAGGGCTGGAATCGAAGTTCAATTTTTTAACGTACTCCAGTCACAATAATTCATGACTTTGATATATCCTGCCCGGTTCACTTTCAACATTATGATTACCTTCGTCGAATGTTTGTTTTTGTTTTATAACGCACTGTACTGAAAGGAGAGACGTTTAACTCTGCAGTTGCTTTACCACATTCGTAAATTCTAAAATAGAGGGATGATTGTAAAATTGTTCGAAGTGGCGATGGAACAATTTTTCCAGATTTGTTGTGATTTCATCTGCTGGTACACTAGTCCACAATCTAGGATAGAATTTAGCTTCTTTCACACATAGTTTTCAATTACATTGTCTAAGATTCTCCTTAACTCGTTGTGAGAGGAGCAATGCTATACAGGTCAGCACACATCCCCTACTTATTTTAAACCAATCATATATTTCAGGAACATCCCTACTTCGGAATTAAAGTTAGTATATTCAATTAGAATAAGAAATACTGTCGCACGAGGAAAAATGAATATTGTATATTCAATAGTAGATTATATGAGATACAAGCATTCAAATTGGTATGGGCATGTATGACGGATGCAAGAAGAAATGTTGCCCAGAAAAATACTGGAATGGTGTCCATCTGGAAGAAGGAAAGGAAGACCTCGAAACTCGTGGTTGCAAGAAATAAGACCTGGAATGAAAACAAGAGGACTGGAGGAAATGGAGTGGATGGGTAGAGACGAGTGGAGAAGAAAATTAATACTTTAGGCAGAGAAATATGTGTAAATATTAAAAATCTGTATATAAATAAAAATGTTAAATTATTCATAGCGACGTCTCAGGTCGAGTGTCTCTCTGTACCACATCTGATCTAAATGAAAACAGCAGCTTTTAATGGCTATGTTTGGAAACAATATTTTGATTGCTTTATGAGCAGAAACCTCAAATTCTAAAATTATGATTTCAGGATTAAATACATCACCGCACAAATATCGAATACGTTTTCACATAAATTCGTAAGCTGATACAGTTTTCGATAACAATTAACGAAAAGCAAATTGGACGTATCTCACTGTAGTATAAATAGGATGGAAGTGTTTTGGTGCAGCGTAGAATGTTCCATCCACTATTACGCGTATTACTATAAAGAAACTAGAAATTTCTTTAACAAGTAATTACAGACTTATTTCCGAAGTCTACAAAACAGAACCTTTCGCCTTGATTAGCTAAAATATTTAAACTGTTCAACTCTTTCAAAGCCTATTTTATATGGAGAGAATGTGTGGGCATCTGTTTCGTCCGGGCTCTGTACAACGCTAATCGAAATTTTACTATCTCCATTTCTTGAGTATTAAAAGTATCTGATCTCGAAAATGCTTTTCGTTTTATTTAACTTGCTTGTAAAGTAATCTCTTAATACTATTCTATTTTACAATTTTCTCACAACGTATGTAATTCAATAGCCCTTTTAATTTCATGACCATGGAAGTCTCTAATATATACAATTTCACTATTTTCTGCAATCATCTCAAAAATAGCGGTACGTTTATTTTCCACGAATCTCCATGAAATATTTTCCGTTCTCACTTTATGCTGTTTTATATATTTGAAATTGACCTTAAAATTGAATTCCAAGCCACGATTTATAACCGATCTTATATATGACATTTTACCTTAAATTCACTTTCTACCATCTGATCTGATAGTTGACGGTGACTTGGCACCGTCCGTGTGCTGCTCTGTAACCTACTAGGTCGTACTTGGCAGCCAAATTCCTTTGTGGCTATCATTAATGGGTTATAGCTCACTTCAACCCTAGCCATTTGGTGACAAGATGTTTTCATCAAGGAAGTCAATAGATTTTTGCAAATTGTGAAATTGTCACACTAAAATAGGACGTCAGTAGCTGCATAGCTGGCAAGCAGAAAGTCCGAAAGCCAGATAGTGCAGCACTGAGCCTTACTATATTAGGCGAGTACACTCACACAATTTACTTGGTAGGCCATCTGTAATTTTGATTTATGCAAAGTATAGATTAAATATACGATTCATAAAGAGGAAGCGCTCCATAGGAGTGGAAAGTTGAGCCAATAATGGCTCGACTTTCCGGAGCATTGCCTCTACTGTATCGTTTGAAGGTATAGTACACTGTAGCGGGCTCTGAGCTGGAACATTGTTGTTTACGTTATTGTTTAGTAAAGCGTTGCCAGATTGTAAGGCTGCGGTATAAGTAATATTTGGAGTAACTGGTGTGGAATTAAAGGTTCGAGGTTGAACTGGAAGTTTCGGGACAGGTCGGGTGACTTGATTGTATCTTTCTTGAGCTGCCTGAAAAGCAGGACAGGCTCTATAGGAAGCTGGATGGCCAGACTCCCCGCAATTTGCGCATTTTAGCAAATTTTTGTTTCTCTGTGCTTCGGCCTTAACTGCACACTCTTTGTGATTGTGAGACCCAGCACAGACAACACAACGTGGAGCCCGGTTACATCCAGGGAATGTATGGTTAAAGGACTGACAACGAAAACATTGTTTCAGCCCAGAGCGAGGCCTGTATGGTTCAATCGCAACGACAGTAAACAGAAGTCGCCTCAAGTTCATTATTTCCCGGCCTTGAGGAGTGTTCTCTAACTCAAGAATCCAGATAGGTAGCTTAATAGTAAGATCATTTTCGGTTTTAGAAATTTGTTTTATCGCCTTGAGAGGATATCCTAATGAAAGGATTTCCTCTCGTATATCGTTTAGAGGTATGCTTGAGGGCAACTTTTTGAGTACCAGTCTCAATGGAAGATCTTTTTTAAGTTGGTAAGTATAATATTCCTTATTTAAGGAACGAAAATACTCCTTTAACTTAGAAAAGTCATCCAGATTTGAGGCATAATACCGCAATCCTTCTGATACATTAACTACTTTGAAAGGTTCAGAGAGTAAGTTTCTAAGTTCCCGGTTCATACGGAACAAGTCCCCGTGACCAGTTACAGTAATTGGTGGGGGTCTCGGTCCCATACGAACAGGGTTATCAGAAGGTGGATTTACTGTCGGAGCGGTTGGTGTACTCACCTCCATTGGAGATGGCTCTACCTGTGAAGATGTTCCAGCAATTGGTGTAGAGGGTTCAGCTAAAACTGAAGAAGTATTTTCTGCAGCAATTGCTGGAGCTACAGCAGGGATTGCCACTGGTTTTTCGGATCGATCAGACTCTTTAAAGCAACGATCAATATTTTTTCCTGTTTCTTTCCTCAATTGTGTAATTCTTTCTAGTTTAGTAAGTGTGACACCTTCATTAGCTTTAGAAAGTGTAACACTTTCTTTAGCCCTAGGAGGTATAACACTCTCTTTATCTTTAGATTTTTTCTTGGATTTCTTTTTCCTTTTCCTTACTTTAGGGATAGCCCCTTTTGGAGCTCCCGTTGGGGCATCACTAAATTCACTAAGTTCAGAAGTTGATCTAGATTCAATTTGCTGCTGAAATAGAGAACAAGCGTTCTGAATTTCAGTACCACATGCTCGTAATTCTATATGAAAATTTCTAAATAGGTCGATTCCCGGCTCATTTCTATCAATAGTTTTGTTCAATCGATCCAAACAGTGGCGTGTAATATCCCCAGCTGACTCGGACCTCTCAAATTCTTGGTAAGTTTGTAAGCAATTTATGATTATCAAGAAAGCTCCCCGGATATGGTGAAGAACAGCCTTAACTTGTTCACCCTCAACACGTTTAAATTTACAAGAAGCAACATACTTTTCAAATTTATTATCAGCATCCTCCCAATAAATGAGAGGTCCGGGTTCTTCTTCAACATCCATTGACCCACTTATATCTGGCATAAATGCCATGCTTGGTATTTCCAAGACTTAGTTCACTATGCAAGATACACTAAATACACTTGTCACCAACACTAGGGTAGAATTTAACACAAAAAACACTTTGCGCTGAACTATGACACTTATTGATGCCACAAAGCATACGATATATATTATTAGTGCTAATTTGCACTATAAGCAATGGACCGGGCACGTGCCCGGTCTCAAGGCTGCCACGCACTTTAATTGGCCAATAGGAACACTTTTTATTTCGGCCAATCACAGCACACTAAACTACCAGTCACCATCCACAACCAAACTTTCTACCAGAACCAGCACTTGCTTATAAGTGCAACACTTGCTATCAACTGTAGACATCGAACCCCCGCCCCGTCCCTTTTCAGCGCCATCTACACCAAACATTAACACTAATTATTCAGCTCATGTCTTCACCAGCACAGAATGGATAGTGTCCGTCGCCGTGGGGAAGTCGGTAGAGTCCCTACATTCCACTCCGGCGACCCGGGTTCGATTCCTGGCGCGGTAGGGGATTTCAAATCTGCACCCTGGGTCTGGGTGTGTGTGTCTTATCCTTGTGTCTATGTGAGGATAAAAGGAAGTTAACAAAAAGAGGTAAAACAAAAAGGAAGAACAGTATAAACGAAAAAAAAGTGGCGAAGTTATATTATTTGTCCGTCGCCGTGGCGTAGTAGGTAGAGTCCCAACTTTCCACACCGGCGACCCGGGTTCGATTCCTGGCGGGGTAGGGGTTTTTAAATCTCCACCTTGTGTCTGGGTGTGTGTATGTCCTGTCCTTGTGTCTATGTGAGAATTAAAATAAGCTTAACAAACAGGTAAAACAACAAGGAAAACCACTATAAACGAAAAAAGAAAAATTATAAACGTAAAAAAACTGATAATGGAAGTAAACACACAGCAGATATTCTAATGTTAAGTGGTGTACAATAAAAATAAAATAAATAATAGTTTTAAAAAACTAAAACAGCACGCTTTATTAGAAAACCGAACTCAAAAATGAAAAATAATTTTATTTCCAACACGCTTGGGATAAATTTAAAGTGGTCAACAAAAAAATCATCTCCAACACATATAGAATAAAACTAGAATTATCAACAAAAATAAAATTTTACCATCAAAAGCGTGGGGTGCTCTATATCAATTAATATATTTGACAATAAACAGATATTGGTAAAAGTAAAGTCTCTAAGAAGAAAACGTAAAAATCATAAAAAGCACCCCACGCTTTTTATAGTAAAATTATTTTCTTTTTGTTGACTATTTAACTCATGCCCCAAATGGGAGTCAATGACCAATCACGTTTCAATGATTTCTGTTTTACAACCAATCAGAGTCGTGTTTCACCAAATATTTATCAGTGTTATAATTACCATATTAAAGAAAGCTCCTCCTTACAATATTGCGTTCCTTTGGCAATAAATAGTAAGATCTGGTTGCAGTGATAAACAAAAGAAGCAGTACAAGCGTACCTATCGTTTCTCATTTGTAAACATCGCCGTTTACATTAAATATATAAATATTTTAAAATAACTATAGTTAAATAATGATTTGTGAGTAAACAGCTTAATTTTATTCGTTAAATAGTCCTAGCAAATGCCACTCTTGTTTTCCAAATTTTCTAGATAAATTCACACCTCACTTCGTGAGTCGTGAATTTATCGATAATTTGGAAATCACTCGTGGCATTATTTATGATAATTCTACTTTTATTCTGTATGTGTTGGAGATGATTTTTTGTTGACCACTTTAAATTTATCCCAAGCGTGTTGGAAATTAAAATTATTTTTCATTTTTGAGTTCGGTTTTCTAATAAAGCGTGCTGTTTTAGTTTTTTAAAACTATTATTTATTTTTTTATTTTTTAGTTATAATGTTTTACAGATTAAGATAAAAATGTAAATATCTTTTAATTCCATACTAATGTAGTATGAGCTGAAAGTATTACTCTTCTAAAAAAAAAAATCCTCCCCAGCCGGATTCGAACCAGCGACCTATGGATCACTGAAATTATGTACCACTAGTTCACTGCTCTACCAACTGAGCTCTTACAACGATTGACTAAAAAGTCTACAAGTCCGTAACCTATTATACCAGTTTTAATTTTTTTTGATTTTCTGATGTTTCTGGCCAGGGATTTAGAAATAAAATATGAAAATTATTGTTGTGTCACGGGTCCTTTACAAGTATACAAAGTTTCAAGTCCATCTAATATTTCTAAGTGGGTGAAAATCGTGTTCAAAGATTCCGTTACATAAATACAAAGACACTTTGTTTTTATTTTCTGATGATTCTGGCCAGGATTTTAGAAAATGAATATGAATTTATTATATTGTCACTGGTCCTTTACAAGTATACAACATTTCAAGTCGATCCAATTATTTTAAGTGGGTGAAAAAACGCGTTGAAAGATTCAGTTACATAGATAGATAGATTGATAGATAGATAGATACAGGTCAAGCTAATATAAAGCGTGTAAAAATTAGAATAAATTTGGTACTGCGTTATCAGATGATGGGGAATTGTAAATGTTATTTTTGCGGAATCGAAACAGAATTGTTTTTACTTTTTTTTTTTTTGCACATTAGCTATCCATCCGGATAGATATTGAGTGACTCTCGAATGAGGGACTAGGTCAATGCGAGACTATCTCTGCAACAACACTCACGTATTTATACTAAACAAGGCGAATATTGTAGGGTGATTGTGATGGCCATATGGTGTTCGGGGACTATTTAGGCTTTCATTTTCCCAACACTTGTCCTAGAGGTGAGGAAATGCCCCGAAAGAGTAACTCACCCACGAAAAGTTTCCCGGCCGGGGAAAGAACTCGGGCCTGTTGCTTATGATGCAAGATGATACCCCGAGAAAAGAGCTATGTACATAATAATGATAATAATAATAATTATTATTATTATTATTATTATTATTATTATTATTATTATTATTATAACATCGGTAAGAACTAATTTAATACTACGAAATATATTTGAAATAATTTATAACAGGAATATAGTAAAAGAAGATTATAGCAAACGAGACTTAATCAATATAAGACATATTCAGCGATAAGAAGAAATATTAACAATGGTCGGGAAGACATACAAATCTAATATATACCAGACAGATCTTGAAGTTCTTGGAATCAGGAAACAGAAATGCAATAGCAAATCATAACATTGGAATGAAGAAATAAAACAATTGGTAAATAAAAAGAAACAAGCTTACCTTATCTCCTTAAGTAACAAAACTGATGTAAATAGAACAAAATATAAATACCGTAGTGCATTAAGGAGAACGTCGGTTAAAAAGTATAAACACAGTAGTTGGGGGAAAAAAAATATAGCAAATTTATATCATGATATATGGGATAGACAAGAAAATGCTTACAAAATCCTAGAATATTAATGCAATTAAGAAAAGATTAATTTACAACAAAACTGTATAAACAGCACGAGTGGTTAATATTTTGGAGATTTGTGGACCCATGACTCAACAAACGAACCCTGATTTATAATTGAACCTGATGGAAATATGTCGCTACATCTTGTAATAATGGAGAATATATATAGGCTAAGAAAATAAGTGTTTGTATTGGATTTGCTGGATATTGGATTTGCCTGGTTCGGGTTCAAATCCCGTCTAGGCATTTATTTTTCTTATCGTGTCATATTAAGCTTGCATATGTGTACTAGACTTTCTCGGTAGCATAATCGGTAGCGCACTGGGGTATCGATACATAGGTCCCGGTTGAAGTCCCGTCCGAGCATTTATTTCTCTTATCATGTCATATTAAGCTTGCATTGCTCAATGTAAAAAAAATAATTATAATATATATATATATATATATATATATATATATATATATGTGTGTGTGTGTGTGTGTGTGTGTGAATGATGCATATTTATGACAAAGAATAATTATAATTATCGCATATTCTCCAGTTCGGTCAGTCATCCTATTGAATATTAGGATTATTTTATATAATAGATCATAATCTAATATAGGCAAGACTGTGTTGACAAAAGTAGATACACTCATCCCGAAAGACTTAAATCATCGACATGAAAATGCAACTGCGGTTGGTGGTCCTGTCATTAGTCTGTTGGTTCTATGGACAATTCATAACAATATGTCTGTGTTAAAATCGTTATACAAGATGGCGGATGGTGTTCCTAGATTCTCGCAATTGTCTTATAGGTGGCACATGGCTAGCTATAGTTTGAAATGTGTCAAGAGATTTCCGGGAAAACGAAATTGTGTGCATGTCTTGTTTGGATTTGAGGCCACATTTCCTGTCGCCGGCGAGGAATTAGCGTCAGTACAAATTGTGGATTCATTGTGCAGTCTCAACACAATTTATCCACATAAATCTGCATACAAATCCAGCACAGAGTGTCCAAATTAACTTGTTTTCAGGGGTGATTACTTCTAAAATTTGAATATAATTATTCTTAGGCAGCTATATTGAACTAGAACAATATGAGTAGGGCCTATATCGTTTCAAAAGTTACTTGATTTTTACATAGAGTATATTTGATAAATTGATTTTTCCCCGTTTGTCCCACGTCGGGACATGGGTGCGTCCCTAGTGGGAAGTATCTTCACCAACAAATTTAGTCACGCTTGTTTCCCTACATATGTCAGCGAGGGAAATGCGGTCAATTCATGGCCCCGAGTAGACATCTAGTAGTAAAGTAAGGTATTACTCAAATGGATGAAGATCGGTTAAATTTTGTTCAGAAGTATTTTTATTCACACTAGAGGTTCTTTCAAGATCCCGAAAATCCTCGGAATCGGGACTCACGGCTTAAAAGTCCCTCCGGTGGGCTTGTCAATTGGATTTTTTCGATCCTAAACATCCATCGACTCCGAACGGGTTTGCACGCGCCCGGCGGGATTTGAGACAAAGAACATAACCACCACATCGACCGATTACAGTGTATTTACGATTTATTAACTATTTTAGTTGAATGTAGGCTTTCACGGCCGGTAATCATAATGTTGAGTGATTCCGGGGTATGTGACCGTGGTCCATTACAGGTGTTCCTACCAGACGTATGGTAGAAACACCAGTAATATACCACGGCCACTTAGCCCGGAATCACTCAAAATTAAAACTTATTAAGTCCGTCGCCGTGGCGTAGTCGGTAGAGTCCCTATCTTCCACTCCGGCGACCCGGGTTCGATTCCGGCGGGGTGGGGATTTTAAAATCCACCTTGGGTCTGGGCGTGTGTCCATTAATGCTCAACGTGAGTGCGCATTTCCTATAAAACAAAAATTATAACTTATTAATTAAATTGTTGAACACTTCGCTTATCAACTCATCTCTACTAGATTCCAAATACGCTGTGAAAGTTATAATGATAATTCTGAGTAAAAACAAATACCGGTAAACTAAAAAAAAAAATACGGCATAATTTAACATTTGACAAATTACCAGTACATAAAAATTACTTTTTGTTTCTGAGCATCATACATACTTAGGTAAATTTTTATTCTTAACTAGCTAATACCCGGCGTGCGCTGCTACTTCTAAATAAATGTTAATGTGTTTTTACCACCAGAGATGCGCTGTTATACTCTACATTTTTGGAGTTTTTTTTAGATGTTCAATTCTGTGCACATCAATTTGTGTATTTGTTATTGTTTAGGCATCGTAAGCCATTTAAGCGTCAAAATAGGGATTTTATTTCACGTTTTTCACTACAAAGGATGATTTTTAGGAGTGACGTGATTGAGTATTACAACATGTTATAGTCCTTTATACTCGCTGACAGTTTGACTTAACACATTTTCTTACCTTCACCCTTGACATCGCTTCTTTTGATCCATTTGGCACCACTGACTTCTCTGACGCTCTTAACGGTTTATATATGGGAGGATAGGAATTTTTTCGGCGCGCAGTAGATACTTTTCACACTGCACGTCTCGAGAGTCAGTCAAATTTTTCTAGAATCGATCTTTGTGGAGATAAGGGATCGACGCATGTGGAACATTCTCCGCGGGATTTCCGATTTGTGAGACGGGAGCTCACAAATACTCTCAGACATACATTACATGAAACCGACTCTTTCCCCTGCCACCGAAATTTAAAAAAAAACCAGAATGCATAACATTACGTTATGCTCTCCAACTCGTTACAAATTTCGTGATCACGTGAGTTTTATTTATATCCTCTATATTCTTCAGTTTTTAATTCAGATGAAGCCTCGTGATGTTTTCATGTCAGACAAGTAAAATATTTAAACATCATCATCCTGCCAGGTATTAGTCCTAGAAGATCTGTTACGGCCTGAGAAAGCGGTTTTCGTGCCATCTTTTCATAGGTCAACCAAGTGACCGTTTCCCATTTGGACAGTAGTTCTAGCCATTCTTGAGACAAGTTCCCTCCAGTTTAGCTGATATCTGGAGATGTAGTCCAGTATTGGTGACACATTAAGTTCTTGAAGGATTTCTACATTTTTCTTTCGATCCCATTTGGTGTAACCAGCTGTTCGGCTCATAAATTTCATCTCACAAGCTGTTAGTCTGCTTTCATCTCTCGTCCTTACATTCCACGCTTCACTCCCATAACATAGGACTGGTCGAGCCATTATTTGATAAAGACGAGTACGAGTTGATTTTTGCACTAATGGAGGTTTTAAAACTCTATTAATGATTCCCATTCATCTGTTGAATTTCACAATTTTCTCTGGTAAATCCAAATTTTCAGCAACAGAGAGTTTATATCCTAAATAAATAAACTCATTAACTCTCTCTAAAATTTTGTTATTTAAACAAATTTAGCTTGGTATTGGGAATTTTCCACAAAAGGCAATATTTAAACATTCGGAACATATTGTAAGCAGTAAATGGTATGAATGTGTATGTCCAGTTGCACTTATGAAATATTACAAATAATAATGCCCAGTATGAATACTGAAGCATTGGATTCAAATAGTGGAATAAGTATTAGATACAGAGTAGATGATGGTGATGATTCACTGTCCAAAGTACCACCATCACGCAAAGCACCGGCCATAAACAATAGCAACATCATCAAACACAAATCAATGCCGCACAAGGATTTAATTGGCTACGTCACTGAAGCACTGGATAAATACTGAATCGAACATAATTCAATATAACTCCGCCGGCATACAAATCTATTTTATCTAGTTATTTAATGTTCAACGAAAGAGTGCACACTACTGTTTAATGTTTGTAAAATAAAGTATTGTAATTCTTGTTGACTGTCTCCATTAAGAGTAAAATGTAAAATGTTTAAATTTAATATTATCAAACTCAACTGAATTAAACCCAATTAAATGAATTTTAATGACAGACGAGCCATGGATAATAACAGGCTTTGAATTCGATGGAAATATAACAAGCTAACAGGATGTACAAATCCTAATCGTTACTCTGTATAGTCTGAGTCACCAAAATTTGAGCCAAATGCATTGTGATATCACTTTCTGCATTAAAATTCCATTATAAATTGTATATTTCAGTATTTCATTTCCTGAAAGAAATCAATATACAAAATAACATAACAAAGGCAACGTTTCTCGAAATGTATATCACGGTCAGAGGCAAATTCAGTGACAGAATTTATAATTTAATTTATAGCGGGTACACAATAATAATTATCGCCCTCGGTGGTCTAGGGACTACGTTCCCTGCCTCTGGTTTTGAGTGTCGTGGGTTCAAGCTCGGTCGGGATCGGTAGATATTTAGGACGAAAAACCCAAGGGACCAGTCTTCTGGGAGATACTTCAAGCTTTAGGTCACATTCCTGGAGATTTTCTGGTAGAAATTAGAGACGTTGAGCAAAATGTGTTCGGCCCTTCTCATCCAAGTAATGCCTCAGTCGCCTACCAGATTACTCTTTAAGGTGATGTGGTAACCACTTGTCACAAGCGTAGACATATGTAGGGAAATAAGCGTAATTAAATTAAAGTGATTAATAAACTCCCGCAAGGTAGCATCATTGTCCAATATGGGTACGTACAGGTAGAGAGACAGACAGTAATATTTACCGCGCCGTATCAGAGTGGTCTTTGGCACTATGCCTTAGTTCAGAGCTAACTGACATAGGCTGGTTCTAATACCGTGGGACAGAAACATTTTCATTGGGTTTCGGACTACATTAGGTCGCTATCCACACAGTATCTTGATTATTTATAAAACCAGCTTTAACGGCTTGGGGATCCTAATTGTTAACCACATGTCACCCTCCAGTAGTTTTAGTCCTGATCACTCCACTGGGGAGCATAGGGTCTTGATAAATGCTCGCCAATTAAGTCTGTTGTCTGCCATTGCTACCAAAGATTGTCAACAATTGAACATTCCGTCTTGGTTTCTTCTCTTAGTTTCTTTGCTAAGAGGGTTTAAGAATGCAGGTTATCAGCCTACAGCTACCGATTCCGGTGATAGGACAGCCATCCTGGTATCCGGAACTGCTGCCTGAGTAGGGGCATTTCCTCCCCTAGTCACTAGCTATGGATACCCCGCCAATACTCGGTTAAGCTGATTGCATTGGTAATGTCACCCTCTAGACGTTGGGTAAAAGTCTACCTCTGTAAACTTTTCACGTGGATATGAGTCAGCAGCCGGCTGGAAGGCCTAGATTCTAGACCTGTCGTGTCATTGACACACACAATAATAGTTGTAGTCATTAAAGTATATATGCAGCATGCTGAAAGCCGCAAGGACGCTGGTTCGATTCTCCTTGGAATCGGAAATTTAAAAGTATCTTTATCCATTTAGATGTACCATAGCCATAGGATTAATTTAGCCTCCATCGAGTATAAGTACAAAATTCATGTTTTAGGGGAAAAGGGTTACGTCACGCCTGGGGGCTACCAGGCTAATATATCGTACCCATTGTTTGCAAAGGTGGGAGCATTAACCTTGTGTAACCCAAGGGTCTAACAAATCGTATATTGTAATAATGTAATTTACAAAATAATAGAAAAGCACACTTCCATGTACATTTGTCAAATGTAACATTCCTTATCATGAAGATGTACTTGGAAGAAAATATTGTAAGCCTTATATGGGACAAAGAATAAAATAATCATATTAGTTATTTAAATGTGTGACTGCAATGAAGACAAAATCATGTATCAATGCTTGGTATTACTGTATATAGTGTAATTACACACAAATTCAGTTAATTTGTACTCCTACGTCTTTCTATTATTTTCTCCTCTTCATTTTCTTTTTCTTCATAGTAGATTAACCTTATAGTTACGTTTACATGTTCCAAGCCATTCAATCCTTAGAGTGGCACGATCTGTTGAGAGTGGAGATAAACCACGAAAAAACCACCCAAGATACTTTTCACGACCGGGATTTCGAACCTGGGCCCGCTGAGTACGAGAAAGGAAATTACAATGATTCGATAGCGATGGACTATACTGTTTTATTAAAAATGCTAAATTAATTGAACCGATGTAACTTAGAAGATACATTGCAATTTTAGGGTTAATCTAATGATCAAATATTTTTAAACGTTTTAATCACTATTACATGCATTGCATATACTTACAGTAAAATAGAATATTGTGATGTCATCAATAGTGTTGAGATAACGGAGAAATGAAACATCCTATGATAAAAATTGTTATACCGGAGAAAGCATCAGAACATAGATAATTAGCTGAATCTACTTGTAGTACAATCCGCAGATGTCAATACTGGACTCTATATAAAGTATTAATATGATTCCCTTCCGCAGAAACTTTCAATAAAGAATGAGGTATTCTATTATTGTCTTCTGCAGACTGCACTCCAAAAAGGAGGAGTCCCTGGACAGCTGCAATCTCTATTAATAACGTTGGAGCATAGAATGCAATAGCTAAAATTATCAATCACATTCAACAAGTATTAAGTGATTTAAAATTTCTGAAAATATTAGGGTGTTTCTAGAAATATTTGTGAATGGATGGGGACATGTTAAAGACTACTAGCTAATACCCGGCGTGCGCTGATATGACTAAATGAATGAAAATAAATGTGCTTCTATGTTTAGTTGAATACGTAAAAGGAAAAATAATTACAAATGTGTATCTTTTAGATACCCCGTGCTGATTACCGGCGTTGCCCGGCAATCTACTCATCCCGATCTTCTTGGCATAAATGAGCTGAAGACAAAATTAATGTACTTCTTATGATTATTTGAATAAATAAAATGAAAAAATAATTATAAATGTGTATCGTAATAATTTTAAGATGCCCCGTGCTGAATATCCCGAGTTGCCCGGGAATCAACTTATCTCGATCTTCTTGACATAAATGAGCTAAACGACAAAATTCGTTATCCGTAAAAGAATACCCGTCATGTGCTGATATGCTTGCACAGGAATCTACGTACTTGTCTCGATCTTCTTGGCATCAATGAAAGACAAAAATGGTTATTGTGAGTTATCCTTATGAGATAAACATATGCTGTCCCGGACTTGTTTTGTAGAGATTTTTTGAGATATTCAATTCTGTGTACATTAATTTTGTGTATTTGTTAAGGTTTAGGCAACGTAAACCGTTTAAGCGTCCAAAGATCTATATTTTTCACGAATTCCACTACAATGGGCGATTTTAAACGGTGTAGGAGTTAAGTATCACACCTCTCTTATAGCCTATGTTTATCCCGGGAATCTCCTGAACATTTTGCGAAAAGCCCCATCACAATCGAATGAACGGTATGGCCGCGCGCACAGTACGAACAAAACAAACAAACATTCATTTGTATATATTAGATTTAACTCATGCCCCAAATGGGAGTCAATAACCAATCACATTTCTAAGAATTTTGATTTACAACCAATCACATTCGCTTTTCATCTCGATTTTATCAATTTAATTTTATCACTTTAAAATCAAGCTCCTTCCTTTTATCATTCTGTATAGGTCAGACCATAATTTTCAATGACTGACTCTGCAAGAAATACGTTGAATATAACAATTTATATATTAAGATATAAGAATTCTAGAATGAATATGGCTACCAGACTGTATATATATATATAGTGCACGATTGAAACCACACAGTGCTTGCGGGATATAATATAAACACATTTGTAGCAATTGATTATACAACAAAAAAAACAAGAAACAACTGTCTGCACATTCATAAACTATTATTTTCCAGATAATAACTTTCCAGAGGAATATAATTGGCATATTCACATCATGGGACATCAGAAATTATTTAATATACAGTTTGATGTGTTTCATTTTTTCTCCACTAGGGTACGTTCTTACAATATTACGATCCTTTGGCAATAAATAATATGATCTGGATTCAGTGATAAACAAGTGAAACATGACAAACGTTTCTCATTTGTTTTCAAACATCACCGTTTACTTTAAATATATAAATATTTTAAATAAACTACACTTAAATAATGATTTGTGAGTAAACAATTTAAATTGATTCGTTAAATAGCACTATCAAATGCCACTCTTGATTTCCAAATTCTCTAGATAAATTCACCCCTCACTTCGTGAGTCGTGAATTTATCGATAATTTGGAAATCACTCGTGGCATTACTTATGATAAAGTCTTATACTTTTACCACATGGTGTCCTATGAGTTGGAAAACGTCCCAAGTCCTCTCATTTTGTACTTCCACTGACTGTCGGAGAATAGGGTTAAGAAATTTGTAATTGCTACCAAATTGACCAGATTAATGTATATGACAGAGTTAAGAAAATTTGGCTTGTGCAATTATTTCGAGAAACATTACTGTTTGTCTTTCTGGAAATTTTTAGTTCATGGACTTGGGGCTTTTTTTAAATCGCCGTTTTAAATTTTGGTGCTAAGACCCACAGTAATACTTGTTTGGAGTGGCAATGGGAACTTGAATTCGCAAAAAATAACATCATTGAAATATTTGCTATAATTTGATTATCAGATGTGTCACGAACAACGAAATTCCAATTATACCTGTATAATGCTTTAGAGGCTCCTCTATCATTTTCATATTTTCATTATTAAGATCTATAATTATCTTATTTAAACCCGCCGAAGCCTGTACCAAGCCAGGTTGAAAAAAGGTGGTTGGAGGAGTAACAACCTTGTTAAAAAACCTCTATTCAGTTCCCCCGGCTGATAGTACCCAAAATGACCCCTGTCTAGAGAACAGACACTACTGCCTTGTAGGTAGACGTTGACTCGTCAAAGGCTAGCGGAAGAAAACCTCGAAAACAAATAACCTGGTCCTCCAGGTTGGGGGTTGTAGCGATGGGCTAGCTCCCCGTCTTACATAAAAATCAGGCAATGCTAAAAGGCTCAAAGAAACGAAAACCGGATGGGTTTTTGGCAAGGACATCAAGAAAATCAAGAAAGGAGAAAATTCGGAACCAGATACTTAGAGAAATAATGAATGTTAAAAATAATATTATAGAAGTAATATAAGATCAGCAGGGAATTCACCCGAAGAAGATGCTGATGATAGAAATATGTGGCGGAGTTAAATACATTTGGATGAAGGATAACTACTGTAATATAAAGAAAATCGTTAATAAAACATCTTATTGGTAGTTTTTGTCTCTCACATCTGGTATTCTACTAAAAGAATTTTAAAATATTGATAGAAACTAAAAAAAAAAAACAGTCGAATTTCACATAAGATAAAAAAATTCTTGCAGTTACAAATGGAAATTGAGTAAAGTAAGAGAAGGCAATGGTTATGATGCCAGAGAGGTCGCACATGACCGCGTCCACCCGGGGCTCCAATGTCGGGTTTTAATGCATATTAATGCAGAGTTTGGAATTTATATATATTTTTACATTTACTGCGGGGACCTAAGTGACAGTAGGGTTATCATCTTGCGCACCATCCCCCAATCGACCGTCAGAAACACGCGGCAATGTTTAATATTTATGCACTGGTGACTAATCTCATGCAGAACATCAACATTTGAAGAGCTTGCAACCGTAACAATTCTGCTGCAACTATTTTTATCATCAAAATTGAATCTTGCTGCAGGCATACACCCTTGTTTAGTGCAGGAGTGATTCAACTGTTTCTAATTTTGAAGATAACACCAATTCCCTAACCGGTAACTAGAAATCTTCACAGACAAGTATTTCATTCTCACAGTCTATATCTGCTGATCAACATTGATATCAATCGAAAGTATAAATTAAGCACTAAACAAATATTAGGAAGAGAATATAATATTTTTTCCCAGAAGAAACGACAAAATTGTCACTTGTTATTCAATAATATCGTTTTAAAGAATACAAAAATTAATCTTTTACATAATGATAACAAGTTTGTGAATAACTGTAAATATGAATTTAGAAGCTACGTTCGCCCGGTAGACAAATTATGAATTACTTTTGGTCACTACCCCTTCCTCAGTCACCCCCGGAATTGTTTTCCATCTATGTATTCGTTGCATGTATAATGAAATGAAATGATCTAAATATTCTCAAAATGTCAGCTGTCAGCTTCAGTATCTCCTCACCAAATACTTTTTCCAGATCATGAATTGAGAATGAAGTAACTGATTACTTGTTTTGAGTAGGAATTTTTATTTTTGTGATCTCATGTAATTTATTTATATTTTTAGTTAAATTTTCAGGCATGGTTTAAAATTAGTGCTTAATTAATTGAATGTTCTTTATATATTTATGCGTATTTTACCCTTAGTAACGCCTTACACTTAATATTAGACCTGTATAAACTTATCAGAATTTCTCAGGACATCAATTTTAAATATAGGAAAGTATTGTACGAACTCTACTTAGTAATATGTGATGAGATCTGGCCTACCTGTTACGCGACCGTGAGATGTCTAAATGATTATTCAATGCCTAAATCATACGGATAAATGTTAAGAATTATATTATCATAAGTAAAGTCACGGCTGATTTCCAAATTATCGATAAATTCACGACTCACGAAGTGAGGAGTGGATTTATCTAGAGAATTTGAAAATCAAGAATGGTATTTGTTGGGACTATTTAACGAATAAAATTAAGCTGTTTACTCAAAAATCATTATTTAAATATAGTTATTTTGAAATATTTATATATTTAATGTAAACGCGATGTTTGAAATCAAATGAGGAACGTTTCTTATGTTTCACTTGTTTATCACTGCATCCAGATCATATTATTTATTGCCAAAGGATCGCAATATTGTAAAAATGTACCCTAGTGGAGAAAAAAAGAAACACATCAAACTGTTTATTAATTAATATCTGATGTCCTATGAAGTAAAAATGTCAATTATATTTTTCTGAAACATTATTACTTGCGAAATAATACGTTCAATAAAGTGCAAACTGTGGTTTCTTTTTATTGTGGTATAATCAATTGCTATAAATGTTTTTCTATTACAACCCGCAAGCAGTAACTGCTTACATTCGTGCATACTTATATAATCTGGGAGCCATTTGCGTTCCAAGATTCTTGTATTTTAATATATGCATTGCTATATTCAACGTATTTCTTAGAGAGTCACTGTTAAATAACGCGCTGGCCTATTCAGAATGTTAAAAAGGATGGGGTTGATTTTAATGTGATAAAATTAAACTGATAAAGTCGAGGTAAAAGACGACTGTGATTGGTTGTAATTTAAAATTCATTGAAATGTGATTGGTCATTGACTCCCATTTTGGGACACGAGTTAAATAGTCTTGAATAAAAATATTAGATGAAATTGTTATTGAGTTAGGTACTATACTATGAATTTAGAGGCTTTCTTCCCGTCATTACAACTCTCTTTTTTCTCATAAACATGGGACATTACTATAAATATCAGAGAAATTTGACATGTAATTGCGATGGCGTCTTCTATAAATTCATATCTGTACGGGGAATAGCCCCTAGCCAGTTATTGCGAGTGAAATATATTATGTTACAAAATAAGTGATCCAGTCATTAACTTTTCGTGGCATTATAGGAATGGATCTAAAAAACAAAGGCTATTACAGCTTAGGGCTACATTCTTGCATAAATGTATTAAGATTTACTTATGAAGGCAGATGGATTAAAAAGAAAGTCAATTTACCCTAATCTTTATATATAGAAATTCAGCCTGCGCATGATTGTGCTCGCAAAACTCGAAAGGTATTCGGTAGATGAACCTTAAATTTTGACACAACGTTGTTTTCGAATACCGAGACGTGAAATCCTGTTTAGGTTTTCAGTGCACCATAACTTCTCACTATAAAAATTGTAAACTTTTGAATACGGGAATTCATTTTTCATATTTTTTTTGCCGATTTCATATGGAATGACCATTAAATGTTTTATACATTCACATTTTAGTAATAATAATATTAATAATAACAGTAATAATATTAATAATAATAATAATAATAATTATTAATAATAATAATAATAATATTTATAATAATAATAATAATAATAATATATTAATATTAATAATAATAATAATAATATTAATAATATTAATAATAATAATAATATTAATAATAATATTAATAATAATAATAATAATATTAATAATTAATAATAATAATATTAATAATATTAATATTAATAATAATAATAATAATATTAATAATAATAATAATAATATTAATAATAATAATAATAATAATGTAGAAATTCTTCAAGAAGTTAATGTGACACCAATACTGGACTACATCTCCAGATATCAGCTAAACTGGAAAGAACATATCTCAAGAATGGCTAGATCCAGGATCCCCAAGGCAATAATGAACTACTGTCCAATTGGGAAACGGTCACTTGGTCGACCTATGAAAAGATGGCACGAAAACCGCTTTCTCAGGCCGTAACAGATCTTCTTGGACTAATACCTGGCAGGATGATGATGATGATGACGACGATAATACCAAAGAAGAATCTTAATTCGAAAGCTAATGGAAGAAGCGGAAGAAGCAGGGCTAGAGAATGATGGATGGATGGAGTAAAAAAAAGTATGGAAGCTAGAGACTTGAGACAAGAAGATGCTTAAGACAGGAACCTCTGGCAACAAATCACTTTGGATTGAAGGAGAAACAATGTATTGTGGAATATTCCTAAATAAATAAAAAATATAATAATAATAATAATAATAATAATAATAATAAATATTCAAACTTAAAGAAGTAACATCCTTTGGCTATTGAGAAACCTAGAGTTCTGTACATGCAGTAAACATTTCTTATGTGGCAGGAACATTTCTTGCCTGCATCCTTCGTACTCACTGCGATAATAACGGGAGTTCTCATTCTCGAGCTCTTGTTATCGATACATGAGACTCTCGTGGCCGCACTTCTTTTCAGCCAATTTTTTGTTTTGTGTTTAAAGGATTTTAGCGCAAAATAATATTAATTAAAAAAAACATGTTCTCGTACTACGTATTTGAGGGTCTTCATATGAAACCAAGTAGCATTATTACAAACAATCACAGCAATCTTGTGTTGTTAAAAACATGAAAAAAAACATCTCATGTATTATATTGGATGCAGAGACACAGAAGAGGGTATATTATAATAATCGTTTCTGCTGAACATGTGTCTATTAATGCCGTACACGACTAAAGTAAAGACAGAATGTGCATGAAATGCCCTATTGAACAATGGCGAGGCGGACAGCAGCCTATAATGGAGCAGAGTGTCAAATGCCGGTGTACCTCGCAGTAGGCGTCTTTTATACAAGGGACAGAGATGTACCGGTTATGGTCATCGTATACTGCTTACATGAAGATAGGTGCGGGCTGTGGCGCAATTAAAAATCATACTAGAACACCGGCGTCGACAGTACGTTGTATTGTGCATAAAGAACCTTCAAACTTGGAAAAATTGTGCAAATTTGGAGACATTATTAAAAGTCCATCATGCAAGAGCTACTATAGTAAGCAGATTCCTCTTTAGGTAGAAATTATGGTCCGGTTTTGCTGATTTTCAGAATATATATATATATATATATATCTGTCTATATATCTATCTATCTACCTCTCAGTCTCTCTCTCTCTCTCTCTCTCTCTCTCTCTCTCTCTCTCTCTCTCTCTCTCTCTTGTAAATTAAACAAAACAAAAATTTATGCCGTTATATCAATTTCCAAATTTTGGGTTCCAGACAAGCCTTCATTCCTAATGGTTTGTTATTCCTGAAAACAAACGTGATCCTACTTTTCTTCTTCAAATGTTACATATTAAGATTCGATTCGAAATATGGCGGCCGGTAGAGCGAATTTTAAATTGTCCGATTTGTATGACTTAATTTCATTTCTATGATACAAACCTAGTTTCATTGTAAAAAAGGAAGTTGCTGCCACTACAGCTTTTAAATTTAGGCTTCTATTTAATAATAGTAATAATAATAATGATGATGACGTAAGGTCTTCTCTTCCACTTCATTAGGGTTATTATGCAGATGTGAACAATTAAGAATTACCTACCACTTGATTAGTAGCACAGTACATAATAGACTTAACACTATACAGTTGGAAAGGGAAGTACAAACAAAATAGGCAATTAAAACATCATTAATAATAATAATAATAATAATAATAATAATAATATTCATCAACTCCATCATCCGGTATCACGGCAGCTGCCGCCGTCCTCCGGAAACCAAACGCCATTCCTCTCTGTCCATCCCTTGATTTTCCTCCAATCCCCTGATATTCATAGCTGCTTGTACCCCTTCTATCCAAGTTTTCTTCGGTCTTAATCTCTTTCTCCTTTCTATTGGGATCCATTCCATAACAATTTTAGGCAATCTTTGCTCTGCCATTCTTTTGACATGGCCATACCTCTGCAATATTTATTTTCTATAATGTCTATGATGTCCGGCTCCTCTTGTACACCCATAATTTCCCTTATTTCTTTATTTCGTATTCTATCCATTCTAGATTTTCCAGCTGATCATCTTAAAACCTCCATTTCTGTACTTATTTTTTTTTATGATTTCCCTCTTGGGAATTTGCCAGACTTCAGCACCATATGTTAAAATACTCCGAATTATGATTTGATATATTTGTAATTTTTATTACATCTAATAATATTAATAATAATAACCTATAAGTAGACTGAATAATTCGCTTGTTAGTGTAAGTGCAGAACATAGAAGAATAACAAAAATATACCTATAAAATGGTTATATACTATATTCTCAAAGGTAATATTCAGTTAGCTTCTTTTGAACGGTGTTTAAAGGTCTTAATGGCCGACTGTTAGTTAATGTACGCAACCTTCCTTTTTTATAATTTATAGCTATATCCCGAATTTGACATTTAGGGAAAAATATATATATTGAGGCCTCTAGAGCGTAAAATGACATATACATCCATCCATAGAATTCTTCCTGAGGGCAGGTCATTCACTGCAATAACAGCATTTCCATGCTATGTTTGCATCTTTACTAGGAAATTATAGGTGTGGTAGCTTCCCGTTGCTTTGCACACCGGTGAAGGATGATAATGATGATGATGACCGGATGACTTTCGGGGACCGTTGGGCCCTAAGCTTCCTGACATTTATCTTACAGGTGAGGAAGAACCCCGAAAAAACCTCACCCTGGAGCCTCTCCCGACCGGGAATCGAACCCCGGCCTGCTGCGTGACCTCGAGACTAGCGTGGTGTACAAATGACATATAGATGAGATTTTTGTCGTTAAATCTTGCCGCAAATGGGAGTCAATGACCAATCACATTTCAATGATTTTTGGTTTACAATCAAACACAATCATTTTTACCTCTATTTTATCAGTTTAATTCTATCACTATAAAATCATGCTCCTCCTTTTTGACATTCTGAATAGGTCATAGCATTACTTTGTGACTTCATGTGGCTACCAGATTGTATATATAGTGCACGAATGTAAGCTTTTCGTGGTTGCGGGAGATAATATAAAAGCATTTGTAGCAATTGATTATATCATAAAAAAATAAACCACTGTCTGCACTTTCTTAAACTATTTTTTCCCATGTAATAATGGTCCAGAAAAAAAAGATTGACATATTTACATCATAGGATATCAGAAATTAATTGATATACAGTTTGATGTGTTTCATGTTTTCTCCACTAGGGTGCATTCTTAAAATATTGCGATCCTTTGGCAATAAATAATATGATCTATTTGCAGTGATAAACAAGTGAAAACATAACGTTTCTAATTTGTTTTCAAACTTCGCCGTTTACATTAAATATATAAATATTTTAAAATAACTATATTTAAATAATGAGTTGTGAGTAATCAGCTTAATTTTATTCGTTAAATAGTCCTAACAAATGCAACTCTTGATTTCCAAATTGTCTAGATAAATTTACTCCTCACTTCGTGAGTCGTGAATTTATCGATAATTTGGAAATCACTCGTGGCATTACTTATGATAATGTTCGGCATCTATTAAGTAGGATTAATGAAAATTTGTAAAATATTTTCAAACATGCTTTAGTATTACAACCTCGATAGTTACAGGAACCCGAAGTTCGCTCAAATAAGTAGAGAAGTGAACTAGATACCAAACATCAGGAGAAGTTTGAGTAAGAAAGACATGCTATGTTGAATTGCATTATTGTAACAAGCACATGTGTGTATGAACCTCAACTCAAGTTACAGTCGTTCCAGGGTCACAACGAAAACACAAGGTTGGACATAATTCATTGCCCACAAAGGTTATTTTCTTTCTGGTACAAACTCTCGGGGTGTTCTTGAGCGACATCTAGTGCGTAGGACGCACAATGTGAGTGCATAGTATTATATTAATTTCTACCGTCATAATTTTACATATCTAACGTCCGGAGCTATTGAAAAAGTATATCACTTTAGATTATGCGACAGCTCACATAGACATTTTAAAGCATAGCTTTAACCAGCGGAGATTGGACTGTTTTCCCAGACACACACACCACATTCTTCGGATCTGAGTCCATGTGACTACCATTAGTATCAAATGCTCAAAATAAAGATGCCATCGCGTGGGGAACAATTTCTTAACAAACATCTTTTGACAGAATTGTGGCGATAGTTGCCACATGCAGAAGATGGCATTCGGCTCCTGCTCCATGGCTAGCATTGAACTGTAGTTAACCTGGAGAATACTTCGAAGGTTGTCAAACAATATGTGCGAACCGTGGAAAGCCCATGAGACTTATTTGAAAGATATTGAACAGTGCTTATATAGTATTGTGTACGTATTATCCAGGCATAATAAAACACTCATCCGATCTCCCTTGTTATGCCTACACACACCATGGAATAAACATACCTCATTATATGCCTAAATCCTGAGACGTCGCCAGCAATTGACATCGGCCATCAAAGTCTACTAAACAAAATTTATTATTCATCGATAATTTCTGTAAATATAAATCAAACTGAAATTACATTTAAACTTTCCGTGAAATATGTTAGTGTATATGTCGACCAAAATCTTAGTTGGCAGGTTCATTTAAAAGAAATTCGTAAAAAAATATCTAATCTTCCATTCTTAGGGAATGGAAAAACATTTGAAAAAGTTCCTTCCTTCTTCATTGAAAAAAGTGCTTGTCTTAACTTTGATTATGCCGCATTTCGATTATTGTGACTTACTCTTAACTAACATGAGTATCACATTCGGACAAAAAATTCATTCATAATGCTTGGCACGTTATATATTCAACCTCAGTAAATCAGAACACATAACTCCAGTATTTGAAATGTTTTCTTAGCTGCGATTGGAAGACAGGCGAAAAATACATTGCTTCAGCTTCTTATACAATACTTTGTCCACCTCATCACCCCTTTATATTTCTTCTCGATTCCATTCGCTATCCTCACACCATAACTTAAACACACATTCGAGAGAAAATTTAATCCTAGCTGTTCCTCTACATCGAACATTTCACTATTCTTCATCCTACCTTGTTTCAGCCACCCGACTCTGGAATTTCCTCCCCTCGTATGTCAAGGACTGCCAGACTCGAAAACAGTTCAAAACATAACTCACTTCATATAATGATGATGATAATAATAATAATAATAATAATAATAATAATAATAATAATAATAATAATTCTTCATTTTAGCTGGCAGAGTTAAGGCCATAAGGCCTTCTCTTCCACTCAAGCAGCGAATAGTAGAATTATACAAAAATTACATCCTTATTACAATTTTAAGATATTAAAATACAGAATAATCAAAATCTAATAATGATGTGATCTAATACTAGCTCTACTAAAAACACTGAATATATTAAAATTAAAATTATATAAAATAAAGTAAGTAGATTCCTAGATGATTATTTATAGCATGTTTTGTATAGTTGTTATGCAGTTAAGGTTTTCATTCTGTCGAACTTAGGATATCAGTTAATTTGGATTTAAATAATGATAGGGATTGACAGTCCCTGACATGACTGGCAAGTGAGTTCCATGCTCTAGTCATAGATATTGTGTAAGATTCAGAATATAGACATGTCCTGTACTGTGGTATCAAAAGTAAAAAAAGAGTCTTGTGATCTTGTTCCTAAATTGTGATGAGCCAGTAAATTTTGAAAACGTGTTGTTAAATAACTTAGTAAATATGTGTGCAGAATTTGGAATAGTAAGGCATCTAAATGTAAAGTTCTACTGTCATTTAGGCGTAGCTATGATAAGGCCCGAAATGAAGGAGACGCGTGGTCATAACGACGGACATTGAATATAAATCGAATGCATGCACTATGAGCACGCTGTCAGATAGATCAGTTTTCAGATTAGTCAGTAATATGTCGCAGTAGTCGAAGTGTGGCATTATAAGAGTCTGTAGAAGTATTTGTTTTAATTCTGTAGGAAGTAAGTTTTTAAAACTATTTAGGGAGTGAAGAATTGAGAACACGTTTTTGCAAGTATTTGTCACCTGAATTTTCCAGTCTAGGTGTTGGTCCATGGAGATACCCAGATTTTTTACTACTGAGCTCTAGGGGATGTTTTTGTCATTTAGGAGAATAGTAGAGATATTTTCGTAATTTACAATTCGTCGATGGATTCGTCGATGTCCTATAATTATGCATTGTGTCTTGTCAGCATTAATATTAAGTCCATGTTTCCTCGACCATTGGGAAATTGAGACTAGTCACTATTTAGTTTGTCTAGTGTGTCATCTATAACGTCAGGATGGAAGTGAATGTAAATTTGCAAATCGTCTGCGTACATAATTCCTCAGGCAAGATAAAATATAACCGCGTTCGATGTATTCTTTTGTTATTCTCTTACATTTTAAACGTTTCTTACCAAGCCAATTACTTGAAATAATTATAGGTTATTATTAGTGTTATTATTATTATTATTATTATTATTATTATTATTATTATTATTATTATTATTATTAATCCGGTATCCAGGCAGCTGCCGCCGTCTTCCGGAAACCAAACGCTATTCCTCTCTGTCCATCCATTGATCTTTCTACATTCCTCTGATATTCATAGCTGCTTATACCCCTTATATCCAAGTTTTCTTCGGTCTTTCTCTCTTCCTCCTTTCCATTGGGATCCATTCCATAACAATTTTAGGCAATATTTGTTCTGGCATTCTTTTGACATGGCCATAACACTGTAATCTTTTCTTTTCTATAATGTCTATGATGTCTGGCTCCTCTTGTACACCCATAATTTCCCTTATTTCTTTATTTCGTATTCTATCCATTCTAGATTTTCCAGCTGATCTTCTTAAAACATCCATTTCTGTACTTAAAATTATTTTCGTTTCCCTGGTAGGAATTTGCCAGACTTCAGCACCATATGTTAAAATGCTCGGAATTATGGTTTGATATATTTGTAATTTTCTATTTTTTGTAATATTTTTGCTCCACCAAACAGAGTTTAAAGCATTTATTGCTTGTTTTGTTTGTGCGATTCTATTTTTAATTTCCACTGCGTTACCGCCTGAATGGTCTAATTTTGTTCCTAAATAAGTGCATTCAATGCTAGGTTTTAGTTCTTCTCCATTGTTGAAATTTATATTTTCCATTTCTTCTCCTATACACAGGTATATAGTTTTCTCAATGTTTATATAAAGTCCCCATTTTTCATATTCTTCTTTTAGTTTTTTAGCCATATATTCTATGTCATCGTGGTCTTGTGCTATTAATTATTATTATTATTATTATTATTATTATTATTATTATTATTATTATTATTATTATTATTATTATTATTATTAACCTACTATATTTCTTTCTTTCCCTTGTCAACTTTATATTTTGTACCCTATATCTATTATGTATCATTAATCAACATGTAGATATTTCATAATTGTTATAATATCTATAATTCAACCCCGATGAAGTGCAACAGAAGACCTTACGGTCTTAACTCCATCAGATAAATTAAATAAATATAATAAAAAACGAATATAATTAATTCTACATTCGCATAGAGTAAATGTTTCGCATTGATCCCTTTTCACGAAAAAAAGTCATTAATAATGAGTCAACTTTGGTAAAAACACGATAGCTTCAGCAATGTTGTAATCTTTACCGGTGAAACCAGAAGTGTTAATAAGTGCTCACCAGGTGTGAAGGTGCGGTCTCCCCCTCCTACCCGATTAAAAGTGCACTCCCAATGAAACAAAACTGACAAGTGAGTATCAGTGTCTGATCTTGTCAGTCTATCCGACGTAGGAGGGATGGATCTTCTTTTTACACCAGGCCTGAGTTAAATACATGTAAAAAATTAATAAATATGGCTGAAAATACAAGGATTGGTACAAAATAAAATGTAAACAAGTTTTAAGTAATACGTGTGCTGTGACCTTTATTGCGTTGTTTCAATTGTTAGGTTAACGAATTAATAGTATTGATATTAAGTTATCAGTAAACTAAAATTTTTTAACGACTCTGTATCATATTGAAATCTGTAACAAAACTCTGACATTCAAATTAAACTCGGAACGATTAAAATAAATAAATATATATATATATATATATATATATATAAGGGAAATTCGTTTTCAAAATTGTCTAGATGCTTATTTTATTCTCTGTGAAAGAATGTGAAGTAATAATTCTTTATACATGAAACGATTACTTCTTAATAATAAATGTTTATACAAGGAACGATTACTATCTTAATAAACAAACATAGTCTGCAATCTAAAAGTAAAACTATAAGCCATATAATTTTACGAAAAATATTTTGTAACAAAAAAAAATTTGTTGTCTCACTAATTTCGCAATAAGATTTAGAAGTAACAAAACATTAAAATTTCAATCGAAAGAAAACTAAATTATTGTATTAATTATGATTTTAAATAATTAATTAATAATTTATTCAGTTTCTCAATTTTATTCGTTTCCATTAACTCAGTTAAACCTTTCACCTTACAGGTACTTTTTACAAGCCACACGCTACCCGGCCCTTAGAGGGGCATGACTTGTGGGAGTGGGATTTTAAACTATGGATCACACACAAACTTTTTTGACCACACAAGGACATGGAGGGCCTCTCTGAATGAGTGATCAGCTCAATGTCAGGGCCTCCATCGAAAAAACATAACATTTACACGAAAGACATATTCATTCACACATACTAAAATTGATTCAGTTTGTCAAATGGTTATGTATTATTATTATTATTATTATTATTATTATTATTATTATTATTATTATTATTATTGTTTTATCACTTAATTTACTTTTGTACAAGCAAGGCATTTCCATGATAACGCACCAAACTAGCATTAGGCAGTTCCATGTTTAAATCCCAGTTAGGGCAGTTTTTCTGAATACTGATTCGCAGGTAGCCTATGTTCTTCAGAGACTGAATGGAAATTTCCTCTTACAAACCCCGATTTTTTGTATCCATAATGACCTGTGTTGTCATAGTAATCGACATATTATAGTGTTGATTACATACAAGGTGTGTATCTCCGTATCAACACTAAGTAATAAGAGTGATGTGCTGATTTTTGTTACAAGTGTTTTAAGTCAAGTGACATGATGATGTTTAACAGATAAAATGTGTTTTATATTTTGATTTATATGACTTCTAAAATAATCGATTAACTTCATCCCCCATTCTACTAGTTTTACATTAAACAACCTTTTTATAGGTACAAAAAAAAACATGTTAAACCAATTTACTGTATTGGAAACCAACGCCATGTAATGTAATACAAAAAAGAGGGTAAACAGGGTAAAAACATTAATGCTCCATTAAGTGAATTATTAATGTAATGCATTTAACACAGTGCCGTGACAGTAACGGTGACGATAGCTGTGACAACTGCTATTAGCAGTCAATAACTGCGTAGGAAATAACTTTCCTGGACAGTTACAAGCATACATTTTGTGCTTATCAGAAGACACGCTATACAAGCATTTCATATACATTAATATTACTATATTGTTAGAAGCTAATTTATTGCACCCTTTACGAATCCGTTGACGGTTCAGAGCTATGGACATAAAATATAATAAATTATTTCCATCTTCGTGAAAGAAATACGTAATATTAGGTAGATGTAACGAAATTGATTTCCGATAAATATCAAGTTTAGTAACACAATTACGTCAACATGCAACAAATTTTAAGGGCTTGAACCTTATCAATTTCTCCATACGGTTTATTTTGTAGTTGAGTTATTAGATTTTATGACAATATGAAAATTAGTATGTAAGTGCAGCATTTTGAGATAAAAAAATATTATTACCTTCAAAAAGTGAAATGCCACTTTCGAATGTCCACTGTTCACTTAATATTAGGCTATATATGCTTATCAAAATTATTCAGCTTTTGTGAAATCGACTAAATAAATCCTATGAATATCCATTTTTTGCGATCTAATAATAATAATAATAATAATAATAATAATAATAATAATAATAATAATAATAATAATAATAATAATAATAATAATAACGCAGAAATTAAATGTAACGCTCTTAGAATGCATAGTCAAGAACATAAGGGTGTAGAGTGCTTTTAAACTGTCTGAGGAGGCGTAGAGGTGATGTTTTTCGGCGAAGATTAGAAAAACTAGCAAGGGTATTGAGATGTACCGTAATACCAGAGCAAGATTTGATTAAAACTGTCTCTCATGCTCAACAATACTAACAAACTGAAGGTCTGGCTTTGCTTCGCCATTTTACAAAAAAAAAATAGAGACGAAATGAATTGATAGTTGACACCACAAACTTGTAATACCACTGAACGACAACAATATGATGATGATGATGATGATGATGATGATGACGATGACGATGACGATGATAATAATAATAATAATAATAATAATAATAATAATAATAATAATAATAATAATAATAATAATAATAATAATAATAATAATATGTAACCAGTATTCGTGAAACATATAAATTATCAAGTAGTATGGGGAATGAAAGACGTGCATGGAAAATTCTTGCAGGAAAGCCAAAAGGAAAACGCCCAGTTGGTAGACCAAGAATGAGGTGGGAGAACAACATTAACTATGATTTGAGGGAAGTAGATTATACAGGGAATGATTGGAAAGCATTAGCTCAGGATAGAGATGTATGGAGAGCTTATGTCCGCGCGGCCATGAACCTACGGGTTCGATAGTGCCAGTGAGTAAGTAAGTAAGTAAGTATGTAAGTAAGTAAGTAAGTAAGTAAGTAATTCGTTTGGAAGAATATTACAGAGTTCAAGTCATAAATTGCTTGTTTATTAGGTTACATAACTATATTTGATTCAATGTAATGCTGAGTTAAAAGAAAAAAGCTAAGTAAATAAATTAAGAATGAATAAACTCTTCTCCAAATTTTGTAAACTTTAGTTTTTAATGGATATGTATGTGTTTTATTGTCAACACCAAGATTTTAGTAATTATCTGCATATTGATATAATATCTTTTGTTATATTTCACATTATTATTACAAAAATATGTGAACGTATTTGTAGAACTAAGTCTACATTCCAGACACACGAATAGTACGAACAACAAATTAACCCGTCCTTAGTTTAAATGTTACTGATAATTTTGGTAAGTGAAGTAGTCATTTTTAACATTGTTTGTTATTGTAAGGCCAGAGACGAGCACGGTAACTGTTGAATGTAATGGGGCTTCACTAACACGGATGACAAATAAACGGAATGAAGATATGTGTATTGAGAGCGGCTGACGCCTATGTAGATTGACGCTTGTCATGAACACTCTGGTCTGATGAATGTTTCAGTGTGTTCAACCTCAGCCCTCGTGCAAGTAAATCACAACACATGCCGCCATCATGCTCATATTATCGTCATTTCTTCTTAAATCCATAGCATCTCCCATTAATTTCTTATTTCATCAAACTGTACATTCATTTATTCTTTAAATCTCCTTTGAAGTAGTATAATTTTCATTCATTTCATCTATACACTCATTAATTTCTTATTAAAGTCACTCATTCCTTACTTTCTTCTTTAAGCAATCCATTCCTCCATCTGTTTCTCCTCATGTCATCCATAATTCCCTGTAATCATTTCACCTACTTTTCAGGATATACATTACTGTAAACAATTTTTGAATTGATTTAAATTTACTATAGTTAATCCCCGTATTTTGCATACATTTATTAAATACGTCCACGAACATTTCTAGTAATTTATTTAGTTAAATACGCACTACGTGGCTTTATTTTTTTCTTTCTCCAGTACAATCCCATGAATCCCTAATTTTGCTATTTTACACATACTTCTAGTAATTTCTTAGATCATTCTCACTTCCGTTTATTCTATCATTAAAACAAACATGCATTATAATAAATTTCTTTAGGATTCATTCATTTTTCGTCCCTTAGACTCAATTCCTCATTAAGAATCTCTGTTCATTATCTATCTAAATTATTATTAAAATTTGATTCATTTGCTGGAATATTTTGTTTTCCTTTTTAATTTAGCAAACCTTCCATTACTTTCCAGGGAATCATTCTCTTTAAAATAATAAAATCCTTTTCAGCTGTCTTCATAATACAAATATGCCCTTCTATATTTAGTTTATTACTTTGTTGTATAATACATCCATTCTCCATCTTTATTAAATTAATATTGAATAATATTAGCAACAACAGAAATTCTATTTGAAGTTGCAGAGTTAATGTTATAAGGTATGATCTTCCAATCAACACAAATGTATGTTCATACACTGAATTATATTTCAAATACTACTAATATAAATAGATCAGTTGATAATTTCTCGGACTATCAGACCGCGGCGCGCGGATACGTATTCCAATCCTATATGTGCAGTACTTTTGTAACACGAGCTACCAAAGTTGGCATGTGTGATTTATAATCACTAAGGATACTATTTTATATCTAGGCCTACTAGCAGTTAATATAGCAACATACATTAGTATATAGACGATATTTTAACGTAATGCAAGAATACTGTGAGTAAACAACTATTCCATGCGCGGGCTGGTAGGCTATGGCATTGCTACCATATGATATACGCTGTAGTCACAAGTTTTACTAAATTATTCATTAATTACATAATGATCCAAGAATATAAAATTAATATATAAAATATAAAAATTAGCGTGTATTTCGTTAATGCCTTCCAACAATTTATCATAAGTAATGCCACGAGTTATTTCCAATTTATCTAGAGAATTTGGAAATCAAGAGTTGCATTTGTTAGGACTATTTAAGGGATACAATTAAGCTGTTTACTCACAAATCATTATTTAAATATAGTTATTTTAAAATATGTATAGGCCTATATTTAACGTGAACGGTGATGTTTGAAAACAAATGAGAAAGGTTTGTTATGTTCCACTTGTTCATCACTGCAACTTGAACATATTATTTATTGTCAAAGGATCGCAATATTGTAAGAATGCACCCTAGTGGAGAAAAATTGAAACACAAACTGTGTATTAATTAATTTCTAATATCTTATGATGTAAATATATCAATTATATTTTGCTGGACCGTTATTACCTGGGAAATAATACGTTTTCGAAAATGCAAACAGTGTTTTTTTGTGGTATAATCAATTGCTACAAACGTTTTTATATTATATCCCGCAATCACTATGTAGTTCCATTGGTGCACTATATATACAATCTGGTAGCCACATGCATTCTAGAATTCTTACATCTTAATATATATTTGTTATATTCAATGCATTTCTTAGAGAGTCAGTCACTGCAAAATAATGGTCAGACATATTCAGAATGTTAAAAAGGAGGTCCTTTATTTTAAAATGATAAAATTAAATTGATAAACTCGAGGTGAAAAACGACTGTTATTGTTTGTAAATCAAAATTCATTGAAATGTGGTTGGTCATTGACTCCCATTTGGGGCATGAGTTAGTCATGTTAAACGTGTGTATATGTACAATACAAACATAAAAGCAGAATATCATGTGTGAAAGCAAGCGACGCACATTTTGAAGGAAGTTTCCAAGTAGACCTGTGCCTAGTGCCGGTTTATTGAAAGACTCGCTAAATTAGGAATTAAATAGGAAACGTAATTTTAACAGAAAAAACAGGCAATGAGATTGGTGAAACATATAATAATAATAATAATAATAATAATAATAATAATAATAATATGCAGCATTGTTAGAAGTCGCAGTCATGAATGCTAAGGTGTATAGTGCTAACAAACCGACTGAGGGAAAACATTAAGATTGGTGAAAAAATGTCAACATATTCCCATGCCAATTTCAGTTCTCTTATGTATTGTAGTCCACCGCTGTCGTCTCGAGGTGAGCGCTGCCTTTTTACGCAGCGGGCCCGAGTTCGATTCCCGGTCAGGACTAGCTCCTGGGTGACTTTTTTTACGGGGTTTTTCCTCACCAGTAAGACAAATGTCAAGAAGCATAGGGCCCAACGGTCCCCAAAAATCATCCGGCCGTCATCATCCTTCACCGGTGTGGAAAGCAACGGGAAGCAATCACACCTATAATTCCCAAGTAAAAGCTGCAAAGCATGGCATGGAAATGCTATGATTGCAGTGAAAGTCCTGCCCTCGGGCAGAATTACTATGGATGGATGTATTGTAGAAGTGCGCGAGAATGTTTACTCGATCATCGGGAACCCCGCTAGCAGTAGGCCGTTTTCTCGCATCAATTTATAATAGGGCCTCTTTATAATGCGCAAGTAGCAAAAATAGTATGAAGAAAATATCGCCATGTTTAGAAAATTGGCTTTTTAAAGTTATAGGTCTAATTAAATAACTGTGGACAAATTATTCTTATTGAATTGAAATAAGATAAAGTTTTGCAAGTCACCATACCGTGTTGCAGCCTGAACATTTAGTATAGCACATAAAATTTGGGTCCCTAATAATCACCATATTATGACGAAATACGTGGGTTGTTTGAGAAAATATATCGTAATATTTTCTGATGTGTTTCTAACGCCCAGAAATCTCTTTATGCATTTGGAAATGTGTATCGAAGTTATTTTCCTTTCGTTGATTCTACAGGACACAAAATCGTTTCTCTCATATCCATTCTGTGCAAAAATTGTAAACATACCTCAACACCATCATCCATCTGCCGTATTTAGAATATAAGGTACACTGAGTGAAGCGTCAAAGTCACTAAAACGTTACTAAATCATCCTGTGTTTTGAAAATCAATCAAAGTTTTGAGGAACATGGAAGAAGAATTAATCTAGAATTTCATTCACCCGCGCATTAATGTTATTTATTCTTTTCAAAAATTCAATCAGAATGAACTAAAATTCCAAATGACTACGCCACCGTCTTTTCAATTTGTTACTCAAATATTTTGGTGTAACGAGAGTGTTATGGACCTATAATGTTGAAATGTTGGGATACATTTATCGTGCTTTATTCTTCGGTTCTCTTAATATCAATCGAAGAATCCGAGCTTTAATGTTTCTAGATATTGAGTTCAGAAAAGTTAAAGAATTATAATTTGGCAAGTTGCTAATATTGAAATACACTGCTCACAAAAATTAGGGGATATTGTAGAATAACCTACTAAGACTATGTTTTTAGGAACAGTATTAGATGCAATCACTTTCTATCACTCCAAAAGAATGTAAACAAGAGTTTGAATTGTTACGTAACCTCTGTACCACACCAGATATCTAAGAGTTCCTGATTAGGGATATGGCAAACAAACAAAGCAGCATTAACATGGGTGAAAATGTTTCTTTAGTATGGTGTATGGTCTCCTCGAACGACCAGCACTGCCTCACACCTGTGTGACATTGATGCAATGAGGTTAGCAATGAGTTCTTGGGGGATACGTGGCCACTCTTCCATAAGAGCAATGTGCAGTTCTGGAACAGTTGTGGGAGGTGCTGATCTGCCTGCAATGCGCCCCACACATGCTCTATCGGATCTAAGTCCGGGGAGGAAGCTTGCCATTGCATACGCTCGATACCCTCCACTTCTAGCATGTGGTCCACCAAGCCAGCTCTGTGGGGTCGTGCATTATCGTCCATAAAAAGAAAAGAATCACATATGGCACCAGCATAAGGCACGACAAAAGGTCTGAGAATCTCATCTCTATACCTTACCGCAGACAAAGTACCACCTTGGATGACGTAGAGGTTCGTACGTCCACCACTACTGACTCCTGCCCACACGATCAATCCACCGCCACCATATGGGGATCTTTCACGTACAAATGCTGGATTGTTTCGTGTCCCTTTTTCCCTCCAGATGAATACACGCCGACTATCACATTCCACGTTGAATCGCGACTCATCAGAAAAAAGAACTGATCCCATTCTGCATGCCTCCACCCACGATGTTCCTCCGCCCAGTTTCTGCGATCTCTACGGTGTTGTGGAGTTAACCTGGTACACACTATGGCCCTAGGGGAATAGAGACCACTTCCATGCAGTCGATTACGGACAGTTTGAGTTGACACCCTGCGTCCTGTTGCTGTTTGAAGTGTATTTCGCAGTTGAGTTGCATTCTGCTGTCCATTCCGACGGGCTGTTAACATGAGGTAACGGTCATCCCTTGCTGTTGTTGCCCATGGTCGACCTTGTCCGGCTCTTCTGTGAACAGTATCTGTTCTTTGAAATGATTCCAAAGCCTGGAAATCACGCTTTGAGACACCCGAATGGGTTGTGCCACCTCTTGTTGTGTCTGTCCAGCTTCAATCCTTCCTATGGCCCTCCAAGCCATTGGTTCAGGTAAATCACGTTGTCGAGGCATTACTGTCCCTAAGGCAAGTCATTCACTAACTGAAAACTGGACTGGATTTAAAAACAGCTACAAAACATTCATCCCCACACCACCCTTTCACATTAACAGTACAGACACTGCTCTCTGGTGTGGTACCAAGGTTACGTAACAACTTCAAACTCTTGTTTACATTATCTTGGAGTAATAGAAAGTGATTGCATCTAATACTATTCCAAAAAACATAGTCTTAGTAGGTAATTCTACAATATCCCCTAATTTTTTTGAGCAGTGTATTTCCGTATATTAATAACCGTTCTTGTAATCGACCATATATGCATATTTTGATGCACTTCAATTCTAAATGTGAAACTGTTTACTTCAACCAATGATTGTATATATCGTGGCCCTAAATGACTTTGAAAATCTGTATTTCGTCATTTACGTTTCTTTAATTAAACTTTTTCCGTTAAATAACAGATAAAACAAAAATTATGGCATTTCAAGGTGTAGATCCTGTCACAAGTAAAATTGCACTGAACAATAATATTTTGTAGCAGGTGAATAATTGTACATATCTAGGATGCAATATCTCGTATGAAGACGAAAAGGATGTAAATGCAAAAATATCTAAATTTTTAAGAATTTAGGATTAATAAATATCCCGCGCCGTAGCCGAGCGGTTAAGGTAGGAAGCCTTGGCGCAGAGCTACGGGACTTGCGCTGGTTCGAGTCTCCATGGGGGAAGAAATTTTCTCATGGTATTTCGGCCAGTATGGGACCGGTGCCCACCCAGCATCGTGAGGCAATTGGGTAGCTACAATAAGTAGCGGCTCCAGGTTGAGGAACCAGCTATAACGGCTGGGGGACTCGCCATGCTAACCACATGTCACCCCTACACTGGCTGTTGATCATCTACCTCTGTGATTGACACATGTGGATGTGAAGGGCCAGCAGCCGGCTGGTAAAAGGGCAACCGCTGAAAAGTGGAAAGACCCTCAATCGGAATCGGATTAATAAATTCTTTCTTCAAGTCACAGTTAGTCCAAAAACATTCAAGACTAAAAGTGTATAAAACACTGGCTCTTCCAACGCTTTTGTATGGTAGCGATGTATGGACGTTGAAACAGAAGGATATACAGAGACTTAGATCTGCTGAAATGAGAAACCTTCGGAGGACTGCAGGATACACACTACTAGATCACAAAAAAATGAAGACATTTTAGAAGAATTACACATGGAAATTTAAAAAACAAAAATTTCTGATTATAAGTCAAGATGGATGCAACATGTTCATCGAATGGAAGATCACAGGATACCCAAACAAATGTTAAAATATCAACCTGCAGGAAGAAGAAGATCAGGACGTCCACTCAAAAGACTTTTGGATGGTGTTTCTCTTGAGGCCGAAACAGGTTAACAAATGGGTTACATTCGTGAATGTACTATGATGATGATGATGATGATGATGATGACGTTTCTTTAATTTAAACATTTCAAACATATAGCAGATTTTAATTGTAGCAATAATAATAATAATAATAATAATAATAATAATAATAATAATAATAATAATAATAATAATAATAATAATAATAATAATAATAATAATAGTAATAATGATAATACTAATAATGATAATATTAATAATAATTATAATAATAATTATAATAATGATAATAATAATTATAATAATAATAATTATAGTAATAGCAATAATTATTATAATAGCAATAATTTAAAATAATAATAATAATTATTATAATAATAATAATAATTATTATAATAATAATAATTATTATTATTATTATTATTATTATTATTATTATTATTATTATTATTATTATTATTATTATATAATTTATTATTATTATTATTATTATTATTATTTTCTGTTTTTGTTAAACCTCTCCCTTTTAGGCACTTCACGTGTTCCATGCCAGCCGGGTCCTAGAGTCATACGACCTATCGAGAGAACGTTTAAATTTCAGATTAAGTAGATGCATTTTTTGACCTCACAATGGCATGGAAGGCCTCCACGAATCAGAAATCAGCTCAATGTTGGGTCATCTTCGAGGGATAATGAACATTTAAGACAAAACCAATATTCATTGACATATTCATACTAAAAAAGGTGAATATGATACGATGATTATGACAACCAAATGTTTTACGAAACAATTTCCCCTTTAAGATACCCAAAAGTGTGGTTCGATCCCCGGTCGGGGCTGTTTTTCTTGGCGAGGTTTCTATCGGGGTTTTTCCTCACCTGTAAGATAAATGTCAGGAAAACTTTAAGGCCCAAACGGTCCCAGAAATCATATGGCCATCATCATCATAATCCTTCACCGGTGTGGAAAGCAACGGGAAACTATCACACCTACAATTCCCTAGTAAAGCTGCAAGCATAGCATGAAAATGCTATGACTGCAGTGAAGGACCTGCCTTCGGGAAGAATTACTACGGATGGATATATGTTAATAATAATATAATATTTGCACTACTACTTCCACTACAAATAATAATATTAATAATAATACTATAGTAATTAACTGCAGTGTTTATAATAATAGCTTTTATTTAAATTTGAATAGAGTTAAGGGCATAAAATATTTAATATATAATTCTTTCTCACGAACGTTCGTTGATTTTAGTGGCCGATTATTTCGTAGCATAGCTAGTTTCACATATTTTTTCCTTCAATTGCTGTTATTTCCGTTGGGAATATTAAAATATATTTAGTTTTTTTGTTATGAGACATTTATTGTGTTTATGGTCCACGGAATATTTAAAGAAGTTCTTGAAAATGTTAAAAACAGAAACTTTACAATATCGGAGAGCTTACAGATGAGGTTAGCAGAAAAATTGTGGTACAAATCAAAGTTCTACCATTTCACCAGTATAGGCGTTGAAAATAATGGATTGTATAGAAGTCTGGGATCGCTGAATCAGTGTGCTGCGACGTTTCATTTGTTTCTGTTTACGTGCTACGTTCTTAATAGTTTCCAAGTTGAAGGTTCTTATTCGTTGGTAAAACAGTGCTGCTCTTTTACCTTGGTAAACTAGACTTCGCGATCTCGCCTAACTAGTTTGTTTTTTATATGATTGATTAATGATTTAACCCCGTTCGTCCCATTAAGAACATCGGTGCTTTCCGGTTGAGAGATTTCTTAACCAGACGATTTTTTTACGTTTAACTCCCTAGAATATCGAGGGATATGTGGTTAGTACATCGTCTCGAAGAGATATCTAATAGGAAACTAAGTTATTACTCGGATGGATAAAGAGGCCTATTTATTCAGACTTCAAATTATTTTTCAAGTCCGAAAATCTCATTTTTTATATATAGAGATTTATTTACTTTTTCTGTAAAAACACTTGTTGGTATAACAAAATAATTGCTTGATTCTGTTGCAGAAGCTGTATAGGTCATTTCCACAACATCTGACGTAGGCCTAATTGAAAGAACCAGACAATCAATTAACTACATGCCTACTCGTATGTATCCTACATCTAAAAGAGAGAAGAAAATAGCATTGTCTAATTCTTTTATTTAAGATCCTGCATACCTCGATTCCCAATTATTTATCATCTCGTTTCCAGTATCTATCCTCAACCCATAACTTAAACACAAGATCACAACATAGTCTCTTGCTTAATATACCACAACACAGGACATCACACCACTCCATGCCATATACCATCTTCACTTCTGGCAACTGGAATTCACTACCACAAGAAATAAGTGGCTGCCGGACATTCGTAACTTTTAAAAGAAATCTAAGTTTATATTTGCTCTAACCTCAACTTCATCATTGCCCAGTGTAAGGTATATATATATTAATTGGTGTTTCTCGTATAATTTATCATATTTATACTATTATTATTATAATAATTATTATCATTATTATTATTATTATCGTAAGTATTATTATTGTTATTATCGTATAAAATGTTGTTTGTACATGAAATTTACATTGCTATATTTAATGTATCTTTAACTCTTTATAATTAGTATAGTGTATATCTATATTTGTCAAATATTTATTTGTATTTGTGCTGGTTGAGTGGAAGAGAAGGCCTTATGGCCTTAACTCTGCCAGAATAAATAAAATATTATTATTATTATTATTATTACTATTATTATTATTATTGTTATTATTAATCGATGTCACTAACCGACAATTTCTACAAATTGTGTAAGTTAATATACAAATCGCCTTGCAGAAGTTATGCTTAGCGATAATTGAGTGATACGTTTTCAGCTGTGGACATACAAGTTTTTTGGGACATATTAACTTCCATTATAATATCTGAAACGTTTATAAAAGACATTTTGAAACATCCTGCAGCCTATATAACGTTTTAGTAGTGCTTGTAAGAGTAGTCAATATTTTATTTAACGACGCTTTTTAACAACTCAGGTCTGTAGCGTCGCAAATCAAATCTGAGCGTGAAAGGGTCGATAAATTTTGCTAAGAAGCCTCATACTGAAGGCATGAGGTACTTTTAAGTGCATCTCGAAAGTAACCACACAACTTTACTTCCATTCCGAACGACGCCGTACTTATATCTACGCACTTCAAATCCATCAACCGAGGATGGGTACGAATCAGCGAACCTCGGTACCAGAGAAGAGCAGGGTAACCACTAGACTCCGAGAACAAATATTGAACGTTTTCCTTATTATATTAGTTCCTTCCTAAACGGTCCCCGAAATCATATGGCCATCATCATCCGTATCCTTATCATCATCATCATCATCACCATCCTTCTTCACCGGTGTGGAAAGCAACGGGAAGCTACCACACCAACATTTCCCTAGTAAAACTGTAAGCATAGCATGAAAATGCAATGAAATGCTATGATTACTATGGATGGATGGATTAGTTCCTTGATTTATGTCCCCATTATTTTAGTTTTCCTAGTCATAATTTTATTTAAAATGCAATTTCGTTTCCAAAACGTTTTTGATTTCGGTATTGTCTATTTAGTAACTTAATGGAATATATTTTATTAATTACACTATCAGTTAGTAAGTCAAGAATTGCGTTTTATTTGACAGACTTTAACTCATGCCCCAAATGGGGGTCAATGATCAATCATATTTCAATGAATTTTGATTTACAACCAATTCCATTCGATTTTCACCTCCATTTTATCAATTTAATTTTATCACTTTAAACCAAGCTCCTCCTTTTTAACATTCTGAATAGGTCAGACCATTATTTTGCAGTGGCTGACTCTCTAAGAAATACGTTGAATATAAAAATTTAAGTATTAAGGTGTAAGTAAGAATTCTAGAATTCATGTGGCTACCAGATTATATATATATATATATATATATATATATATATATATATATATCGCGAATATAACCAGGTAGTGCTTGCGGGGTTAATATAAAACATTTGTAGCAATTGATTATACCACAAAAAGAAAAGAAACCACTGTTTGCACTTTCTTAACGTATTATTTCCCAGGATTTCACGTTCCAGAAAAATATAATTGACATATTTATATCATAAGACATTACAAATTAATTAACAGTCTATAATGTTGGTTCATGTTTCTCCGCTAAGGTGCATTCTTACGATATTGCGTTCTTTTGGCAATAAATAATATGATCTGGTTGCAGTGACGTACAAGTGAAACATAACAAACGTTTCTCATTTGTTTTCTTATATCGCCGTTTACATTAAATATATAAATATTTTAAAATAAATATATTTAAGTAATCATTTGTGAGTAAACAGCTTAATTTTATTCGTTGAATAGTCCTAAGAAATGCCAATATTGATTTCCAAATTCTCTAGATAATTTGGAAATCACTCGTGGCATTACGTATGATAAGAATTCATTGAAAACATCTACCATTAGTAATGTCATGAGTGATTCTAAATATTTCTGACTCGTGAATTTGTCTAGAGAATTTGGAAATCAAGAGTGGTATTTGTTAGGACTATTTAACGAATAAAATTAAACTGGTTTACTCACAAATGATTATTTTAATACAGTTACTTAAATATATATATATATATATATATATATATATATATATATATATATATTTAATGTAACCGGCGATGTTTAAAAACAAATAAGAAGTTATTGGTTATGTTTCATTTGTTCAACACTGCAACTTCATCATATTATTTATTGCCAAATAGAATCGGAATTTTTAAGAATGCACCCTAGTGAAAAAATGAAACACATCAAACAGTATACTATAAACGATATTATAGTTTTTTTCAAGACAACTCAGTAAAATCAGTATTTAAAAACACAATTATTGAACACACAATTATCAAATGTGTAGGTCGAAGGAATAAGTTCATTATTTGCTATATGCAACTTATTAATTAGAGAGTCAGTCACTGCAAGCTAATGCTCTGACCTGTCCAGAATATTACGAAGGAGGAGCTTTCTTCATTTTGGCAATCATAATTCGATAATATCGAGGTGAAACGCGACTCTTATTGGTTGTAAAACAAAATTCGTTGAAACGTGATTGGTCATTGACTGCCATTTGGGGCATGAGTTAAATAGCTCCGCAATAATACTTTTTTGTTCTACATTCTGGAGAGTATCAACTTATTTTTCCATACAAAACAAATAGAACACGATCATTGTTTCTTCACATTCATGTATATAAACTCGATTCTGTTACAGAACGTTTTGTCATTCGAATCGCATGCTGTTGTATTATTTGTATAGGCCTACTACTTTTTTTAAACGTTTATTGCCATTTTCATCAATTGTGGAACTTGCTGGAAATAGAAATCATAAGCAGACACTATGTTTTAAGATACTGAACTTAAAACATGTGTTTAAGCCGGAGAATAATACAAATTTGTTTATATTTAATTCCTTTAATTATCATAGAGAATAAATGTGTTAATATTTATTCTTGTCTAATTAAAACAAATTTTTAGTATCTCGATGACTCAACTAAAACGGTGATATCAAAATCGTCCGAAGTCCAGGAAGCAAAATTTTCACGTGAGACAAAAAAATAAATATTTTGTCAAAATACTTTCACACTCAAAATTTTCTTAACTCTACGTAATAAACATTCTTCTGGTTAGTATTCGCAACATTTATGAATTTATTTAAGTCCATTCTCTCACAGTCAGTTTGTGTACAAAGTGAGCGGAATCGGGATTTTTTTAACTCACTGGACATCACTTGAAATAAATACAGTATGTTCTCCAAATTAATAAGTTTTATTGAAATATTAAGTCTATATTAAAACATTATATTTTACTCTGCGTTCCTTACAAAGCTCTTTTACTTATTTTCAGTACATAATCATAATTCGCATCATCATTATTTGTGTCATCATATCCAACAAGTGGCATAATGAAATTGACAGTTTCTGGCTGTAAGTATTTAATCAGACTATTTAACTCATTACCCAAATTGGAGTCAATGACCAATCACGTTACAATGATTTTTGAATTACAACCAATCACAGTCGTGCTTCGCCCGCAATTTACCAACTAAAGTTTATCATAATAAAGAAAGCACGTCCTTTTTATCATTCTGAATAGGTCATAGCATTATTTTGCAGATACTGACTCACTAAGAAATAAGGCTACCATATTGTATAAATAGTGCATGAATGTCAACACATACCGCATGCGGGAGTTAATATAAAAACATTTGTAGCAATTGATTATACCACCAAAAAGAGAAACCACTTGTTGCACTTTCTAAAATGTATTTTTTTATAGAAAATTATAATTGTCATATTTACATCATAGGACATCAGAAATGAATTAATATAGAGTTTGATGTGATTCATTTTTTCTCCACTAGAGTGTATTCTTACAATATTGCGTTCCTTTGGCAATAAATAATATGATCTGGTTGCAGTGACGAACAAAAGAAGCAAATTAAGCGTACCAATCGTTTCTCATTTGTTTTAAAACATCGCCGTTTACATTAAATATATAAATATTTTAAAATAACTATATTTAAACAATGATTTGTGAGTAAACCGCTTAATTTTATTCGTTAAATAGTCCTAACAAATGCCACTCTTGATTTCCAAATTCTCTAGATATGTTCACTCCTCACTTGGTGAGTCGTTAATTTATCGATAACTTGGATATCACTCGTGGCATTACTTATGAGAATTGACATTAATAAGTCTCTTTTGTTGAATTTTCATTTGTTCATTGTAAACCTCATAATTAGGGAGTATTATAGGCTTCATATTAGGCTGAAAGATATGGAGTTACTGTGGCGTAATGCCACTCATGATTGTGCCAACAGAAACTTCACTCACATGGCATCTAGAAAAAACTTAAATACTAATTTGTGCTTCGTAACGCCAAAGCTCTGTTTGTCTTTTCCTACAGTATATCTGAAATATTATTTAAATCCTGTTCGAAGATCAATAAATTTTTATTTTTGTAAGCGGTATACGATAATATACTATTAGTTCTATCCATCTTTCGTGCATCTCCTATATCTCCACTATTTTCTTCATTTTGTCATTCATTGCAAAGTGCTGGTCGCAAGGTAGGAACGAGTATCCTGTGATTGGTAACATCAGAGTAATTTTCACAAATCCGTGCAGCTGTGAAATAATACTGCGTAATGATCATTTGATTCTGCCCAAAGCATCCACCTGAAAATAAAAAATTACTCTTCGCAGCTTTCAGGAAGATAGATCGTAAAATAAATATTTAAACGAGAAGGAACTTCATTCACTCCTTTTTTGCTGTACTTCCTGACCAGGTAAATATTATGTTTTTGCCACTTTTTAGATTTGTAACTGAAAATTATGATGCCACAACTAACGCTTGTAGAATACTTCAGGAATTAAAAGCTGCAGAGAAGGAATATTCTGCTCGAAGTCAAAACATATTTCCTCTGCATTTTCGTGAGTATCAAATGTATAGTTGCCACTTTCATTTTCTACATAAAGTTGTCTGGTTTTAGTACGTTAAAATTGAACACATCTTACAAAGGTTTCTTAACTGCATATATTTTTAATGCGTATTTTGACACTATAATCCTCACAGAAGCCGCATGCCTCACTTCTTGGTAATTGAAATGTTCCTCATAATAGCGCAGGTAATATTATACAATGCACACTTGAAGACGGGTGGTAAGATCAAGAACGTTCCATGTCCAGGATTTAGGACTCTGTTGAAAACGTTACAACATTCAGATACCATTATAAAGGAGAGTGGAGTGGAGAGCAGAGCACTTATTTTTAACACTAGATGCGGCGCACTTCAAAATAGAAGATGGTGCAAAAAAAATAGGGTCTAGGTTTTCGTCAATATTTACATTGGTAAGTGTCCTTTTGTTTTATATTATATATTACTACTATTTGTATTATTATTGTTATTATTATTATTATTATTATTATTATTATTATTATTTTCACTTCAAACTGAGTTAAATTAACATTTATAGGGTGTCTCTTACCTTGTCGAGATGGATTGGCCTGCATGCTTAAATGACTCCGACAGCATTGCCTGCGGTAGCTTTGCTGTTAATAAATTCACATATGCCGGACAGGTTAAAAACGATAAGCCAGACGAAAAAGTACTTTGGTCAAAAGAGTGGTGATATATCCCATTGTAAAAATCCAATCGTCAAAAAACGCAGACATTGGTTCCCCTGGTGTAAAATTTTCCGGACGTGAAATATTCTCCCATTCGGATATCCAGGAACAGAAAACTTTATGGTATTCATGACAAAAGCTTAAACCTACTAACAATTTCCAAGGTACACATTATATCATTATATAGACCTAGTAGCAGGTCACTAATAATATTAACACGAGAATTAGATAATTCTCCCTTTGAATATACTGGGTTTGGAGAAGTTAAATTGCCAAGAGTACGCAAGCCTAGAATAATGTGGGTGATCAACTATGGTATGAGTTGAATTATACAGGGGATGATTGGAATACATTACCTCGTGATAGGGATGTATGTAAATCTTATCTCTGCGGGGCTACGAACCTCCTAGTTTCATAGTGCCATTTAAATAATTAGTTAATTAGTTGAGGCTAATAAACTCCTTTGCAATACTGACTGCAGTACGTAATTCTTGAAATACCACAAATAATAATGCTCTTTAATGTCGACGCAGCAGTGAACAATCTCCGAAAAAATTCATGAAAAAAATATCACGATATGATGTTCATAGAAATGAGTAGTAAGGCTAATATTGCTTTCACTTGTAAATTTATTTTCAATAGACCTATTCACAAAAATTATCAAAAATACACAAGTTGATTGTACTAAGAAATTCGATCAAAAATATCAATGATGTCTTCAGAGGAAATAAATAAAGAAATTTCAAAGTTTCATTTTGTGTTATTTTCGATTAAAAATATATAGACACAAGAAACGGACGGAGGATGAAATCGATAGCAAGAAGAGTTTTGGAGGGAAAGGAAGAAATAAACCGGATATAGCTTATTGGTAAATATAAAGAAAATAATAGATGAAAACGACTGGAAGAACTGAACGAGGAAAAACAGAAAAAGTTGGAGACAAATTATGTAAATATAATTAATCACAAGAAGATGCTATGTTTTCTTTTCTTAATTGAATAACAATATTATTCGAAAATACTGAACCTGAAACTTAAATGCATTTATAAAATACTTTTTAATCAAGTATGATTAATTTTAATATTAATCATATTACGAACGGTCACTCAGATAGACCCGGACTCGAGTAATCTGTTCGAGATCATATTACACCAAATACACCATGCGATAGCCAAAACTTTTATCCGTATTTACACATAATTTCCTCCCTTAACAATGGGTGTTGAAACAAAGAGGGATGCCAGTAACTCAGGGTCTCGCAATGGAGCTGCAACGTGAACATTTTCGTTCCATGATATATTTTGTTATGATTTCAAAACCGGGTTACATCAAGAACAAAGTCTTGAGAGACTTAGACAGGCTTTTGAGGACCTTGCTCCCTCCCGTAAAATAGTTTTCAATTGGTTTGCGGAAATTAAGAGGGGGACGAACTTCCCTGAAACACGAAGAGAGAAGTTTGTACGAATTTTTAAGGATGAGGAAAAGTTCTTCTTGCTGGGTGCCCCATAATTTAACGGAAGGACAAAAGGTAGGCCGTGTGGAATCGTGCCGTGGAATGGTGCAAAGATGCGATAACGGGATATCTCCCCGTGTTTCTGAGATTGTAACTCGCGAGGAAACATGGATATACCAGTACGAACCGGAAACAAAGGGAAGGTTGTCAATCTGGGTCTTTCCAGATGACACACCTCCAGCTAAAAGGGCTAGGATTGTAGGTTAAAAAAAAATGCTAGAGACATTTTTCTCCGTTAGTAGTCATATGGCAACAATTCCTCTTGAGGGTTGAGTTTTTCGAATAGTGTTTGAAAAGCTACCGAGAACTGTACTTAGGGGCAATGCGTCTACCCACACAGTCTATGTCACAATTAATTTTCTGGAGAGTACTCCTGTGGAACTTTTGACTCATCCTCCCTACAGTACCGACCTAGCATGTGCGACTTCTTCATGTTCGCTTCCGTGAAAAACCGACTGCATGGAATGCGGTTTGCAAGCCCGGAAGGTGCTGTCACTGCATATAGAGAGGAGCTTAGTATCATCAAAGACGTTGACTGGCGTCGGTGATTCCAGTCTTGGTTCCGAAGAATGTCCAGGTGTATAGAGGCTGAAGGAGAGTACTTTGAGAAGATGCAATGGTAAGTTTTAGATTATCTCGAAAATGTTGTCAGTATCTGGAAACGTTTTGAGTTACCTTTATCAGGTAAATTATTTAAACTGAACACAGTAGTTAGAGAAATAACATGAGCGTGTATGCATATTGTCACTGGCACTATATGGCTATGTCAAATTAAAATGTTACCACGTTATGAAAATACTAATATATTAGGCCTAGAATAAAATGAGGAATAAATTAAGGATGCAGACATCTTAATTATTTGAGGAATTAATTTTTTCAATATGTCTCTTGCTTACCTTGCACCTAAACTAAATATTTGTATATCTCTATTCTTTTTAGATTACTGTATGTACAAATGCATACATTTAGATTCATGAAATCTTTTAAATGACTACAAACCTGTGTTATATTTTAAATAAAATGATCATTGTTTAACAGAAATATAGCGACCTATGATTGTTCCACACAAAATCATGAAAAATGGACAAGTGATTTTTTTAATGAACCCATTTATTTATTTTTTACTATTTATTCACTTGTGAAAAAAAATCATAAACATTAAATAATATTTGAGTTTCTCTTTGAATTGATTTCTTTAATTTGCAAAACATTTTACTATTAATACTAACTCCATTGATAATACTGAATTCTTATATCTGAACCATATATTACAAAATAGTCAAATATTTTTATAATTACACAATATAAAAAAGGTTAATCCAAAATGTACCAAAGAAATTTCGTACGTTGTTGGGGGCTGTTTTCTGAGTGTTTTGATAAAAGGAAGGCGTGGTCTCCGGTGACTCTTTATCGAGTAATTTCATTGTTCTTGTTTTGTGCGAAGCTCTCCTTGCCATTAATAACTTTCAGGCGTGTGTGTTTTCAACATGATGAGGCACCGAAAAATTTTGCATTGAGTTTGGGGCAAAAATGGATTGATCGTTGTGGTCCTGTTCCATTGCCAGCTCGGTCAGCAGATCAGGTGCCTATAGACCTTTTCTTCTGAGGTACGTGAAGAGCCTGGTGTACGTGACATGTGGAACCGTTTGTAGACATGACTGATAGAATTAGTAGCAGCCGATGACGATGTGTACCAATACCTGAGATTCTAGGGCGTGTGCGACAGCCATGAGGTGTCGCTGTGTAGTATGTCGCGATCATGGCGGTGGAATTTAGAACAACTGCTTTAAAGCAAAGGTGGTGGTTTCTTACTCTCAGAGCACCGATGCGTTCACACAAACATTGCCGCACTGACTATAAATAAAAAAACACTTCAGTGCTGTGCTTTTCAAAATTCGTATCCTGTAGTATAAAAGTTCCGGTGACGTAAATGCATTGTATCCCACTAATCAGACTTTACTCCGTTCATGTACGCAACTGAAGGTTCGAGAATTGTACACAAAGAGAGGTGGGTTCGCGCTGAGTATCAAGTTCCCCGGGCCTGATTTAAAAAGTATAACAGTGTAATTTGGAAGCAATCATATTCCAAGTTAACACTTACAAATGTGGTTCAAGTATAAAAAGGAATAACCATTGAATTACAGGATAATGAGCCAAGTATTCCCATGGGTTCCTTATATGAAAACACTTACTTGTCTATGAATAACTTGTGAAAATGTGCCGCAAGTGTACAATAGGTAGCCTGCATATTTATATTATTTTACCTTATTTTGTTACGGTCCACCGCTGTGGTCCCGAGGTAACGTAATGCCTTGTCACGCATCGGGCCCGGGTTCAATTCCCGGTCGGGACAGGCTCCTGTGTGAATTTTTTCGGGGTTTTTCCTCACCTGTAAGACAAATGCCAATACACTTAGGGGCCGACGGTCTCCGAAAACCATCCGACCATCGCCATCATCCTTATCATTATCATCATCATCCTTCACCGTTGTAGAAAGCAACGGGAAGCTACCACACATATAATTCCGTAGTAAAGCTGAAAAGCGTAGCATGGAAATGCTATGATTGCAGTGATAGATCTGCCCTCGTGCAGATTTACTATGGATGGATGAATTTTGTTACGATCATGTCCCTTAAAATTGCAGATTTAAATCGCATTAATACCGAATTAGGTTTCATCTGGTTATATTTTGATGGGAAGATTAATTTAAAAATATGTAGTATATTACGCACAATATGTTATTAAAGGAGAACTGTGAAGAACATAAATTCAATATTTAGACGTTTTAAAACGTTTGTATGGTTATTAATTAAATTCCTATTCCCATTACCATAAGGGATTTCCAGGTACTACATGTCTATTTTTACGAGAAGCTAAATAATCGATTTATGTGCTTTGTTATTATTTGTATGACGACACTGCAGAGCAAAAAGCACTTTTCAGTAGGTTTTAAAGTTAAATGACACAACCTGTCATTCCATTACGTGTATAGAAAATAAACGTTAGTAAAGTTAATAAATCATCGAAGGAAAGACCAACCTGTCATAATATGTTGGATAATTCATAGGTTCAAATGATACCTGTTTGTTGGAATTCGACATGCTAAACAAGATTGTTTCATGAATATTATATAAGAAAACTGAAACATAATACAAACGATTCTGACTTTGCATTTTTATACGTTTTATATAGTATATTATTTCAATGCTTTACTTTTAAAACAAATAAAATGGTATTTAATTTTCTCGAATATCTGTCATGATTGTCCACTTTCAGAGTAGATAGGCAGAAGGGTCAACTAAAAGTGATAGAGAATTAAGTGCCCTCGGTCTTTTTTCATTTAATTCAGTTATTTCACACTGGAAGTAGAGCCAGTGAATTAAGATTTCTAAACGAAATCTGATATAAATTAATGCAATGCAATTGACATAATTTTCTTTAAATGCAATTAATCAAGTTATTGCATTAAATACAAGTACATTATTTATTTGAATATATAATATTTAAATCAAATTCACAATGGCTAAATTCAGATATTTTAAGGCAATATGCTATAAACCGGAAGATCAAGGGTTCGAGTCCTGTTGGGATCAAGATTTTTAAACTGGTGGCACCGTGGCCCTGGGGTGACTCAGCCTCTATCGGAAATGAGTATCATTGCTTGTTCTGGGGGTAAAGGCGATCGTCACGCAGGGCTGACACTCCGAATGACACCAAGTGCCGCTTGTCTAGAAAAAGTGGAAGCCTTAACCTCCTACTATCTCAAGGATCTCCTATGGTCTGTAGTGTGATCACTTTACCTTTAATTGAAATATTATGGTTTGTAAAATTCGTCTCTGGATGTCAGTTGTGAAACACTTCATCAATACTCTCAAATTCATTTACTCTCCGAGGTAGTACTTTCTTCCTTTAAGTAAAGTAAAGTGATCCCACAACAGGTCCGAAGGCCCTTGGGGTAGTAGGAGGTTAAGGCTCCCACTTTTTCTAGACAATCGGCACTTTATGTCAGCTGGGTTGACAGCCCTGCGTAACGGCCGCCTTTACCCCCAGAACAAGCGTCTGGTACTCATTTCCGTTAGAAGCTGAATCGACCCCAGGGCCATAGTGCCGCCAGAGGGTTTGGGTCAGTTTAAAAATCCTGACCCCAACGGGACTTGAACCCTCGACCCTCCGGCTTGTAGCTCAGTGCCTTAACCACTACGCTACGGCGTGCCCCCTTTCTTCCTTTACCTTAGTTTATCTTCATTCGTTGTAGGTAGTTGTACATGCACCACATCACCCGACAGCATTTGTAATTTGCATTAGTAGTAAGTTTGTGGTTTTAGAGCATGTTTTCTAAATCTAAAAAAACACTTATATTGATAACTAAACTTTTATGGAGGCTCACTTCAGTACGCGCTGTACTTAAAATATCATTAATGTCGTGTTTTATGGATTATTTTCACAAATTGTATTTTTTAGAAGCGAAGGGATATGATGATTGAAAATAATCCAGAATTAATAAATTAGGAGGCGGATTAAAGCAGAGGAGAATGTGATAGATAGAAATGAAAAATGGGAGTTAAATGTTTTGGACCTAATGAGAATTCAATAACAACCATGGCCTAAATAGACATTTGAATGGACACGAGTTATTTTGGGAAAGATCAAAAAGATCGTAGTATTAAAACGTTAATCAAATTGTTGCTTTAAAGAGACTTGAAGAAGACGATTCCTCTTATCTAGAAATATAGATTTAGGAACGGGAAAGCAGATCACCTGCCAAATCCTTGATTACATATATGGGCCCTATATAACGTTGTATAATTATTTAGTATTATTAATTACACATTGTTTACATATTTATTTATTCACGAATGAGTGTTGTTCATAATTTCCGCGTCTTGTCCAGACATCTGCCCACGTTTATCCAATTTTTTTGGAATTTATCATTAACTCATAGCATGACAATCAATCACAATTTGAATTTAGAAACATTTCCGGAAACAACTGACTCCACCAATATTCCAAATCATTGAAATTTCCTAATATAAGTATTTCACCTTCAAAGTTCCCGCACATTGGAAATATCGCATATCGTGAACTTAGGAATTTTTTAGGAAGTTTCATGTCCGTAATCTAAATCAACCGAGCCCAAATATATCTTTCAATATTAGACTATAGGCTATTATATGGTTATTTTCTGTAAATCTGCTTTAGGTATCTTAATAACAGTGAACTTTTTCCGTACAATCAGTGAGAATATCTTGTTGATTTATATCAAAGAACCTCCTCCTGATTCTTTTTTCAATACATTGTTACGATATTCGCTCCGTATGTCCTATACTCAATGCATGCCAATCTTTTGAAGTCCCTCCTAACATTCTCTACCAAGATTTTCGCATCTATTTTCTCATTCGTTAAATCAAGATTTAATCAAAATATTTTGTATATAATAATTATATTGTAGACATACTATGTTATCTTTATTTTTTGTGCTTAGATGTAAGACTGATTTTTGTGTTTTTTGTGTTTTCTTAAACCTGGTTAAGCGGTAGACAAGGCCTTAAATGCCTTAACTCTTCTAGGCAAAATAAAGCTATTATTATTATTATTATTATTATTATTATTATTATTATTATTATTATTATTATTATTTTCCTTATTTGGTTGTCATGACATGTTGCTCTAATCATTATTTGTTCACCCTCGATTAGCTGCAACCAGCACTTAAATACACGAATTTTTCAATTTATGTAATCATGAAATGACCCAAATTTATATAAAATTCCGCAGTCAAATACGGTCTTACTAACAAGGAAGTAGCCAACCGTTGCATGCCGAAGCCTACATTGAAATTTCGCCTAGAGAAGCGTTGGGATGTACCAAGGCCGTGTCCAAAAAATTATCTGCAGAGTATCAATGTAAGGCACAGAAATCGAAGCCATAATCCAGGAATGACAACCTAATGTATGGGGCACACGTACATTCATGCAATTGTTAAGAACGGAATGAATCGTGGCGGGACTGGACGGCGGGTATAGAGGATTGTCCATGATGCCAGTACAGGAGTTGTATTAATACCATATAGTTTAAATAAGGGATTTGGCGCTGGATTTTAGAGCCTTCCAGTTAAAAAGGCAGATAAGTTCTTGGACACTGCCTTTGTACAACACAAAGATTCTCTAGGAGAAATTTCAAAGTATATTTCGGCATGCAATGATTGACAGTTCCTTGTAAGTCTTGACATTTATTTAAGTAAATGCGTGTATATTTTATTTAGTATATCCGATCTCTGAAAACCCCAAATCACACTGATATAATGCATTGTAACCTCACCATCGCTCCACAATTTTTCTATTGTGCTAACTAGAATATCCGGCACTCGACCCAGAATACTGAAGTTAAAACGCTGCATCAATATGTTTCCTCCATTTCTGTTCACTCTGAATTGCGTACTAGATATTCAAAACTTTTCACGTTCTGAAGTAGGCCTACTTAAACGTGCTACTTCTATTCCTCTGCTCTGCGACAGACATTTTTCACAGTCATTTTATTTTGTCTTACTAACATTAATGATCAACTATTGAGTAACACTAAGAAATTGGGACTGGAAGTAAATATCAGTAAAACTAAATATATGGTCACACGTAGAAATTCAGTATATAATGGAAATGGACAGCTAAGGACAAATGAGGGAAATTTTGAGGAAGTGGCTGAATTCAAATACCTAGGAACAATAATCACAAATAGGAATGAGATGCACAAAGAAATTTAACATTGGCTCAATTCTGGAAATGTATGCTATTATGCATTGCAGAGACTTTTGATGTCTCAACTCCTTTCAAAAAACGTTAAGCTGAAAATATATAAAACAATTATTCTACCAGTTATATTATATGGGTGCGAATCATGGACTCTTACTTTAAGGGAGGAAGGGAGATTACGAGTATTTGAGAATAAAGTTCTTAGGAAAATTTTTGGACCAAAGAGAGACGAACAGACAGGTGAATGGAGAAGACTACTTAACAATGAACTACATGGTCTTTATAGGATGCCAGATATAATAAGAAAAGTTAAGTCTCGTAGACTGCGATGGGCAGGACATGTTGCGCGTATGGGGAATGAAAGACGTGCATGGAAACTTCTTGTAGGAAAGCCAGAAGGAAAACGCCCAGTTGGTAGACCAAGAATGAGGTGGGAGAACAACATTAACTATGATTTGAGGGAAGTAGATTATACAGGGAATGATTGGAAAGCATTAGCTCAGGATAGGGATGTATGGCGAGCTTATGTCCGCGCGGCCATGAACCTACGGGTTCGATAATGCCAGTGAGTAAGTAAGTAAGTAAGTAACATTAATGATCAATCCTCAATTCCTACATTACATTTTCAGTCGGTCAAGACCTCTTTGCAATCCCTCGATTTTCTTAGAACAAATATTCAAATCATCTGCATAGAAAGGAATAGGAATTTTAACATTTCTTATCTCAGAGGCCTCAATGTCTTCTTCTAGCATTTGATCTGCAAAATCATCAACGAATAGATGTAATAGCATTGGTGACAAATACAACCTTGTCTCACTCCCCGATTGGCTGAAATGTTCTCTGTAATCAAATATTGGTCTACGTTTATATAAAATTTGACACTTTTATAAATTAACATTAAATCTTGTATCTTTTATACGAGAACAATTTCCGAATAATATTTCTTAAAGCGCACTTCGGTCGAATGTCATCTTAAAATCATCAAACACATAAAATTATTTGCCCCTTTGTTTCTCGGATTTCATCAATAATTATGTATTAGTGTTCTCTGATTAAATGCGTTGTCCATTTTGAAATATCCTTGTCTAAAAAAAACGTTCTGAAATCCTATTGTTTTCTTAGGCCCGCTGTCTCATTCGTTTGTAGAGAACTTTACAGTATGTTTAGCCAAACACCGACAACAAACAAATTTACCTACAACTTTCTGGTACATGAGGCCCATATTTTCCATTAGTGCGATTCATATTTGTAAATAACATTGTATACATCTTTTAGTCTAATAAAGGCCTGCTACTATAATTTTATATAAAATTATAGGCTAATATATGAATTTCTCGTGCATAGTTCATATTGGTTACCTAGGGTTTTAGAGACCCAAAGTTACCAGCATTCAATTATCTCTGATTAGTAGGATGGCAGGAAAGCAAATAATAACAGGGCAGGAAATCACATGATAAAAGAACACTCTCACAGAACAAAGATGGAGATTTAAAATATCCTACCCCACCAGAAATCGAATCCGGTCCGCCTGAGTAGAATGTACGGACTATTCCGAACAAATGCTGCTCAAATTATATATATATATATATATATATATATATATATATATATATATATTGTGATATTTGATCTTCTTCCAGATCTTACCTGTGATGTTATCCTACAGAATTCCTCCCTCGTTTGATGTGGTTTTGCCACAAAATTCCCAAAACATAAATCTCAGGCATCTATTTACATATACTTGCAATTTTATAAATAATGCGATTGTTCCTTTCAAGTCTCACATCCACACACTTATGGTGTTGCAATATTATACTTTCACAGAAAGAGGTTATTATTTGTATTTTATGATTTTGAACGAATACCGAAGGAATGAAGCTAATCAGGTTCTTCTCAGGAAACGATTTTTGAAAAAAAAACATAAGCCTATCTACATCGATACTACTTAGTGGACACCAGAAATAACCATGAAAAGTATAGATTAGTGTGTGTGTGTGTGTTTGTGCGACTTTATTTCGGAACTGAACTCGGCATATAGCAACCAATTAACTAATGTAAGGTCGATTTCATTGGCTAAAATAGATCATGAAAAATCAAGAATCTACAGAGAAGCAATAGAGATTGAAAAAAGGCCACATACTATGAACACACGAGACGATGCCCAAAGATTACCATCTACATGGAAAACTGCTCTCGCTGCTCACCATGTCATCCCTAGAACAGCGAAGAAGATATGAAGAAAACCACGGTTGGGTAACATCGAGCGTGGTCGACGCTTGGATGGGTGTACGGCTTCCGAAACGGACCACACTGAAAACTGAAGGTGGTTAACCACATACGAACAACCTTGGATGGGTGTACGGATTCGGAAACGGACCACACTGAAAACTGAAGGTGTTTAACTACGTAAGAACTAAACCTTGGATGGGTGTACGTCTTCGGAAACGGACCACAGCGAAAACTCTATTTGTTTAATTATATAAGACCTAAACCTGTGACTCGAACTTATCATTCCTTGATAATGGCATGTGGGATCATGCCGTAACGTCGGAGTCAGTGGCCAGGGGCCGAACTTGAATCCAACGCGCGGAAAACCCAAGAAAACTTTCTTATTCATATATATATATATATATATATATATATATATATTTATGAATGCCACGATTCGAATCCTTCAACAATGTTTTTTTATTCATTTGTATTTACACAAAATACATCCTATAAGTGCTATAACATTTAAGGGGGCTCATACACCCAGCACGAGGTACATATGCACACACATCATTACTTTACAATATAAAAAACTATAAAACATACAATTATGAAAATTTGCACGCAAGTAGTATACACTATTGGCTTTCAGTTAATATTAAAATTGTTATTATTGAAGCAAAATGTTTTTAATTGCAGGAAAATAAAATTTGCATAATTTCACTTTCTTATATATCATATCATACATTATTACTTAAAAAACTAATAACTGACTAGTATAAACAATTTTTAAAATAAATATAACACCCTAATAAAGTTTGTGAACTATTATGATGTGCCCAGATTTATTGGTTTAGAGCAATTTTGTTTTATTAATAATTTTTTTAATTAATTTTTACACAATATATATTCCCCATTACATAACCTTAATATTCAAAATATTGCAATGATTTTAGTATGCCACATACAGACTAATTAGAGGAGTGTGAGTGCAAACTTTCATGAAAATTGAACTATTAGTTTTTGAGTTATTGCATTTTGTGTGTTCTTAAAATTCTAACTTTTGGGAAAACGATGTTAAAAGTTTACGCATGTTTCTACTTACAGTCTGTATTAGAAAGCTCCAGAAGCATATGTTTTGCCCTCCTTTTCACTTCTCCTGCCATTTTCCTCAAGTCTCAGTCGTCTTCTAGTTCTCCTGGACTCCTTCGAGGATTCTCGTAGGCGTTTATCAGCAGAGTTTATGCGCATGAACTCACTATGCCTAAAAGTCAGCCTTGGCATATTTTCCTAGATTCACTCCAAACTCTTCAAAAAACTTTAAATCTGGCTTGTATCCCCATAATTGAATGTTGCTGCAGCATCAGCCGCTGCTATTTTGACAACTGTTTTCCCAGTTTTAAGGCAATTGTCCACACTTTATTATTATAGGACTCGTTTGAATTTTGATTGAGTGCGCCCCTTCAAAGTCCAATCTCTCCTACTCTTAGAAGTTCTGTTTTTGAAAGGTCTTCCGAAAATGTATGTCTATTGGCATTCATAACAGCCATTAGTATTGGATGTGGATGTTTATATACTACTTCTTTACCCTCTGCCTGGGCTTGTCGATATCCACACCACGACGTTGCAACCAGTGGACACATATAGTGCTGGGGATTGGAGCGCACATTGGCATTCAACATTATATATCTCGACAAAAACAGAAGATATCATCACAAAATTTCAGAAATATGTACTTTAAAGTATGCTCTTTCAAGTGAGACCAAAAACAAAAAAACTGAATATTTTGACCTGTAATGGTGTATGAGCCCCCTTAATTCCTGCCACGTAATCTACGCCCACTTTACAGTATATTAAGTAATATTCCTCCCTTCGTAAACTCTATAACACTATTTAGCTACCGGTATAAATTTAATTCTGTGTGCAGTATCACGTTTTAATAATAATGCTATAAATTTATGTAATAAGAGATAATATAGCTTCTTATATTTATCTGATTATTTATTACGTATTAGCGAGGAAAAGTTTCATCCTTCAATTAAAATATATGTCAAGTCCAGCATAATAATAGCCCATAGATGATGGGCAATAATAAAAAATATTATTATTTTATTGTCCATAATAATAATAATAATAATAATAATAATAATAATAATAATAATAATAATAATGGGATGTATGAAAGGATGAGAAGAATGTAATTAACTAGGGATCTAAATTGACTCAAATTGTACCCAAGAAAATGACAAAAATATAGGATTTAAAAAGGCAGTTCAGTAATAACAATGTTAAATGGTGTTTTGTCGGATAAGAACACATGAATGGATACCAAGTTAGATACTTATAAATCAACAATTCCTAGCATGCTAACATACGGTACAGAAACTAGGCACTTGAATAAAAAATTGAGTTTAAAGATTATGTCTACTGAAGTGGATTGTTTTAGACGCTCAACTAGACATACTAAATTGGAAAAAATCAGAACTACAATCATCAGACAACAAATGAAAGTCCAAAATTCAATATTAAATTTTGTGAGATCCAGGCAGTAGAATGGTGTGATGATACACGTAGGATGCCAAATAAATGATTATCCAGACAAGCTTTGGAATGGATTCCACCTGGAAAAGGAAAGAGAGGTCCACCTAGATTTAAATGGATGGATTATGTAAGAAGAGGTATGAGATGTTTTATTACATTATAAACCTGTTTATGAATAAATAAATAATAATAAAAATAGCAATACTTCCAAAGACTTAGTATGCTTTTTCTTTAAGAATGGACACACAGAAAAAAATAGAAAGCATTTGAACAATTAAAAAATTTAACTTCATCGGGATACGAAACTGTGACTTCTTGCATACGAATCAAACCACTAAGTACTGAGCTAAGCGTACTCTGAAAGAGCACTCTTTAAAGGAAGAAGGGAAACTAATTTTTAGCTCTACTGTGCAATTAATTTTACTCGTGTGAATCGCGCGTTGGAAATTACAATATTCGAGATCAAGAGTCGGCCCATTATTTTTGTCGCTAAGTGTACATACTCCCACAAAAGATAAGGGTGTTGAAGACAAAGGTTGAGTTCTATGATGAATTAGAATGCGTAATTGATAGCCTTTCATGATATTATATTAAAATTGTCTTAGGAGATTTTAATGCAAAAGTGGGGCGGTAAGATATATTCAAACCAACAATAGGCAAATTCAGTCGTAATAAAGATAGTAGCGACAATGGGGTTAGATTAGTCACCTTTGCCACATAAAATAATCAAATTATTAAGAGCACAACATTTCAGCATAGGGATATATATACACACCTGGACGTCTCCAGATGACAAAACTCGGAATCAGATAGATCATGTATTAGTGGACAAACGCTGGCACAGTAGCATCATCGATGTTAGATAAGTTAGAGGGACAGACTACAATTCGGATCATCATCTGCTCAGGGTGAAAATCGGACAACGGCTATCGCTTATGAGAGGAAAAAATGCTAAAGATAATTCTGAAAAATTTGAATTAAAAATTTGAAAAAATAGTGAAATGCGGCAAGAATACCTAATAAAAATTGCAAATATATTTGAAGTACAGAAATCTTGATATGGCAATGTGGCAAACGAAGAAAAACTAATATAAATAGAGAATGGGAGGCTTTAACAGATACTATTAAATTGTCAGCATTAGAAAGCATTGGTTATATAAAAAAGGCAAAACAAGAAATGGATTTTGACGGGGTATATGCCGACATTGTAAAGAAAAGAAAGCAAGCAAAAATGAAATGGTTACATGAGCCAAATTAGGTAAATTTAGAGCAATTGGATAGTATTAGACGGTCAATCTCCAAGTTACTAAAGAGTAAAAAGAGAGAATATTTGAGAGTGAAGATTAATGATCTTGAAATGAATGCAAAAAGGGGAACATTAGAGAATTATATCAGGGAATTAGGATAGAGAAGAAAGGGTTTCAGGATAGAACAAACTTAATTAGGAATGACTATGGCGATAAGATTGCAGATTCTAGGAGCATATTAAATAGATGAAAAAAGTTATTTTAATCAGCTATTAAATGTACATGCAGAACGGAATATTGAAGAGGATAATTTACAGACAGCATTAATGCTATTCTCAGAAGCAAATGCATTAGAGATTGAAATGGCGATACAATAATTGAAGCTTTATATAACATCAGGTTCAGATGCAATCCCGGCAGAACTGATAAAATCCGGGGAAGGAAAATTGATGGGGAAGATACGCCGGTTTCGTAGTATGATTTAGGAAAAATAAGCTCTTCAAGATGAATGGAAAGAATCGATCATTGTACCAGTTTATAAGAAAGGAGATAAAAGTGATTGCAACAACTACAGGGCATCTCATTACTTTCAACTTGTCCTTTCCCGCAATCAAAGCCATGCACGAGATGAAAGACATAACCAAGGTACCCATAGAAGCAGCAATAAAACTCTTCCACATCAAGATTACACCCATAGCCACATACTGCCTTCAGCTTATATGCGATCATCTGGACCCCAATAGTCTCAGATTCCTCGAAAAAGTGAAATTGACATGTTTGAAAAAGGCAGCCGGTCTGTCAAAATTCGCACCCTCCCGTACGGTATACCAACTGATAAAGGAGCCATTTCTCATAGAAGGGCTCCGACGTAATCTGTACCTGCCATCTACAGCGAGCTATAACACTGTACTAAGAGAACTGCAGCAGAAAAAATAATCAATTTGGACCGATTTCTACACTACCGATGTCATGACTTCTTAAGACTGGTAGAAGCCGAACTACGAGCTACGACACCTAGTGAACCGGCTAGCAGTACACGGCTTCCATCAAAGACTGTGCAAAACGAAACCGTTTCAATACCCGGGACCAGAATGCGTGTGCCAGCAATGCGGCATGTCATGCGGAAGACACCATGTGTTAAAGTGCAAAAACAAAGGACAGTCTCTGGCAAGATTCTGTACAGACATATAAATTAATGTAGATTAACTCATCTTTGCACATTTGCGATTATTAATAATTGCTTTCAACTTCGTAAAAATGTCTAACAAATATTATAGTAAATAGACTTACTCGTCATATTGATGACATTCTAGGAGATCATCAATGTGGATGTACAAAACCAGGTCTACAACAGACCAGATTTTTAGTATAAGACAGCCTTTGGAAAATAAATGGGAATATAATGTTACTGTACATGAACTATACATAGAGTTCTAAAAGGTATACGATTCCATTAAGTGGGAAAAGTTATATAGTTTCCTGCTGGAGTTCGGAATTCCTAAAAAGTTATACTTATACTAACGTGTTTAATGGCACAAAGAGTAGACTGCCTGTAGGCACACAGTTTTCGGATATTTTTAAAATCCACAATGGGTTGAAGCAAGGAGAAGCACTATCTCGTCTACTATTTAATTTTGATCGAGAGCATTCCATCAAATCTTTATTGGAGGAAGAAGGCCTACAACTCAATGGTATTCATAAACTGTCAGTTTATGCTGATGATGTACTACTATTGGGCGATAGCGAAGAGACACTAAAAGCCAACACGCATACACTATTTAGTAACAATAAGAAATTGGTACTGGAAATAAATATCAATAAAACTAAATATATGGGCACACATAGAATACATTATATAATGGGAATGGACAGCTAATGAGAGGTGAGGGAAATTTTGAGGAAGTGGCTGAATTCAAATATCCTGGAACTAAAATCACAAATAGCAATGAGATGCACAAAGTAATTAAACATAGGCTCAATTCTGGAAATGCGTGCTATTATGCATTGCAGAGACACTTGACGTCCCAACATAAACGTTAAACTGATAATATGTAAAACTATTATTCTACCAGTTATATTATATGGGTGCGAAACATGGGCTCTTACTTTAAGGGAGGAAAGAGATTACAAGTATTTGAGAGGAAAATTTTTGGACCAAAGCGAGAAGAACAGACAGGTGAATGTAGAAGGCTACTTAACAGTGAACTACATGGTCTTTATAGGAAGCCAGATATAATAAGAACTGTTAAGTCTCTTAGACTGCGATGGGCAAGACATATGGCACGAATGGGGAATGAAAGACGTGCTTGGAAGTTTTTTGTGGGAAAACCAGAGGGAAAACGCCCATTTGGTAGATTAAGAATGATGTGGGAGATTCACATTAACTATGGTTTCAGGAAAGTAGGTTATACAAGAATTGATTAGAAAATATTAGCTCAGGATAGGAATGTATTTAGAGGTTTTGTCCGCGCGGCCATGAACCTACGAGTTTGTTAGTGCCAGTGAGTTAGTTAGTTAGTTAGAGAATAGGTGTGTTCAGTGCAGCACATGTGATAAGTACAAATATATACAAGAATTAGATTTTCATTGTAATATTGGTATAAGTTTGAAAATTTCTGAAACCGATAGAAGATGGAATCCAGGAATATTAGATACTGACATAAGATGAAATCCTGGCTATAAGTAGAATTAACCACACAGCGCCCACTTGTCCTGTGGGGTGAGCGTGCAGGGGAGGGATACCCACTCGACGTCTGACCTCAATTCTACTGCTCACTGCGCCATTTCATAATAAGGATTCGGTTCGCGAATGTCCTTTCGAGCTGCACAATAATCTAAACCGCTACCGAAAATCCCGGGCAGTCGATTATTCATACTCTCCTGTTCTCTGTATTTACTTCTTAACCTTGATTCAGGAAGGAATACCTCTCCCATATAACTTGTTTAATCTACTCCCATTCAAATTCTTTGCTAAAATAAGTATGCAAATCAAGAGAAAAAAGAGAACCGTATATTTGTACCAAATTCACAAACATGTTGTTTTTAGTTAATTTGAAGACTACAAGGAAAAAGCTAGGAATGTCACAACATATGAGAATTCAGCTAAATTAATTTTAATATTCGAACAATCCTTGTTTTTACCCGTAATAGAAACACTTGAGCAGTTGATTTTACTGGGATACTGCTTGTTTTCTTTTCAATGTTTAGTTATTATTTATCTATTTTTTATTTAGACTGGTGGAGTTAAGGCCATGTGGTATACTTTCCACCAATCAGGATAAATATATGTTACATTAGAATTTAAAAAAAACTCCATGTCGCAACTGGCATAGAAAGCCCTGCTGGCCTCACATCCATGTGTTATTTACAGAGGTAGACGATCATCCACCCAGTGTAGGGGTGACATGTGGTCAGCATGTCAAGTCCCTCAGCCGTTATAGCTGGTTTTCTGAACCTGGAGGCGCTATTTATTATAGCTACCCAAATGTCTCACGATGCTGTGTAGGCACCGGTCCCATACTGGCTGAAATTTCGTGAGAAAATTTCTTCCCCAATGAGATTCGAACCAGCACAAGTTCCGTAGCTCTGCGCCACGGCACCTTGCCTGAACTACTCGGCTACGATGCGGGACAGAAAATAATATCTAATTATCGTGTAACATTAAACACTAAATGAAAATTTGTCCAATAAAAGTAATATCTTTTAGGGTAAGATCGATAACGTCATCATCATCAACAACTACAAGGACTAAGCTAAATGGCCGGTTCCGATCTCATTATAGGTCGAATTGGTCCTTCCATCTCTTCAATGGTCTTTATCCAATCCGGCCTTTGCTTTGTGATGAATCAGTAATAATAACGTAATAAAGTCAATTATAATTAAAATTAAAACTAATAATAAAGTGTATACAAACAAGATAAATTAGGATTATTCGGTAGCGAGTCCCTATATAATGTACATGAAAAAATATAGACGAATAAGAATGTGATATAATAAACTAACTATTGATTATACACTATATAAAATACTTAAATTATTAGTCAATCTTAACACTACTTTTTTCAAATAAAATAAATTAACACTCCCATTTTAAAGGTTCAAATTATGTATAGCAGAATTCAGGCTTATCTCTATTTTCGCTCTTTCCTTACTTTGCTTTTTGTGATACTCGTTTTATTTTAAAACACCCTAAACGTTTTTTAATGGATGTCCATTCTTACCAGTACTTCATTTCTTTTCATTAGTTGGATCTGAGAGAAGAATTTATCAGGAGTTTGGTAACGCTAATACAGGATCTGCAATTAAATGATCTTAGCGGGGAGGAAATTATTAAAACTTTGACAGAATGTTTTCAAAAAGCAGGGGAAAAATTCAAGGTTAAATACGCAATGAACCAGAAGGACAAAGGGTGGTACAATAATGCATGTAGAAAGAAGAAGAAATTTGTCGAAAGTAGTCTTTTAAAGTTTAGAAAAGAAAGCACAGATGAAAGCAGAAAAAATTATGCGCAAGAGAGAAAGGAATATAAAGAATTATTGGCAGAAACAAAACTAGCATGGCAAAATAAGAAATCCGAAGAAATGAGAGTCGCGACTGAAAGTGGGAACATTGCGGACATATGGAAAGCGTTAAGGGAACTCAAAGTAAAGTCCATAAATCGGACAAGAATAACGCCCGGGGAATGGAGAAGTTACATTGATATGGTGCTGGGAAATGAGAGGGTAAGATATAACAAGGAAATATAGTTGAGATCCCTGACCCAATTCATATTCAGTTACTGGATCAGGATATTTTCAAAAATGAAGTGGTTCTTCTTCCATTAATGTTAAAGAATGGTTAAAGCACCTGGAATTGATGGAATACCAGGGGATTCTTGAAAATATGATATCATCCAATAAATTATCAGACGTTTTGAAAACTGCGTTCAACAAACTTTTTAATGAAGGAGATTATCCGGAAGCCTGGGCGACAGGTGTCATCCAACCGCTATACAAAGGGAAAGGTGGGGCACAGATACCAGAAAGTTACAGGGGAATTTGTCTCTTGTCAGTGTTCGGAAAAATATATTGTAAAGTACTTTACGAACGAATAAGACAATGGGCTAAAGCGAACAATAGGCTCTCAAAATATCAGGCAGGTTTTAGAGAAGGGTACTCCATGGTGGACAACCTATTTGTTCTGAGAACATTAATTGATGACAATCTGAAAATGAAGGGGGTAAATTATTTGTGCATTCATTGATTTTAAGATGGCATTTGATACTGTGGACCGAAGCGCACTTTGGGAAAAAAATAAATCGGAAAGGATTGTCTCATAAAATGATACATGCTTTTAATGTCAATTTATAAATATGTTAAATTTTGTATAAAAGTAGACGCGAGGGCACATTACAGAGAGCAAGTGAAGCCAATCGGGGAGTGAGACAAGGTTGCATTTTATCACCAATGCTATTTAATCTATTCGTTGATGATATTGTAGACGTAATGCTAGAAGGAGAAATTGAGGCTCCGGAGATAGGAAATGTTAGAATCCCAGTCCTGTTGTATGCAGATGATTAATTATCTGTTCCAAGACAATCAAGGGATTGCAAAGAGGTCTTGACCTACTGGAAATATACTGTAGGAATTGGGGATTGACTGTAAATGTTAGTAAGACAAAAACAATGACCTTTAAAAATGGGACGGTTTAGGGTAGAGCAGAGGAATGGAAATACAGAGATCAAGTACTTCAAAATGTGAAACATTTTGAATATCTTGGTACGACGTTGAAAATGAACGGAAAGTGGAGAAAACATATTGATATAATTATTGATTTCGTACATCTCAATGATGGATAAATCATATTTGAGCGTATAATTTTTCTCTTCAAATATAATATTGATATAGCATTATTTAAAGGGAGGGGACAACTTAACAGTGTACTCGGTATTCTGGGTCGAGTGCCTGCTATATTCAGTCAGCACATTAGAAAAAATGTATGGAGCTATGGTCAGGCCAGTAATGCACTATGGTAGTGAGATTTGGGGTTTCCAAAGAACGGAAATACTAAATAAGGTATATACGCTTTTCTAAAGTATATTACAGGACTTAGTAAGGCCGTTTCTAACTGTGGAATTTTATATGAATTCGGGTCATTCCAGGACGACATTAACTGTAAAATTCGTGTACTCAAATACTGGTTGCAAGTAATCCAAGGTGAACCAAACAATGGCTTAGAGCAATTTGTTACAACCACCAAATTAAAAAACATAGATGTTAAATTTTGGGCAGACGAGGTTAGGAGAGAACTCCAAAAGATTGGGATGGGCTGGATATGGGAAAAAGGGACTGAAAATCGCAAGAACGTGTGGAGAAAAATAAGGAGGAGGTACTTAGATATAAACCAACAACATACTTTCGCCGAATGTACAAGGAAAACGCTCACTGTGTTTACAAAGAGACCTAAAACACGTCTGGGGAAAAGAATCGTATATACTCAACCTAGGATTTAAGGAGAGATCAGGGCTTGCTTGGTTTAAGGCTAGGGGCATGGAAATTTCTAAAAATTAGCGACGATCACGATATGCGAATATGTCCAATGTGCGGGAACTTTGAAGATGAGATACATATATTAGGAAAATGTAATGATTTAGAATGTTGGAGACGTCAGTTATTACCGGAAAGATTTCTAAATTCAAATCGGGAAAGATTGGCATGCTACGAATTATTGGTAAATCCAGAAAATTGGATAAACCTCGGTAAATTTCTGGACAAAACGCGAAAAATAAGGACAACACTCATTCATGAATAAATATATGTTATCAAAATGCAATACCATTAATTATTAACAATTATATATAAATTAATTAGTGTATAATGCTGTTGTGTTATTATTTAATTGTAATATTAATGTGTTTTCTTTATGTAATTGTAATGTTAATGTTTTTTTAGTGTATATATGCTATTGTGTTATTACTTAATTGTAATATTATTGTGTTTTCTTTATGTAATTGTAATGTTAATGTTTTTAGTGTATAATGCTATTGTGTTATTATTTAATTGTAATATTATTATTGTGTTTTCTTTATGTAATTGTAATGTTATTGCTGTTTTTGTTGTTTATTTTTCTTTACACTAGTACCAATTATTACTTTATTGTAACGGACTGTCAACAGCACGTACGGCGTACTGCCCGTGCGACCCATATTTGTAAATAATATTGTAAATATCTTACTTTATGTCTAATAAAGTCCTACTACTACTACTAGTTTAAACTCTCAACTCCGTGTACTCTTACATTCCCCACGACCTCCGGTGCTTATATTGTGTCACGAATTCCTAGGAGAGGATTTTTAACTCTGGATCATATACAGGGTGATTACAAATGATTGGAGCGATTTCATGATTTTATGGTAGCTGTAGTATTCGACATATTTTCACGAACTTTTACAGATACATAGAGCAACTTCCCAGGTTTTTTTTGAGATGTTACAGGTGCTCCATATGCTCCCCCTTGGTGATTCTGCAGATATCAAGTCTGTAATCAAGTTCGTTCCCATACTCGACGTAACATGTCCCTATTAATTTGTTCAAAGGCATTGATTATGCGAGCTCGCAGTTCTGGTAAGTCTACTGGTAAAGGAGGCACAAACACTGAATCTTTCACATACTCCAAACAAAAAAATCGCACGGCGTCAAATCGGGGGAGCGTGGAGGCCATGACAACAATTTCTGATCATTCTCTCCACTGCGACCGATCCATCGGTTTGGCAATCTCATGTTTAAAAATTCACGAACATCGTGATGGAAGTGTGGTGGAGCACCATCCTGCTGGTAGATGAAGGTCTCACTGTCGGTCGTCAGCTGCGGCATGAGCCAATTTTCCAGCATGTCCAGGTACACGTGTCCTGTAACGTTCTGCTCGCAGAAGAAAAAAGGGCCATAAACTTTGAACTGAGAAACCGCACAGAACACACTAACTTTTGGGGAGTCGCGAATGTGCTGCACAATAACGCGGGGATTTTCTGTGCCCCAGATTCGCACATTGTGTTTGTTCACTTTGCCATTCACAAAGAATGTTGCTTCGTCACTGAAGACAAGTTTCTCACAAAAACCATCCTCATCCATAAACTGCTGCATTTGTGTACAAAATTCAAACCGACTCACTTTGTCAATGGGCGTAAGGGCTTGTAGAAATTGCAAGTGGTAAGGTTTATGCTTTCAATCTTTTCCGCAAGATCTTCCAAACGGTCGGTTGTGGAATGTTCAGCTCTCTGCTCGCTTTTCGTGTTGATTTCTGTGGGGCTACGTGTGAAACTCATCCGCACACTCTCAACCTTCTTTCTTCACTCACTGAAGGACGACCCGTTGATTTCCTTTTACAGAGGCATCCTGTAGCTTTAAATTGCGCATACCATCGCCGAATGGAGTTGGCACTCGGTGCATCTTTCTCGAACTTCGTTCTGAAGTGTCGTTGCACAGTTATCACAGATTGAGTTGAATGAAATTCAAGCACAGCATATGCTTCTCCTCGCCTGTCGCCATCTTTGATAACTGCTGCGCTCTCTCGGTTTAAAGCTGAAACACGGCTGCGAGAGAAAACAAAAAAAAAACCTTATGAGTTTTTATACATAACTTTAAAGTTCTGTGAAGATATGTCAAATAAGATCGCTACAATAAAATCATGAAATCGCTCCAATCATTTGTAATCACCGTGTACATTTTAGATCACACAATTACTGGAATATCTGTCCTGATGAGTGAACAGCATAATCCGAGAAAATATGACAGTTTAAGACAAGACATAACATTCAGTCATTAAGATTACTCATAATTTACGAAAGAAGGCGAATACTGTAGGGTGATTATGATACCTTATTGAAGGTCGGGGGTTTTGAACTTTCAAATTTCCCGATATTTGCTTTACAGGTGAGGAAACACCTCTAGGCGGAAACCTCACTCGGGGAAAGACCGGGCATCGATTTTGAGTCACTGCATTCGACGAAAAGTCTTTACCAATAAATTATAGAAACATAATAATATAAACACATACATTATTATATTTTAAGAATTTAATATATAATTTTATAATTTGGCCATTTTTTCTGATATTTGGAATGCCTTGTGAGCACGAGTTTCCAATTTTTCAGAGGAAAATAACATTAATGTGTCTTGAATGAAAATGTCAATCATATCATATTCATTCTATATACTGTGGTGTCAAATCTCTCTATTACTTTTTTTTCAATTCAGACGGCATTAGAACGTTCGAGGCCTAAGGGGATCATTTCAATTTTCTCTTCTATATTCACTCTACATTTCCAATAGTCTGTTTAGAGATTTTAAGATAGCAGATCCATCGCTAGATTTCTTTCGCTTTGCTACCAACTAGTAGGGGAGAAATTCGCAATGATTTCACGTAGTTCAGAAAAATTTAACATAAACAAACACAGACAAGTAAATTCCCAAGAAATAAGAAAACTGATTTTTTTTATTCACACAACGTACAGAAATAATATTTGGACCAATTAAAATCTAGTTACATAATTATTTAGGTAATATATTTGATTATATTTTATTTTAAAATTATTACTCAGTACAAAATGCATTATTTAAAAATCAGATTGTAGTGATATAGTTTATTTAGTTTATGGAATAAGAGTTACTGTAATTGTGCAAAAATGATGTTATAACTGTAAATAATATGCAAATAAAATAAAATAAAATAACAGTGATGATTTTTTATTAGATACAACTTTCCTCATTAGATGATTGCCACAAGGACAAAGTGATACAGACAATTAATTTTTGGAATTTATGAAATACATTTTGTAAATACATTAAAAAAATTCAAATTGTAGGCGTAATTGAAGTATACATACTATAAAGTAGAAATGTTGTAAATATGGTTTCTTAAAATTGAAATTGATCCTCTAATGGCAGCGATGGCAATTTTAGAATGATACACCCTGTCCAAATCTAAGGAATTCCAAAATTTGACTAAGAATCGTGGTATAGTACGTCTTGCCCTGATCATCAATCCTGTGACAGTTATACTATCTAGATGGTATTTATCTTTGTAATAGTCAATTGTTGGCTCATATATGGCTTTCTTTTCAGAGTCAACTTCTTCAGGTTGGCCACTATGAGTCTCAAAACGAATTGTGGGATATTGTATTATACCAATTTTAGAAGATGGTCTAAATGCAATTATATCTATTCGTCTGTTACTCCCATTAGTGGTCACACCTTGAACTTCCTCATAAACTGGGTATTCAAAATCTCGCAAGACTTCTGCCATCGTATTTCGAATAGTGTGGTGCCGAATGTTTCTCAGTCATTCTCCAAACGGACAGGCCCCAAGGACGTGTGCAAGGGTTTCGTGCTCTCTGCGACAACGTCTACAGAGGGTATCGTCCCTAGATGTGCCCGGCAAAGAACGCACCGCCGATACAATGGCTAGCATTTTAATCGCTTCTCTCCATTCGGAACAAGACAATCCCTGATGATCACGAATCCATTGATTTGCCGGTGTATATTCATTGTGGGGAAAAACGCCTTTTCCTTAATGAGGAAGTTGAATTCAAAGAACTGCTTCTTTGTCACTTACTTGTTTTCTGAGTTTCCTTGCATCTGATAGAAGACTTCCAGTGTTAATATTGATGTCACTAGGTTCAATGTTAAGGTCTCTCGCACATTGTAAACTTTCCTCTTTTAGGTTTCGGAGAGTAGTAATATATGTATTATTGTCTTGGTAGAGAATGTGGCAAATATTTATATGCTGTAATTTTGTTTCCCACGTTGCACAGAATAAGCCAAGTCCTTTATTCTGACGTTCAGTGTATAACATGTGATCAGGGACATCCATCGGAAGATGTCACATTTCTTTAAGTCCACTTTTCAAACGTTTATCACAATTCACTAAAAATGTTTTTGGTATTTGATTTGGTGGTTCTGTTTGAAAACGATAAATTAGAGTTGGAGATATGGAACAATTTAAAACTGTAAATTTCTGATCAGGCTCTAACAGCGTTGAAGCAATGAGAGTTTCAATATTATCCCGTAATTTAGTAAGGGTTTGCTTAGAATCAAAAGTTATATGATGTGAAAAGTTGACACCTAAGTAATGAATAGTGTCAGTGATTTTATGGGCACGAATTGCATGTCAATCAAATTGGAGATTTTTTCACATAGTTTAAGTTTCTCGATTGAGAGCACAGCTGATTTGGAAACATTAATTTGAAGGCCTATTTCCTGAAACCTCTGTAGAACAATTCTTGGTAGTCCACTGGCAGCTGCTACATCTTTTCCTATAATCACCGTGTCATCTGCGAAGCTCATAATTGTTAGATGAGGTTGATCCTGAAGTAGTAGATAACCATATTGACTTGTTATTGATTTTTCTGAGAGTTCATCGAGAATATGATTAGTTGCAATGTTATATAAACATGGTGATAACGGAGAACCTTGCAGAACTCCTCGATTGATAGTATTTGGTTTACCTACAGGAGGTAAAAGATGAACCAATATTGGTCTATATTTAAAACCACCAACCTAACTTGTTATAGCATTTCAATTGAATGGTCACACTTACAGTATATTCCCTAGGGCAGTACAACATTATATGCTTGACGGAAATATTTTTCGACATCCACCAGAATATACGCATATTTTTGTATATCGTACAGTTCTTCATGGAATACGTGCTAGGATGATGGTGATGATTTTTATGAAAAATCACACATCCACTCTTTCAAGATAAAGAGAACGTAACTTGCGCACTAAAAGACTTGGAAATTTCTTGATAATATAAACACTTATTGTTTAACAAGGCGTGGAATTAAATAAAAAGTACTATTTCATCTCTGCATTGAAGGATTATAATAAAAAAAACATTGGTATATATTTTTTTCTGCCTGTCTGTCTATGCCCGTACAAGGATGCTCTCATGCTGGGTTTACCTAAACAAGTTAATTTAGCTCCGCTTATTTCCATACAGATATCAGAGTGACAAGTGGTTAGCCCATAGTCTGAAAGATACACCTAGAATGCAACTCACGTGCTAGTTGGATGGAAAGACCGATTAAATGTTACACAGAATCTTTAATTTTTGCTTTAAGTAGTTTTACGAGTCTGAAATCTTCAGACTCGGGACCCACGGTTTAAAGTCCCTCCTAGAATACTTGTCCCGTGGATATTTCCATCATAAAAAATCCATCGATCCCGGTCAAGTTTCGACCCGCGACTCACGGGATCATATGCAAGGAACTTAACCCCTTGGCCACCTAGATCGATAGAAAAATATAGATTTTTTATCGGCAGTAATCAATGACATGTAAGAAGTTGTGACACCCCTTGCAGCTATAAATGAACACAAGTGCTGTGTGAAGCTGTTTGGGAGACCGGGAAGCTGACACAGAACAAAAGACGACGTTGAGAAATTGACTGAAAATATTAAGAGAAGCAACATGTGTGTATATTCTCCATTGGGAATTGAATTTATATAAAAGTACACATTCTATTCTTGCAAGCAGCCCTCTGTATTCCCAGGCCTGACAGTAAACTTCCAGCACAATTTCACATCTAGTGCTAATACTATCCAAGACTAAAGTTTTAATAGGATGACCTCTGGGCTTATGGGCTCGCCGGTATCAATTTTCGTATGACAGTGCGGGTGTTAGGTTACTTTTTAAGTTGGTTTACCCTAGCAAGAACAATGAGAACAACTTCCTATTAACTATTTTCAATTGAAACATAAAAATATAGATTATTTCAATAGGATTGCGTAGTCATACACTTCAATAAAATTTTTAATAAATAACTTGCTGTCTCTATTGAACCCATAGGTTCATAGCCTCGCATACATAAGCTCTCCACACATCTCTATATTGTGCTGATATTCTCCAATCATCCCTTGTATAATCTATTTCCTTCGAATCATTGTTAAAGTTATTATCGCACCTCATTCTTGGTCTACTAACTGTGCATTTTCCCTCTAGTTTTCCTACAAGACGCTTCATTGGCCCTCTTACATTCCCCATTTTGTGCCACATGTCCTGCCCCATCTCAGTCTACGAGACTTAACTGTTCTTGTTATATCTGGTTTCTTATAAAGATGATGTAGTCTTCTTCAATCGCCTGTCTGCTCATCTCTCTTCGGACCAAACATTTTCCTAAGAATTTTATTCTCAAATACTCGCTATCTTTTCTTTTCCCTCAAAATCAGCGTCCATGTATAGCATGACATAACATTTTAGATAATACATTTTAATTATATCCGAGATATTACACTTTTCAAGTTTGCAGTAAGACAGTTATGAAGTACAGGGAAGCTACCGGTATATATACCAACGCCTCTAAAATTGTTAACTTAAAATATATCTAACTATTAGGTTTTTAGCTATAATATATGGAAGCGAAACACGGTTTTCAGTATCCCTTACCTTAAGAGAAGAAATTATTATAATTATTTGGGATCAAGTGCTGAGAAAAATTTTCGAATCATAAGGGGGACGAACAGACAGGTTAATGGTGATAATTACATAACAGTGAGCTACATGGTCTTTATGAGAAATCAGACATAGGGTGGAATCAAGTAAATTCATAGTACTTTCCTACACACTTGGCAAGATCCCGCGTGATCGACTATTCCGATTGAGGTTTTAAGCGGTTTCCCTCAATCCAAAGAGCAAATGCTGGAATAGAACCCCAAAAGGTCCGCTTCCGACTTCACTCTGCTAATTAACTTCAAAATTAAATTAAAATTTAAACCGGGGCTAATGTATTTTACAGGAACCCGGGGTTCTACCTATTAAGGAGGACCAAAATCGATCGCTCACCGCCAACACTTAAGTGATGGCCGCAGAGCTTTCCATCTATCTATCTATCCTACACACTTCATACATCTTTGGTTTGCACGATGCCAGGGTGAATGCGTAAGACAAAGCAAGATATCACGAGACAAAAGACACAAATTCTTACCTAAAACGATCGGTTGTTACCTTGACATACTGAAAACAATAATTGTAGTAAATTATCACGAGTTTACCTGTATAATTTACCTGTGTTTACCCTAATAAGAAACGTTAAAACTAATGTACTGCGGTGGACAGGACATGTACGAACGAATGCATGAGGTGCATGGAAACTTCTTCTAGGAATAGTTGTGGGAAGCATCCATTAGTTGGGGCAAGAATGAAGTGGGAGAGTTAATATTTATCACGATTTGAGGGAGATAAACCGTATAGGAAATTATTCTAAAACATTACTTCAGATAGGAATGGGTGGAGAGATTATGCCAGCGCAGCCTTGAATCTCCAGTTTCGATAGAGCCCATGAGTTAGTTTCAGTTAGTAAAATTATTGTCATTAATAAAGAAGCTAGGTAAAATATTAAAAATTATAATAATCATAAAATCATGAGAGGTTCGGTAATTAATTATGTGTATTCATATGATTGTCAATCTTCTTATATAATTTGTCCAAGCGTACATCAGGGCTAAATCTCAGAACTGATGCTCAATTCCTACAGAAACTCAGCTCAGAGCATTGAATGTAAATCCGATAGAATGAAAGCCATGCAAATCGAGGGAAGATAATGTGAATGAAAAATGAATATACAACTCAGTTTTCAAGGGACAACTTTTTCAAGGGACAAAGTGAATACCTTATAATCCTAATGAGTCCTAAACTGCAAATGTGACTATTACAATATTTCAACATTTAGATTTAATGGCCGCGGTGGACTAGTGGTTATGCTTCTTACCTCTGGTCCCGAGGGTCGCGGGTTCAAACCCGGCCGAGGTCGATGGATTTTTTAGGATGGAAAAATCCAAGGAGTAAGTCCTCCGGGAGGGACTTTAAGCCGTGGGTCTCGAGTCTGAAGATTTTCAGGCTCCTAAAAGATCCTTAAGCCTGAATAAAAATGCCTCTAAGCAAAATTTACCTAATTTTCCCGTCCTCGTAATACCTTGGTTTCCTAGATGTCAGCATGAGGCGGAACATTGACCACGGACCACTCAAAGGGCATCTATACGAAAACAAGTGTAACTAAATTATGGTTCAAATTCTTCCCTATAGGGGGAGAACGCCTAAATTTCTGTTAAGGGAAACGTGGGCTTACAAGAAGAAGATTTAATGGATATTTTGAGCGAAAATTTATATTAATGTCGAAAGGAGAAATTTTTCAAGAATTCCGAACTTGGGGGTCTTTATATGAGCTATAAAACAAATTTAATTAATTAATTTTTCTTAATATTCTTATAAAAATGATTGAAGATCAAATCTAATATGGTTTGAGTGTTTATCATTTTATAGAATAGAATGTATATGAAGCTTTTACAACTTATATGGTGTTGAAGTTTAATCCTAGAGGAGTTAAAAATAAAATGAAATATGATCATGAATTACAGTTAACTAAAAATATATGAAAATTTCTTAATCTGTTATTTAAATGACTGCCATTATATTTAGGGGTCGGTGGCAAGACTCGAATCTCTCCTTATAAGGGATTCTGATTCGCGGTTCAGGAGCAACGTGTACAACTCGCAATGATCTTTCCAGATGTGTTTTCTCTAAAGATTGCTTTCGCAACTCTTCGAGTAGCGGCCTACGTATATACTGGTCGATTGTCTCGAAACTTCTAGGCGTCTTCGCCGCTTACTTATAGCCGGTTGGAGACCGCAGTGTTCCAATGTGATCTGAAACGCGACGAGTGCGTTGTGATTTAAAAAATGAAGATACTGCAGGGAAGTTAGTGCTTCTTCGAATGATGAGAAGTGCAGTGAATTAAAGTGAATGACATAAAGAAAACTGGAAATTTCGGTGTCAATCAGTATGAAGTCAAATTAAAGAATTTCTATATGTTTCAATGCCATTGCAACCAATGACAATGATAAACCAAACAACTATTTTGATTAGATTACCGGCCGTGAAAGCCTGCATTCCACAATTAAATTGATTTTTGGGAAGTGAGAGAAACGTATAAGAGGACTGAAGAGGATTAACTTGACCGCTTATTTAACAGGATATTATATTCAATACTCGACCTGAATCCGTTGTACAACTTATACAATAACATTAGTACCTAGTCCACCGCATTGGTCTCGAGGTAGCGTGCTACCTTGTCACGCAGCGGGCCCTGGTTCGATCCCCGGTCGGGGCAGTTTTTCTGGGTGAGGTTTTTATCTGGGTTTTTCTCCTCACCTGTAAGACAAATATCAGGAAAACTTTAAGGCCCAAACAGTCCCCGAAATCATATGGCCATCATCATCCTTAACCGGTGTGCAAAGCAACAGGAAGCTACCACACCTACAAATTCCCTAGTAAAGCTGCAAGCATAGCATGAAAATGCTATGATTGCAGTGAAGGACCTGCCTTCAGGCAGAATTACTATGGACAGATGGATGGATTAGTACCAGTTGAAAAATATGAGATGAAACATTGTTTTGAATGGCCTACATATTATAACTATTTGACGAAGTTTTCTAACAGAACTTTGTTTTAGTTGAGGACGATTAATTTATCAGGCACTAATTTAATACTTTACATGTTTTAGAACGTGATATAAGACATACTGTGTTTATGTTAAGCCCGAAATCTTCGCTTCAATTAGGAATATTACTTGCTATATAAGTGTGAATATGGAATTTGAGAATTGCTAATACAACACGTAGTTCTGATAAAAACACCGAAAAATTAGCTTTCCTTTTCTATTGGATTTGAGACATGATTTTGTTTTATTCGTCATAACCGTTAGATATTTATATGTTTTGAATTAAACCAGGAATTTGTGGAAGGCAAGAATTTTGAATGTTATTTAAAATATTGATAAACGGGAATTGAAATTATTCCACGAGGAAAGATTATTATGCGGGATTTTAGCGCAATATAGGAAGTAATTTATAAGGTGTCGTACATGTGACGTGAAGAGACCGGAGAAACAGCATTTAAGCATTTATTAAGCAGTATTGCAACAATAACCGCGTCTAATCGAAATTACAATATATTTGCCTTCTTATTCGTCCGAAATAACTCTCAAATATTTGGCTGCTTGACTGTGCGTAAAGAATTGTAAACTCAACATTATTTCTAAACAACTGTTGAGTAAACGAAAAACAATACTCTGTTATTCTGCTGTGATCAGTAATTTTGTATCATTGGCAAACTACTTAAGGATTCTGCAATTAGTAGGGTCATTACATTGACTTAGTAATTTATACAAACCGAACGCTAAATATACTATCCACGGTCCATTAGCACCTTATAAACTATTGATAAAACCTAAATTGAGATAATGATCATCAGGCTAAAATACGTTAACAAAACTAATTTAAATACGTTATACTAGAATAAAAATAGAGCTTTTATAGACTTATTAAATTGAATGCAAGAAATGGAAAATACAACTAATTTTATGATGTCAAAACACTGCAAAAGCTGGTTTTCTGGACTTTACTATTACCAACTTCGCCTCACATATGTAATATTTAATATAATATCAGGACTTCCATTGTTCCGACTTATATTTAAATGCGTTTTATTCGAATAAAAATAGAGCTTTTATAGACTTATTAAATTGAATGGAAGGAATGGAAAATACAACTAATTTTATGATGTCAAAACACTGCAAAAGCTGGTTTTCTGGAATTTACTATTACCAACTTCGCCTCACATATGTAATTTTTAATATAATATCAGGACTTCCCTTGTTCCGACCTATACTTTATGTAAAACGTTAAGGTCCTTATAACATTTATAACTCGCATCATTCGTGGGGCAAAGACCATAAACAAAGTAAAGTCGCTTCAGCATTAAATAAATCCCTGGATATGAATAATGTTATTTAAGCCAAGGATGCCAATTTTTCATAAGGATAATAATATCTGATTATACTATACTAATTTATCTGTAAATCCAAAACCATCACATCTCATCCCTTTGTGGAGTTAAAATAATAAAAAAGTATAAATATTTATTTAAAATACGAAGTTCAATATTATAATGGTAATATTAACATAAAAAAGCAACAAATACATTTTTAAAACTTAAAATATTTGTGATTTAGATAATACTTAGACAATTTTGCTTGATTTATATATTGTAACAAATAATAAATAAAGATTAACAAACAAAGACAATAGATAACAAAAACCAGCATTAATTGATTAATAGATAAGTAGAAATGCAAATACGTTTGAGACGGTCTATAACACAGATTACCTATTGGAAACAATTTAATAAAAGAATGACACACAATTAGCCCTATATTATAAATTGATACGTATATAATCGACTTTAAATCATGTTTAGTGTTTAAGAGAACCAGATGCTAGTCGTTAATAACTCACTGGCATTATCGAACCCGTAGGTACATGGCCGCTTGGACATAAGCACTCAATACATTCCTATTATAAACTAATGTTTTCCAATCATCCCCTGTATAATCTACTTCCATCATGTAATGGTTAATTTTATTCTCCCACCTCCTATTTGGTCTACCAACTGGGCGGTTTTCCTCTGCTTTTCTACAAGACGCATCCATACCCCATTTTCATTCCCCATTCGTACCCCATGTCCTGCCCATTCCAGTCTATGAGACTTATCTCTTCTTATTATATAATGGTTTCCTATAAATATCATGTATCTCACTGTTATGAAGTCTTCTTCATTCGCCTGTATGTTCATCTCTCTTTGGTCCAAAAATGTTCAAAAAAGCTTTATTCTTAAATACTCGTAATCCTTTCTCCTTCCTAAGAAGAAGGGTCCACGTTCCGCACCCATATAATGTAACTGGAAGAATTACAGTTTTATATATTTTCAGTTTAACGTTTCTTTGCGGGATATTTGGACGACAAAAGTACCTGTAAAGCATAATAACAAGGATTTCCAAAATAGAGAATACGTTTAATTTATGGACACAAAAGGATGATTTATTACAAATACCAATCTCTAATAACACTGCTTTGGAACAAATTTCTATAGATGAATTAACTGATGTTGTTAAATCATTAAAAAGTAACAAAGCTCCCGGAGAAGACCACATTGATCAAGAATTATTTAAATTTTCAACTAAAAATGTTTTAGACAGATTTCTTATTCTCCTTAATATGATATGGGAAGGTCAAGAACCACCACAAAGCTGGAACAAATCCATTGTAATACCAATCTTCAAAAAAGGAAGTCGCCAAATCAAAGATAACTATCGTGGAATTAGCTTGTTGAACTCTGGATATAAAATGTATGCTAATATAGTTAAGAATAAATTGAGAAAAATTTATGAAAATATAATTGGAGAAGAGCAGAATGGATTCAGAAAGGGTAGATCTTGTACAGATGGATTCTTTACTCTAACACTGCTATTAGAAAAGCACAAGGAATTCAATATAGAAACTCATATCGCCTTCGTTGACTTCATAAAGGCTTTTGACAAAGTAGACAGAAATATATTACTACAAATTTTAGCTGATGATAACGTTCCACAACAATATATTACTAATATCTTCAACATCTATAAAGATAATGAAATCTCTGTTAAACAAGATGGCAAATTATCTTCTTGGGAAAAGATCAACACTGGAGTAAGACAGGGATGTGGTCTTTCACCGGTGCTTTTCATTATATACATGAATAATTAAATGAATGGAGGAAAACACAACGAGGATATATACCCATCAATAGGAACCTCAAACTCGATGCTATTCTTTTTGCAGACGATTTAGCTCTTCTGGCATTTTCCGAAAATGATTTGCAACGATCAATTTATAATTTACAAAAAATAGGTGCCAAATTTAATATGGAAATATCAATTAACAAAACTAAAATTATGGCATTTCATGGGAAGGACCCCATACAAAGTAAAATCTGTCTCCAGAATAAAATTTTAGAGAGATCTAATCAATTTAAATATCTTGTATATTATCTCTCTATCTGGGATGAAAAGGATATCCCTGAAAAGTTACTAGTTATAATAAAAGTTTAGGAATTATTAATCAAGTTATGAAACCATCCCTTGTACAAAAAAACACCAGATTACGTTTATATAACACTTTGGCTAGACCAGTGTTGACCTATGGTAGTGAAGCATGGACACTAAAAAAACAACATGAAAGCAGAATAACGGCTTGTGAAATGAGATTCTTGCGCAGAACAGCGGGTTACACCAGATGGGATCGGAAAAGGAACACCGATATCTTAAAAGAATTGAAGACTACGCCAATTTTGGAATATATTAAACAGTACCAACTAAATTGGAAACACCATCTTGAAAGAATGAGTTCAAATCGGATCCCCAAAGCTGTTTATAATTATATACCAAGAGGACGAAGATCACTGGGCCGTCCTATGAAACGCTGGAGGGAAAATTTTCTATAGGATCGTAACAGGCCTTGGCCTAATACTTGGAAGGAAGAAGAAGAATAAGTTTAATTTAATTGGGATTCGCATTCCTTTCTTGTATTTATTGTTCTTAGGTGTTTGAATTAAGTGACTTCTTCAAAATTTCCCTCATTTGTCATTATGTATCTCTTTGCTTTAACACATTTTGAATTTCAAAAGTATCCGAAATTTGTTTACCTTCTCGCACCCTACTCTTTATGCAATTTAGACACATTTGATTAAGCCTAACTAACTATTTAGGAATTAGGAACTCCAGCAGGAACCATGTATATTCATCCTCTTAATTGGATTGTATGCCTTTTTTAAGTCTGCTTATAGTTGATGTAAGTGCCATTATATTCCTATTTGTTTTCTAGTATCTCTCTTATATTAAAAATTTGATCAGTTGTAGACCTGTTACTTGTAAATCCACAATGATGATCTATTATGTCATCAATATAGAAAGTAAGTCTGTTTACTAATATATATGTTAGCATTTTGTACGAACTTGAAAGCAATGGTATGCACATGTAGCTTTTGCAATCAGTTTTATCTTATTTCTTGTAGATTGGTACGATAATCGATTCTTTCCGTATATTCGGAAGCACCTCTTAAGCAGCCGATTTATCTTGTTCGTCAAATTTTCTCCCCTGATTTCGTGAGTTCTGCTGGGTTCCCATTTCAACCTAATGCTTTATACATCTTCAATTTTTCTATCGCAAGGATAAAACCTGCTACACTACAGTAGTGGTTACGAGGGCCGCCATGGTTCCACAGTTCGCAGGTTCAAAACAGGCTGGATTTTTAAAGACCTGAAAACCCTGACTTTCCTTCGGAAACAATTTTTAAAGAGCATCATTAAATAAAATATTTTGTAAATAAAAATATCCCATCTTAGACTAGAATATCTTAACTAACACTAAAATGTGATAATGAAAATAGCGCTGTGGTCTCGTGGTAGCGTGCTTCCTTGTCACGTAGCGTGCCCGGCTTCGATTCCCAGTCGGGACAGGCTCCTGAGTGAGTTCTTTTCGGGGTTTTTCCTCGTCTGTAAGACAAATGTCAGGAAGCTTAGGGCCCAACCGTCCCCGAAAATCATCCGACCGTCAAAATCATTCTTATCATTATCATCACCATCCTACACCGGTGTGGAAAGCAATGGGAAGCTACCACTTCTATAATTCCCTAGTAAAGCTGCAAAGCATAGCATGGAAATGCTATTATTGCATTGAAAGACTCGGGCAGAATTACTATGGATGGAAAATACTGTATATTTATATTACCGAACATTTAAGTATCGTAGAATGCGATGGGCAGGATGGAATGAAAGACGGTCATGAAAACTCCTTGCAGGAAATTAAGGGGAAAATGCCCAATTGGTAGGCCAAGAATGAGGTGGGAGAATTACAATAACCGTGTTTTGAGGAAAGTAGTTATACAGGGGATGATTGGATCAGATTAGGCATGTATAGAGAGAGTATGCTCCTGCAGCCAAGGACCTATGGGTTTGATATTGCCAGTGAGTTAGTTAGTTATTACGTACGTTAAAAACACAAAGAAGTTACGTATACCAACACAGAGTCTTAAGTACTCTCCCTTTGCACACTTTAAAATTCTCGTTAAATAATTTATTACTGTGAATTTTCAACCACCTCAGGATTACCACTCAACATAATTAAATCTATAACACTGTTGCCATAGTATTTTCTGTTAGCATTAGGAATTGTGGACACAAAATCTGCAGATAAAAATGAGCTTCGAAGCAAGTTGTGGAACTCAATGTAAACCTCATGGATTCTTGCCATAACCGTATTTTTGCAGGCACGTATTTCGTTACAAAGAGAATTAGCCCGATCCAGGGATTAAGAGATCTTGGTGATAACGTGGCCTTTCTTATTATGAACCAATTGCTCGGAAGATTGCAAAAGGAAGGGGAAGGAGAAGCGGTTACGCAATTCCAATTTTCCTCTTGGGAGAGTTCGGTCATGCCAATATACACTGAAAATTAAGTGAGAATATTTCGACTTCTTGTTAATACACGTCTGTTCAGGTGGACGTAAATTACTTTCCTGTGTCCTGCGTTTAATATGAACCCATTTTATAAACTACCTGAGGGCATTGCTTCTTAAAGTTTTACAATACTACTTTAACTAACTCACTTGCGCTACTGAACCCCATCGTTCATGAAAGCACAGATATTAGGTCTTCATACATCCTTATTCTGGGCCAATATTTACCAACCGTTATTTGTATAATCCATTTCCCTAAAATCATGTTAATATTATTCTCCAACACTCTGATTTTCCATTGAGAAATATCCGTGCTAGTTTTACATATCTCCTTCATGCTGTATGTCTTATTCATCCCTGTTTACAATACTTCACTATTCTTCTTACATCCCGTTTTGTGTGAATATATTGGGAGTTCACTTTTATGTAATTCCCTCCATTCACTTCTCTGTTCGACTCTATTTAGTATTGGGTCTTTCATTTATTATACAATTTAAAAAATGCAATAATAAAGTAAAAATGCATCGAAATAAAATATATCTTGTTTTTATTTTCATCTATATGGGCTCCTATTAAGTGCGAAAAATTATATCAGGCATATGTCCACCTCCACTGTCTCGGCAGGCTGTTACTCGGTCTATGAAGTTCGTGATGACTCTTTCACACACATCTCTTTCGATGTCGTTGACGACGCGTAGAAATTCTTCCTAAATTGGAGAACTGTTTGTGGTTTGTTCACGTCGACTTTAGACTCCACATAACCCCATAAAAAGGTGTTACATGGAGTAAGGTCACAAGATCTGGGAGGCCATTTCAAATCGCCACGAATTGAGATCACAGACTGAGGGAATTTTATAGACCGAATAACTCCCTGCTGAGACAGTTTAGGTGGACACATGACTAATATAATTTTCCGCACTTAAATTGGAGTATATGTGGATGAAAATAAATTAAAAGTAAATTCTTTCGATGAATTTTTTACTTAATTATTGCATATTTAAAAATTGCGTAATATATGAAAGACCCTTTACAATAAATCTGCTAAGCTGTTTCTTTAATCGTAATCGTTTTTTCCTCCTTTAAAGTAAAGGCCAGATGTCGAATCCATATAATGTAACTTGAAAAAATCATTGTTTTATATAGGCCTATATGTACATTAGTTTAATATTTTCATAATAAATAGTGATGCCAAGTGCCTTTGTAATGAATAATTGCGTGCGTCTCCTGAGATAAGCCTTGTTAATTTCTTTCTGCGTCTTTACATTCCTGTTCCTTATTACACTGGTCATCATGATTTTGTCTCATGAGTACTAATAGTAGTACTTAATGCAGTTTTCTATCGAGTGTTCAAATATGTATTCGGAATTTCTCCATCACCCACAGTTTTTATTTCATTATTAATGGATTTAAATAATTATTTTTTTAATAAACGTTTATTCGTCCATTTGTCCATTGTAAAATAAGACCAAATGAGTTACTCAAATGGTACCGTTGCTACTGTTGTACAGGTTCAGTGAGCTACATGGTTTTTGTAGAAAGCCACATATAATAAGAACAGCTAAGTCTCATATATTGCCATGGGCAGGTCATGTGGCACGAATAGGGATTGAAAAGAGGTGAATGGAAGCTTCTTGTAGGAAAATCAGAAGGAAAAACTCCCAGTTGTCAGACGAAGATTGAGGTGGGAAGATAACATTAACCAAGATTTGAGGGAGGTAGAGTATACTGGGGATGATTGAAAAACATTAGTTCGTGATAGGAAATTATGTAGAACTTATGTCCGTGCGGCCATGACTCTTAAGTGCTAGTGAGTTAGTTATATTATTATTAAAAATGTTGACTATACAGCTAAATGAAATTTATAAATAGGTATATTTAATGTATTCCTTTACCACTCTCTCTCTCTCTCTCTCTCTCTCTCTCTCTCTATATATATATATATATATATATATATATATATATACTATACTCAGATAAATTAGGGGAACACATGTTTAAATCAAAGCCACAAAATAAATATTGTAACAGTTTAATTTTTGAGCGTCAGATGTTTTGAGTTCAAATATTGTACAACATCAGATTGAAAATCTTCTGGGTTTTATTAATTTTTCTCTGAATATGTTAGTGAAATTCCAGAAGTTGCTGAAACCAAAGTGAGTTCGTATTGATTTATTAAAAAAACAGGTTTGAAGAATAATCTGTGGTAGGGAATTGTTATTTTTGTGTTCTCTGAAGCTAATACAGAGCAATGGGACATCTGAACGAAACATCAGTTGTACGAGCAGTTGCATTAATTGAAGATGGTCGTTCCATTCGCCATGTCTCTAGGATCCTTGATGTCAGCCCTTTCTTCATCCATAGGCCGTGCATGCGATACAGAGAGACGCATGTATACAAGAGGAGACCCGGGCAAGGTCGTAAGATGAGTACAAACGTACAGGATAGATTCAGCTTTCCGCAGAATAAAATCTACAGCCAAAGATCTACAAAATCAATTACGCACAGCAACTAGGACGGTAATATCTGATCAGACTGTAAGAAATAGACTGAGAAATGCGAGGTTGAGGTCTAGAATCTTTAAAGCCCCTCGTTTAACACGTCAGCACAAAGAAGCCCGGCTGCGATTTGCTCAGGATGATGTCAGCTGGTGGCTCCGCCTATGGGAGGGTGTTTTATTCACGGACGAATCAAGATTTCGTCTAACAGGTTCTGATGGTTGTATACGTGTATGGAGACGTCATGGTGAACGGTTTGATCCAGCCACAATTATTGAACGTGACAGATTTGGAGGTAGTTCGGTTATGATTTGGGCTGGGATTACTATTGAGTCTCGGACAGAGCTTGTCGTTGTCCCACAGCTTATGAATGCTGATATTTACATTAATGACATTATCCTCCAACATGTTGTACCCTTTGCTTATGGTATGGATCCTAATTTTCTTCTAATGCAAAATAATGCTAGATGTCATAGAGCACACGCTACCAGAGATGTCCTGCAGAGATTCCCAATTTCGGGTGATGGGCTGGCCTGCATGCAGTCCGGACCTTAATCCGATCAAGCATTTGTGGGATAAGTTGGAAAATCTTGTTCGTAAGCGTCCTGCTGTACCTCAGTACCTTGAAGATCTTTCACATGCACTCACCGAGGAATGGGAGAGAATCTCACAACTTTCTGTAAGAAGGCCTCTGTGAAGCAAGCCTCGTAGGTGTAATACAGTCATTCATGCTCACGGAGGACACACTGAGTACTGAGTGTTCAAATAACCATGGAAACATTGATTTAAAAAATTGTAAATCTCAAATTTACACTTTGTTTTCTGTTGGAAATGAAAACTTGTTCGTATAGCTAATACTGTACAAGAAAATATTGTTTGAGTGTCTATTCTAATTTTACATAAATCTTCAATTTATAATTAATTACAAGAGTTCGAAAACATTAAATTGTTTCGTTATTCATTCTCATGTTTTGGTTTAAATATGTTTTCTTCTAATTTTTTTGAGTAGTGTATATACATATACTAGAAAATTGTAACTGTTTGGAATATTGGAGGTGCCATTTGTTGGCGGAAAGGTTTCTAAGTTGAAGGCGTAATAGAAAGTCATGTTACGAATTAGTGGTAAAATCTATAAATTGGATAAATGTGGGCAGATTTTTGGATAAGACGCGAAAAATAAGAATAACACACATTAATGATTGAATAAGTATAGAAAAAAATTGTAATTATTAATAATAAATTATGCTACTACTCACTATCCGACACAATGGAAATTTGACCTGCTTCTTTTGTGGATGATTTTCGAACTAATGCCGTGTCGTCCCTAGTACACTCGCTTCACATCAGTCTGTGGCATCGAGGAGTGCAGCTGTTACCCTAAATAAGCTGGGTAAGTGCTTCATTTGTTATTTGTTCCTAACTACATATTGTTAGTATCCACGTCCGTGCGACTCAACAACAGTGCTGCTACGACTGGAGGTAAACGTTCCGCTGTGCCTTACAATAGCATATATGTTTAATTTTCAATGTAATTGTAATTATGTCTACTGTTTTGGCTTATTTCATACAATTACATGATACTGATGTATTGGTACTTACTTTCAAAACGCATACGACTTGTTGCACATGCGTACCATTTCTAACTCTATATTGTATATTTATTTTTATTCTAATAAAATACTGCAATTCATATAGTGCATCCGGAAATTCCCATTAAAAACCTCTAGGAATTATAGAAGGGACTGTGTGGATAACGTATTGAATAGGATCCTTTGCACGGAAACATACAGTTTTCGTGCTGCAAGTACATACATTTTATATTTAGCGTTTGAATTTTCCACTTCTGATGGGGATAAATCGGCAGTAATTTAATTATTTGTGACTCACTTAATTACATTTACACAAATAACATTCACTGATTTCGTGACAGAGTCCAATGTCAGGAGAAAAAAAACTTCACTTTGATCTGAAATATACTTACTTACTCACTGGCACTATCGAACCCGTAGGTTCATGGCCGCGCGGACATAAACTCTCCATAGATCCCTATCCTGAGCTAATGTTTTCCAATCATTCCCTGTATAATCTACTTTCAAATCGATCTGAAACTCCAAGCAAATTTTAAACTCACAAATCAGATTTAAATTATGTTCTGTCTGAAATTAGTATGAGGAAGTAGTTTTATTTTACTTAATTTATTATTTAACCAGACTGAAATGTAAACTGGTGGTGGATTGGTAATATTCTATTTAACAATGATCTTTAACAGCTTAAGTTATTACCATCACAAATAAAAGATTCGCGTGAAAGGTTTCACACATTTTATTCAGAGGCCTCTTATTTCATGCCTGAGGTTCTGAATATACGACACAGAACCCGTGGGTTTACTTCCTTTTCGAAGTAAGTCGTATTCAGAATGATCACGCCCTGAACAACCTGTAGGCCTAAATCTCGAAACCAGAGGCGAGCATGGTAACCACTAGTACACCGAATCCAATAAAATATAATCTGGTTTATCTTCTCCTAAAATATCTCATGAACTTCTCGATGCCTTTATATATTTTTTTGTCCATGTTCTTAAGCAATGTAACATCATGCAAAATTTTGGCAATAAAATTCTAGTCTTAATACAATTCTAATTTGATATTACACGGGTGGAAAACGTTTCCATAACAAGAAATCTGATTAGTAAATCTAGTGCATTTTTACATACTGAATTCAGGAATGTAGTCAAAATGTTCCAGCAGGCACAGTTATTATGTGACAGCTATTTTTTATAATCTGTTTGTAGCATTCTCATTGATCTGCACTAGGTACCTTTACCTTTTACGTAGTGATTATATTCAAGCTGAATTTAAGGAAATTATATATATATACTAGAAAGCCCGGCCACGCGTTGCTGTGGCTAAATATACGTTAAAAATTTTAATTAAGTTGCTGTCTTTCAGCCAGATTACTTAAAACTAGTACTTACACACGAAATTAATAATATCGAAAATAAAAATAAACACTGAACACACTTAAATTATGAAATAATTAATATTTGTAATTCAATTGAAATTCGCGGTTGCAACAAAAAGCACAGCCATCTGGATCTCTCTTTGTTAAAAAATAAACCAATTAACTTACCAAATTACCTTACACCGCCATATGTTAGAATCGTATGGAACTCACATATAATTTTAACTCTTTGTTAAATAATAAACAAATAATTTGTAATAAAAAATAATGCGACTATACATTTAGTTATAAACTACCCTAAGTCTCAAGTTCGATCAAACTGCACACAGTGTACAAAATTTTATTAAAATCAGTTCAGTAGTTTTGGATTCCATCGCGGACAAACAACGTGACACGAAATATTTATATATTAAGATATATATATATATATATATATATATATATATATATATATAGAGGACTGTCCATGTTCATCCATGTTTTCACATGCTCAGACCTGTTAATATGGTATTGTGATGTGTCAGCCTCACTACGTTAGAAAATCATAACCTTAACGTGAACTTCTTATCCCTGTCCAGAAAAATGTGTCACATCTCCCTTTAGTGAATCCTAAAAAAAACACATTAATTTCCATTGTATATTAAATTAGGAGTAATGAAAAATTTCGTCAAAGCTACGGACAAACATTATTATGGATTCTTGTACTTGAAATCGAAATTACCCGAAGTCAATTATGCTAAACTAAAAGAAAGAATTTTTATAGGACTACAAATACGGTCACTGATTTCTGATGAACATTTTGATGGGCAGTTAAATCCACTTTTAATAACAGCCTGGCAGTCATTAAAAAATGTATGTTGCAATTTCATTGGAAACCTTAAAGGATAAAACTATCGTGACCCGGAATGGCTGATCTGCATTCTTATAAAGATATGGAATGCAACATGTCTTTAAAAATTCACATCTTGGACTCCCACTTAGAATTCTACCCCGAAAATCTTCAGGCTGTCAGTGATGAGCACGGTGAGCGTATTTATCAGCAATTTTATACATTGGAAAACAGGTACCAAGGTAACTGGAGTTGTAATATGCTGGTTGACTACTGTTGGACCAAGAAGAGAGATGTTCCAGATGCAAAATGTGCCCAAATATCACTATCTGCCACTTTCTAGGAAAGTTAAAATGAGTAGTATTTTTAAAAATTATATGAGTATCATAGAAAATTCCTGCATGATGGGGAAAAACTCAAATGATATTTGAATTCAGCATGAATGTATTATTTTTATTCTTGCGAAAGAAAAATATATCATTGTTTTAGACCAGTGTTATTGTAAATGAAAATAATTAGCTACAGACTGGAATATTTAAGGCATTCATGCTTTCTGCTGACACAAAAATAAATATTAGAATAACGTTCGGACCACCATGCAGATGCTCGTGTAACCCAATCGGGCTATTTTAACATGAACTACTCTTACACACACTTTGCATATTCCATATATTCTCACATTGTTTGTCTCACTTTACAGCATATCGAATTTTTAAACTAGATTAAATGCAAGCTTTCGTGCCTAATACTGTAAAATATTAAGAATGTTTTGTTTCTTAAATTTATAAAATTCAAATTTGATAATCTATAAGCACTTAATGCGGATGAAATGCATTGTTATTTTTCTTCAACTTTTAGCATTATAGTAGACTCGCATAATCTTATTTGGGTAGTTTGTGGCAAGAATTAATAGACTATAAGTACTAAAATATAATTATACGATTAATAGTAATAACTGGAAGGCGCACAAAACGTGCACATGAGTCTATTACCAACATAGGAACCCCAAACGAATGGTACCTACCCCTCTAAGGTATAATGAATAACATGTGAATTTTGAGTGGGGTAAATGACTTTATGGGAGGAGTCATCGCCCTTGTAAGACAAGGACACGTGACAAAACTCTCACACTCATACGTTCTACAAGGAATAAGTCCTACAGCAATCGTCCGCGACCTTTAGTAAATTTTAAAATCTTAAGTATTTTAAAATCTTAAGTATTTTAAAATCCAAGATAATTAGTAACTCGGTATTTTAAGTGATATTAAATACACGTGGACTTAAATAAACTCATCAACACCACTCCGAATATTAGTGAGATATAAAACGATTGAAATTATCTATACATTGTTAGTGTAAAATTATTCAATAAACTGGAATAATATGTAATTATAAATTTATTTATAATTACATAAATAATATAAACATTCCTGAGTTATCATATTCTACCCTGAGCGAACCGGCACAAGTTATACCAGGCCTGTTGTTTCGTGATGTTTTTGACCGTGTAATGTTAAAATACACAACTTAATTACAGACTTTAGTGAAGATTTTGGCCGTGTTATGTGTGAGCACAAAACTTAATTACAGACTTCTATGTTTATCGAATACAAAAATTAAGGCACACATGCAGGCAAATACAATATCATATTCTGTTATAACTTTTAGAACAAGATCTAAATGATAGAACATTAATGTAAGTAAGTTGTGATTTAGGTCACTGTGGTTCAGTGAGATCTATAGTAGGGTGTACATGTGAAGACCATGGGGGGGCTAGAAATATCACAAAATAACTAATATAGAGATAACCTGACATATTGTGGTAATTATCTGAACCTTTCAATTGACAGTGAAAAAGAAATAAAATAAGTGATATCTCAGTAAACTCAACAGTTAAAATCTTGTTACGATGGGAAAAACACTGATTGTTCTTCTTATTATATTTGTTCTTAGGCCCTTAGACAAATTCCATGAGATCTTATTGCTATAAAATATCTAATGAATTTAGACGGCTGTGTGTATATGTCATTCTGAGTGAGGTTCATGTAACGTAGGGTGTGAGCTGCTGAGACCTGTTATGCATTTCCACTTTGTATCTCCTGGTTTTCTGCTATTTTAATGTGTTTCATGTGTCCAGATTTTATTCTTGCTACTGCTGTAAGTCCTGCGCCGTAGCTGAGCGGATTAAGGTATTATGCCTTGATTCAGAGCTACGGGACTTTCGCTGGTTCCAATCCCTAAGGGGAGGAAATTTTATCGTGGAATTTCCGCCTGTATAGGGCCGGTGCTCACGCAGTATCGTGAGAAATTTTGATAGAGGCTCCAGTTTGAGAAAGCCAGTTACAACGGGTGGCGGATTCGACATGCTGATCACATGTCACTTCTATACTGATTAGTTGATCGTCCACCTGTGAAAATGGCGCAAATTGATGTGGGTCCAGCAGTCGGATGGTAGTTCAAGGCCCTCGTGAACCTTTAGCGCCATGGAGTTTGCTGTATGTTTTTCTCTACTACATTGACACTCTTTATGGTTGCTCAAGTTTTGTTCTATATAAAACCAGTCATGACGTGGTGATTGTTTCGACCTTTCATTTGAGCCTTTTTTAAATTTGGACTATATCTCCGAGTATGCGAATGCGTAGCTGGTTGATTTTCTTAGCTCACAATTTTGAGTAATATACCTGCACTTTAATTTCCAAATATACTTAAAAGTGATGGGACCCACTATATATTTACTGTATATTTATTTATGTTCTTTTAGAATGGTCTTTAAAGTATTCTGTATTTTTAAAGAGAGATCATCGAAGATTTTCATAATAGCTCTCTAAATGTTTTATTGAGCTATTGCTGTCAGTCTAAATCCATATTTATTTAAGTGTGTGGCATTTTGATAATACTCTATGGGCTTCATGTATTACAAAAAGTTCAGCTTTAAAATTTGATGCATGATATTTATTTCTTCATTTACATCTCCTGACATAATCAATGCTGGTTTCCATTTTTTTCATTCTCCAACAAATACTTTTCAAATATTAATTATAAGTTTTCTTAAAACTTCGTTTCAGTTACATTCCTTGATATTATCATATATTCTTCTTCTAGTTAGCCTAAAACCTCAGATAAAACGTCATTCTAGGACTTTTAGGCACAAGGGTGTAATCTCTTCTCTGCAAAATTAGATGGATTGAACTGATATTAAGAATGAATTAGGTACGAAAAGTGCTATTATAAGTTCCTAGAAGATTCTAGAGAAAATAAATATGTTTCGCTATAAGTATGATATAAGAAGCAAGCAAGGTAAGATATCTAAGCTGTGTGTCCAAAATGACTAAAGATGATTGTATTTAAAAAAAAAGAGGACATTGGGAAATTAACTCAACTTTTTTTTGTAATTTTAGAAGCGCCATGCTTGTCAATATATTTTTTAATTATTTCATGAAAACAAGCCTCGGAAGTTTCTTTTTTGGTAGTTCGCTAAAGAAGTGTGCAAAATATATATATATATATATATATATATATATATTTTTTAAAAACTATATTTTAAAATGTTTGTATCAAAGAGAGACGAACAGACAGGTGAATGGGGAAGACTACAAAACAGTGAGCTACATGGACACAAACATTCCATATGTGATACCTGACTTACGTGTCACACATAAAGAAGATAATTCCTATAAATTGATCTCTGCAATTTAGTTCCGAAGAGATTCACCGTACATCACAGGGCCTGCCTGATCACCACTTCCCCCCCCCCCGTGGGAATTTGTTAAAGTCCAGTAGACATGACACCAATAAGTGATTTGACATATTTACAAGAAAAAAATATGCTTCTGCCAAAATTGTCAGATGCATCATAATTAGGTGGAGCATTCAGGTTCCCGAACACGTTTGGAAAGTTATCGGTTACGATTGCTTGGAACACTGATCATCGAACTCTGACGTTGGAAGCTTGCTTCGTGGATCAATGAAAGTTATAATTAGGTAAATAATAATAATAATAATAATAATAATAATAATAATAATAATAATAATAATAATAATAATGATAATAATAATAAATAATAATAATAAATAATAATAATAATAATAATAATAATAATAATAATAATAATAATAATGGAACATAACTAACATATGAGAGTCTAAATAATGAGTGTTGTACTATTCGTACACATTTTGCAGTGCTATCTAGCTGTATATCTTTCTTATGTCAGAGGTACACTAGGAAGAACTACCTTACCAGATGTTCATTCGGAAAGCAAAATGCTGCCTCTATGACCCTCACATGGGTCATGGTTGAGTACCGGTTGGACATTTGGAAGACAGACATAATATAAATATCCCAGTTATCACTCTTTGTAGCAATTAGTACTATTTATAGATTCGTTTTAGTTCAGAATTTACAGCTATTAATTTTATTACACTTATAAGCTGAGCACAGTTTTTAAATGTTTTATGGATAATTAGCTTTTAAATGGAGACACTTTAAATTTTAAAATAAAAAGAAAGCTGCATGTAACAAACTTGGTGTTAGGTAAAAAGGGATGTTGAAGTGTGGAGGGATGGGTTGTATGTGTATCAGCGATGATGCGACTGTATAAATACAAATTATCTAGGAGCAACGGCACCGGTCTTTTTAACTACAACTCACATAATTATGCTTGGAGTTTCCTTTTCATCGCTACAAACTGTGGCAAGGCACACACAAAATGACTAATTCACAAGCCTTTATCTTGGGCCTCCAAACTCCCCTCCTATATTTTCTTTGCTACAGCAGCTTTCTTTTTCTGACACGCTTTCAAAATAATTAATGACATCGTAACCTTTCTTTGCCATTCAATTCGAGGTAGCCTAAAGCTCTGAAACAAGGTGCGAGAATTTTTTTCAACAGTCTCAAGTTTCACAGCATAAAAACACGGTTGACTATATCTTTACTGAAAGCAAGATATTTTCTTACAAAGATCTACGTTCACATCACATAACGGGTATCGTCTATTTTATTTCTGATAAATAAGAACTGAACGTTCTCATCAGGAATAAGATATTCAATTGTTACTAGAGACACCGCTTTTCCTTATAACGTAATGATATTCACTACATTTCTAAAAAAATAAATAACGACTAAAACTCAGAATAAAACACCCGAACTGGAGAAAGTTCGGTTAACTATTTTGTTAATGGTAGCCTACTTATGGAAAATTCCCTCTAATCAGAATTAGAAATTATTTGAATTTACATCTTCAATAAAGGAATTTTGTACAGAAATTGTAATTTCAATTCAAAATTAGCTATTATATTAATTTATGAAAATGTAATTAGCGTATTAGTAATTAGAAACTTCACTTTTTTATTTTAAACATATTGTGAAACGAAAAATAAAGAAAGAAAAAGAAACCCGTATAACAGTAAAAACAAATATTAAACTGAATAGTGTATTAATTTAACGAAATGGAATAAACATAAGTCAATATAGACACTCGGAACAAATTGGATAGAAAAATTTGTGTAACATGTAAATTTGACTAACAGGTTACAGGGAAATAATACATATGTAGGCTTATATGTCAGTTTTTCATTTGTATTCTTAGGCCCTCACTTTCCCTGCAAATATCCTCCATATAATTTAATACCATCTCCAATTTTTTTGTAGACTGAACAGAAACAAAGGTTCTAATCTACTTAACATATTCTTTAAATGACGCTGTTACCAAAATAAATATGGATCTTTACTCGCTAATGAATTGGACAGTGAAATATGGACTGCAACTAAGTCCTAGAAAGTCACAATCAATCATTATGGGTCATCCTAGACTATTTACTACAATTAACCTAAACACAGTCTCGCATGTGTCACATAGTGATATTCAAATTTCTTGTATATTGTCTATAAGATCTCCAGAATAAATAATTCATTAAATCGAATAAGAAACTATTTGCCATTCGCTCAAAAGAAAAATGATAGTAGAAACACTTGCACAGCCACATTTTTATTAATGTGATACTATTTTTATAGACTAAGATACTATTTTCACTCAAAAACTTCAACATGTCAATAATTCTTGCGGATGTTCTATTTCTGGCATTTACAGATTTGATCACGCTACTCTATCCCTGGAAATATTATCGTGGCTTCGTCTACGAGATCAATGATCTGTACATCTCTTACGCCTTCTCTATAAAATACTGCACACACAATCGCCTAATTGTTTATAACGTCGCTTCATTAGATTCTCCCACATACACATAATTTGGACATTGAATCCAATCAGCACATTGTCCTTAATGTCCCTCCTCATCACATAGTCACTATTTTTTTACAGTTCCACTTGCCAGAACTCGGAATTCCCTTCCGCCGTACGTCAGAGTCTGTCAATCTCTAACATCTTTCAAGAACAAACTAAAACAAATGGCAATAAACTAACTTAAACACCTCACTGATAGTATTCTTTTAGCTATTATTATTAATAATAAAAATATAATAATAATATAATTTATTTTATAAAAACAGTATTAAAGATTGACAAATATTTTAATATGGTGTTTTATATATTGTATAATCCACAAATAAGTTTATTATAACTCAGTACTTTGTATTTTTTTCATGTACATTAGATAGGGACAGTCTACCGAACAATATGAAATTATAATAGGTAAAAAAAGACACAATATGTATATGAATAAAGAACTACACATATTTTATCATGTATAGGAAATGTACTATTTCATATTATGCTGTAAAAAGATTAAATAAAGAGTGTAATTTATTTAACTTGATTATCATTTTAAAGTCCACCGCTGTGGTCTCGAGGTAGCGTGTTCCCTTGTCACGCAGCGGGCCCGGATTCGATCCCCGGTCGGGACAGTTTTTCTGGGTGAGGGTTTTCTCGGGGTTTTTCCTCACCTGTAAGACAAATGTCAGGAAAATTTTAAGGCCCAAACGGTCCCAGAAATCATATGACTATCATCACCATCATATCATCATCATCATCATCCTTCACCGGAGTGGAAAGCAACGGGAAGCTACCACACCTACATTTCTCTAGTAAAGCTGCAAGCATAGCATGAAAATGCTATTATTGCAGTGAAGGACCTGCCTTCGGGCAGAATTACTATGGATGGATCATTTTAAATTTCACAAAATAAAGAAAATATTAACATCCTAATAACAAAGGGACTTCTCTATAGTTAAATATGCCTAATATGCGTATAATTTTGTTACAACCATATTAACTGATTACAATTTATCTGATGCTCTATTGAATTGAACCATTGAAATAAATAAAAATACCTGCATGAAATTTGCAGTGTTCGTTCCAGAACACTAATATTAACTTTCACAAATCTCAACTCTAAAGACACAGAAATAACGAAAACGTACAGTATACAAATTATTAAAAATTTTACTTAAATGTGGAAACGGCTGTTATAATTCTTTCAAAACAACTGATTGCAAATTATTGCTGTCATGAGTTCAATTTTAAACTAAACATCTGAAATAAATATCTTACAATGCGCGAAATCTTACTTTACGACTGACATGTGTGTTCCCAGATGGCGCACATATTACAGCGTTGTCATATGCATTTTCACTCTGTCGGTTTCCAAATAATGCTGCACCCAATAATGATTTTTCTTTACACTACCGGATATACTTAATCGCATATACGCCTCCCCAATGCTATTTATTTTATACAAGTAACTTCATATGATTTAAAACTTTTGTTGCAATCAGCATACAACACTCTGTTTCACAAAGTGGAATGCAAGGAGCTGGTGTCAACAAAGGAAATACGACACACATGGCATGTGAAAGCTCAAACTAGTTCAAGCACACGATCGCACACAGGCATCCATCACGTAGGATCCCGCGCACTTGTTTATTATTTGCGCCACAGCACAATACTCTAGACTCACTTAATAACATGCATATTGAAGAATCGCATAACTAGGGATTATTTAAATGCCGGTAATAAAAATATAATTTTCTTTCACACACGAAACTTGAATTTTTCGCACTGATTGTTGACTTGAAATGTGTGCATATTCTACCACATATAGCTTCAACATTTTCACATGGTGAACTCCATGAGTTGCCGGGATAGCTGCAAGAGGTTGAAATCGCTTCTTTTACCTCATTTTGTCACCTCATGAACTATTATTTGTTTAGTTTTACTATTATGTGCCATGTGTCACAGAACATTAGAACATAGCATTTATTCTGTACTTCTCTCTCACCTTCCATCTAAACTAGGCAACAACAGTTAATACTGAGGTGTGCTTATTGTTCCAATGAACTGCTGGATATAATGTTGTTCTTTGTAGATATAAAAGTAACGGTAAAGTGATCCCACTACAGGCCTAGGCAGCCCTTGGGGTAGTAGGAGGTTAAGGCTCCCACTTTTTTTGGACAATCGGCACTTGATGTCAGCCGGGTTGTCAGCCCTGCGCGACGGCCGCCATTGTCACCAGAACAAGCGTAAGGTACTCATTTCCGTTAGAGGCTGAGTCGATCCCTGGCCATAGTGCTGCCAGAGGGTTTGGGTCAGTTTAAAAATATTGGCCCCTCCAGGGCTCGAACCCTCGACCTTCCGTTTGTAGCGCAGTGCCATAACCACTACGTTACGGCGTGTCCCTTTGTAGGTATAATTTCCTGAGAAATCAACAAGTTTGGCTGCTTCATATATTGCAACGTTTACCCGAACATATTTAAATGCTTCCGCTGACTGCCTTTTAGCTCAAGTCGACACAGCAGTAGGGCCTGTAAGTATTTTATGGAACAGCTGTATCGAATAATCTACCAGATTTTCTAAACCATGTTTATGTTAATCCTCAGCGGAGTGCTGCAAGCAACTTACTGTGCCATGCGTATTAGCAATATATATGAGGACGAAAAGTCAGTTAGTCACGGGACTCTAGCGGGAAAAATAATGAATATACAAGAATATGTCATGAATACTTTTTGTTAGTTGTATACCGATAACGTAGAATCCAAAGAAAAAATTTAATACTTCAATTATAATGTTGTGTACAGTAATTTGTATACGTTTTCCGTGACTGACTGGCCATAGCTTACAATTACAAATTGTAGGACACATTTAAGTTATCTAGAACATTAGAATGCAATTAATAGTATTATATTTACGACTAAGGAGGCCAAAGTATGGTTTAACAAAAGAGTTTGTAAAATAAGACGAAGTAATAAGACCGAGTCATTAAAGAAAATAATGGTAAAATTCTGCGTGTTTTTACACGTTTGGAATATTATAAGCGTTTGCACTAATATTATATTAAAATAATACACATTTTAAACACTGTCTTATAGAATCAGAAAATTGTATCTTTAATTAAATATATTACGTCATCAAAGTTATCCTGCATCAATTTCAAAATTTTTATCTCGGTATGACATTTTTATGGAATCGCTCTATATAAATTTTCCCCATTAGAGGACTGCCACAAAGACAAAGCGATACAGACAATTTATTTTCGAAATTTATGAAACACATTTTATAAATACATAACACATTTTCAAATTGTACTTCACTCCTCTTACCACAAGATTGGGCTCCTTTTAAATTCTGGAGAAAGAGTTGCCACTTCTGCCAGTTCCGCCGAGTTGAAATATTTTCCTCCTCTGCCAGTTCCGCGGAGTTGAAATATTTTCCTCCTCGCCTTCGCTGCCATTGTGGTTTTCGTCCGTAACCCTGGACAAGGGTAAAGTGTTATACTCCACAATAATGAATCCTTAGTAGAACAAAGTAACCGACTTAGAGTTGGGTCAACCCCCGCGTCGTGGACGCGCCTGCTAACAAGAGTTACCTAAGTGGGTTCAAGGAAGATGTCCCTGGTTCCCCTTAGGTCGGGTTAATGTCCGTGTATGATGCCACGAACAAAGGATTGAGGTGTATATTCTGTAAAGTATAAAGTTCGTAAAGTTGGTTTCTTAAAATTGAAATTGACCCTCTAATGGCAGCGATGGCAATTTTACAAAGATACACTCTACCCAAATCTGAGGAATTAAAAAAAATAGCTAAGATCTTGGTATAGTACCCCTTGCCCTGATCATCAATCCTGTGGCAGTTATACTATCTAATTGGTATTTATCATAGGTAATGCTACGAGTGAATTTATGTAGAGGATTTGGAAATCAAGAGTGGCCATTGTTAGGACTATTTAACGAATAAAAATTAAACTGTTTACTCACAAATAATTGCATAAATATAGTTATTTTAAAATATGTATATATTTGAGGCAAACGGCGATGTTTGAAAATAAATGAGAAATGTTTCATTATGTTTCGTTTGTTCATCACTGCATCTTGATCATATTATCTATTGCCAAAGAGGATAGCAATATTGTAAGAATGTGCCCTAGTGGAGAAAAATTGAAACACGTCAAAACTGTACATTATAACAAACATTATAAGTTATTTATTATTTGTTTCGGAAACAACTCAGTAAAATCAGTATTTAAAAACACAGTTATTGAACACATAATTATCAAATGTGTATGTCCAAGGAATGTGTTCATTATTTCCTATATTCAACGTATTTGTTGGAGAGTCAGTCACTGCAAAAATGCTCTGACCTGTTCAGAATATTAAAAAGGAGGATCTATCTTTATTTTGGTAATCAAAATTCGAGGAGATTTCTTTATTTTGATAATCAAAATTCGATAATTATCAAGGTGAATTTACGACTGTCATTGGTTGTAAAACAAAAAAAAGTGAAACGTGAATGGTCATTGACTCCAATTTGTGGCAAGAGTTAAATAGTCTTTATAATAGTATACTGTTGGCTCTTATATGACTTTCTATTCAGAATAAACTTCCTCAGGTTGGCCACTATGAGTCTCGAAACGAATTGCAGGATCTAATATCATACAAACTTTAGAAGATGGTCTAAATGCAATAATATCTATTCGTTTATTACTTCCATTAGTGGACACACCATCAAACTTCCTCACAATCTGTGTATCCATAATCTCGCAAGGTTTCTGTCATCATGTTTCGAATAGTGTGGTGCCAAAGGTTTCTAAATGATTCCCCAAACGGACAAGTCCCATAAACGTGTGCAAGGGTTTCATACTCTCTGCGACAACGTCTACAGAGGGTATCGTCCCTAGACCTGCTCGGCAAAGAACGCACCGCCGATATATTGGCTTCCATTTTAATTGCTTCTCTCCATTCACAACAAGACAATCCCTGTTGATCACTAAACCATTGATTTGTTGGTGTATATTCACTATAGAAATAAAGTATTTCCCTTTATGAGGAAGTTTATTCCAGAGAACTGCTTCTTAGTCTCTTAGTTGTTTCCAAAGTTTCCTTGATTCTGGTAGAAGACTTCGAGTATTAATACAGATGTCACTAGGTTCAATGTTAATGTCTCTCACTCATTGTAAACTTTCCTCTTTTAGGTTTCGAAGAGTAGTAATATATGTATTATTGTCTTGGTAAAGAATATTGCAAATGTTTATATACTGTAATTTTGTTTTCCATGTTGCACAAAATAAGCCAAGTCATTTATTTCGAAATTCAATATATTACATGTGCACAGGGACATCTATCGGAAGATGTAAAATTTCTTTAAATCCACTTCTCAAAAGTTTATCACAATTCACTGAAACAATTTTTTGTATTTACTTTAGTGGTACTGTTTGAAACGGATACATTAGAGTTCGAGATATGGAAAATTTTAAAACTGCAAATATCTGATCAGGCAGTAACTGTGGTGAAACAGTGAGAGTTTCAATATTATTCCGTAATTTAGTAAGGGTTTGTTTAGAATCAAAAGTTATATGATCTGAAAAGTTGACACGTAAATAACGAATAGTGTCAGTGATTTTATGGGCACGAATTGCATATCAATAAAAATTTTAATCTTTTTCATACAGTTTGCCTTTCTCGATTGAAAGAATTGCCGATTTGGAAACATTAATTTGAAGGCCTATTTCCTGAAACCTCTATTAGAGTTAATTTTGTTTGCTGTATTTTAATGTAACTTACTTTTTTTCTGGTGCGTGTAAGGGAAAGCCATAAGACCTTAACTCCACTAAGATAAATAAATAAATAAATGTAACTAGAGAGAAATTTTGAACGTGATTTGAGATTTCAACTCATGATCTCCAGCTTCACCAGCTGGCGTTCAACAATTGAGCCACTTAGGTACACTTCTTGGATTAAAACTAATTACTCTATATTTTCACACCACAGTTTACCGTAAATAGCAAAACTGTGTTCCCAATTATTCTTGCCTCGTGAAGCGTGCCAAAGTAGGTAAATGTTATAGCGCCAGCGCGTAGAAATGGAGATTTATTTTGAAATCACAGCTTAGGTCCAAAATTTTCTCATTAGCATTATAGACCGTGGCCTACATAAGGATAATTGGAAAAGTAAATTTCCAAATTTTTTTTTTAATTCTCAGGACCTCAGTTCCTTTAAAAATATTCCATCTTATTGTTGATATAAAATAATTATGATCATAATAATAATAATAATATATTATTATTATTTTCATCATTATGATTGTATCCACCGCTGTGGTTCTTGGAGCAGCTTCGTTGCCTCGTACACAGCGGGCCAGTGTTCGATCACACCTGTAAGACAATGGTGTGTCTCGTTCTAAATGTTCATATTGTCTTGGAGGTATGCGTGGAAATGAGCTGATCACTCATCCAAAGAAACCCTCCATGTCTTTGTGTTGACAAAAAAAAATTATGTGAATAATCTAAGGTAAAAAATCTTCTCCCGACTTGTCGTGACCCTGTGATGTCCGGGTGGTGTGAGGCATGTATAAGTACGAATAAAGGCGAAGTTAAACTAAAGCAAAGAGATATATTATTATTATGATTATTATTACTTTTATTGTTATTACTATTGTTGTTATTTTTATTTATTATTATCATTATTATTATTATTATTATTATTATTATTATATATTATTATTATTATTATTATTACCATCGCCACAATTAGAAATTTTTCGTAAAAATTTCCTTAAATGTGGCACATTAAACCAGGATATTTATGTAGTCACTCTTGGGTACAATATGTTTATTTTGTAATTGTTGGTCTCATTCGAATTCGTACTGGAATTCTGCGAACTTATAATTACTTCTACACTTGATATGTGAACAGCAAATTAAACACATTTTCAATAAAATTCTATTTAATTTTCTGCTAACTTTTAAGTATAATATTTCACTTTAGTCAATACATTATTTTATTCGCTATTAGATACGGTTTAACATTTTTTATTATTTCTCAATACTTCTAAGGAAACATAGAAAGAAATAAATCACATAGAATACAGGACAATGTATTTATGTAAGTTTTAACAGTGTTAGGTTTTTGTAATGGAGAAGCGGACAAACTAATCATAATGATAACGCAGTTTCGCTGGCATGTAAAGGTGTGCATTATGTTCTAGGTACTGATTGCGGGAAGCAACCTCATACCGCCAGATGCCAGCGACGTACTTTACAGCGATATATTATTCCGGCAACCTGCGTGTGTGAGGATAACTACTATATTTGTTGCAGATACACTAACACAACTTCCAGAATCACATTCATTGTAATTATTCGTTTTTTTACACCGAGTGTTTTAACGGCCTTTTTTATGTTTGATTAATAAAAACGAGGTCATTTGAAATAATACATTATTATATTGGACTACTCTATCTCTATTAGTCCTTTATGACCTTATAAAGCATTAGAAAAGTGGAACTTTACAGTATTATGTACTGTTTGTATTCACAAAAACGGACGCAATTTTCAACAAAATAATAAACCGTTGCAAAATTAACTAGTAATTTTACAAGTAAGCATGCAAAGATAATCAATATGAATTACATGGACATAAATTATAACTTAATGTGAACGGTACTCATTTCACTATAAATCTTCTTCTCCATCACAGTTTATTCTCTCACCTTCGGGTACTTTTACGTGTCCCAGGTCAGTCTGGGCTTAGGGCGACAAGACCTGTCGGGGGTTAGATTTCAAACTTTGGATTACATAATACTTTTTTTCTTTATAACACGAGAATATGGACAACTTCGTCAAATAAGTGATCAGCTCAACACAGGGCCTTCTCCGAGACAACACGAACACTTATGACGAAACACATCATACACTCACACATTCATACTAAATATGGGGAATATGATAATGATGATTACGATGACCAGATGGTTGTCGAGGACCGTTTGGACCTTAACTCTTCCTGACATTTATCTTACACGTGAGGAGAAACCCCGAAAATATCAACTAAGGAACTTCCTGTCCCCACTACGATTGAACCCGGGACCATTGCCAGAGAGGCAGCTGCACTACTCCGAGACTCCAGCGGTGGACCATTATTAGACTAACAGAATATTAGTTTCCAAAATGCGCCATACTGAATTATATTTTTAATAACATTCATATAAATTTGCATTAATCGTGCTAACGTTTAGCAAGTAAGTTATTTGTTCAGATTCGTTTGTGTCTTTGTTAAAGGTAGTGTTAAAATGACTTAATACAAGTTCAGAATTTCAGTATGAATTTACGTTATGATTAATAATTTGTTAGCACAAATTTTTAATATATTTCTTTCGTCGGTAATTGTTCTCGAAATAAAACTATGACCTCAAAATTTTGTATACGGGCTATTCAATGTGAGAATATATTTGGTTTGACATTTTGATTCCACTGTTGTATTATATACGTACATGTTACTTTTTTCATTTTCCTTTGTTTAAACTCTACATTTTATGAACTTTTATATGCAACACCTCTCTAGACACAACGTGTCTGTAAGAGCATTAGAAACTCTATATCTCATATTCACTTTTTTGACCACACAAAGATATGGAGGGCCTCTCTGCATGAGTCATCAGCTCAATCCCAGTGCCAACACTGAAATAAGACTCAGCAACATTTAAGATAAGACACACTGATCATTCACACATCGATAACATCAAGTGAAATATTATAGAGTGATTATGATCGAATCGAACCCAGGACCCATTCGTATGGAGCAAGGACGGTATAAGGTGAGCGTTGCGATATATAAAGTACAGATCAACCACATTTCAAAATTTAGCTTCTACAGAATCTGTAAATTTTCCGAGGAATTACTAAAAATAATTTAAAAGCCAGACTTTGAAAATACGGTAATGGTTTTTTGGGGGTTGGGTTTCATCCAATCTCAATTATTAAGGACTGCAGCCATTCCTCTTTATCCTATATCCCTAATTAATTTTAATACTGGATGAGTATAAAATAAAAATAACTGGAACATGAATTCTTTTCCTGAACTATTTTTTTCTTATCCCGAAATAATAACAACAAATAATTTTTTTATTATGGTTGGAAAAAGATACAGTCGAAATAGTATTCATAATGCAAATAATGATTCCTTAATTTGTGGTATAAAGTAACAAATCAATGGTTAATTACAAATTTAATATTTTTTGATTCAATGCCCCAGGTTGTCATTTCGGCATTTCTGGTATTTTCTCCTGACATTGGCGTAATTGTAATCCACTTCTGAGGTTGGGGCTCCTTGGAGGTGGGATTACGCTGCCCCGATTATATGATGAGTGATGATGATGAAAGCATTGCGCTAGGAGAGCCCTTAATCCTAAACTTAATCTAAGGCGAATATAAATGACGATGATTATGAAGGCCATATGATGTTAGGGGAACGTTTATATCTTAAGGTTTCCTGACATTTGTTTTACAGGTGAGAAGAAAAGCCGAAAAGAACCTCACACAGGATACTTGTCCCGACCGGGGACCATGCCCGGGCCCGCTGCGCTGCGTAACAAGGCAGCACGCTACCTCGAGACTCCAGCGGTGGACGCACATTTAATATAATGTAACTTACTTTATACTTCTCAATCATCTCTAAACCGAAATGTCTGAGACATAAACAGTATATTGCATTCACTTAAAAATAGAGGAGGTAACTAAAATTAAAATGAAAGCGAGATGAAGATCCAAGTAGACAAGTTATGTAGTCTCATTCAACTCAATATTTGATATGAGAGTGTAGTTCAATTTCTGGCCATCCCACGGCTTTCCAAGTCGAGCAAGCGGAAACAGGGGGAATTTCAGGTTTCTGCATTTCAGATGCCATCAAGCATAAAGTTCACGCTAATCAGAATGTTTTATTCCAGTTTGCAGTGACTTGGCTCTCTCGAAACAAAAACTAACATCCTTTCAAACTGACAAATTATTGCATTCATAGCAACTGTCTGGAATGTTTCGTAATCTAAAACATGCTGCCATTTCAACTTCAGCAACCGTCCGCTGCTTAACTATTCAATGCGATCTCGCTAATTAAAAATGCATTTCCACTAAAACTTTCTGAAAACTCTATTCAATAATAGGTATAGTACCGTAATTTATCGGCCGGTAAACAAACGAATTCCGTTTCGCCAGTTTCCTCTCATTTTTTTTTTTAATTTGAACAAATTCCATATGCCAAAGTTGTTAAAAACTTCGGATTTTACCTAGATATTAATCTACATGGAATATAAAAAAAAATATATTCTCCATAATGCAATTCCTAACGCGTCTCAAGAAATTTCTTCATAAAGCTCATAAAAGAATAAGTGCAATCCTTACTGATTCTGCATTTTGACTATTACGACGTTCGACTAACTGACAATGGAATTCCCTTCCGCCCTATGCCAGAGACTCTCAAACTATAATATTGTTAAAAAACAAACTAAATAATTATTTAATAACAAACTAACTTATACGCCTCATTGATAGTATCCTTTTAACATGTTTTATTAAGAATATTCCACAATAGAGTGTTTCTCCTTCAACCCAAATTGATTTGGTTCCTGTCCAAATCATCTTCTTCCCTCAAATCTATAGCTTCCAATACTTCTCCTCAATCCATCTATCTAAAGTTCTCTAGGTCTGCCTCTTCCACCTCTTCCATTAGCTTTCCAAGCAAGGATCATCTTTGGTATTCTACCTTCTTCCATTCTAATGAGGTGTCCATACCATTTCAAAAGCATTTCTTCCATTTTTTCTCATATGTTTTTTACAATTTTCATAACCTCCTTTATTGTGCTGTTTCTGACTTGTCCCTTCCTGATATTCTTGTCGATCGCCTCCAAAAACCCATTTCTACTTTGCTTTCTATTTAATGTCCAGGTTTCTGACACATATAATTAACCCGTGAGTGCACGGGTTGGGTGTGAGAGACCCGGTTAGAAATATTTTTTTAATTTTCTCAGAGAAGGCGTGAGCTTTCAATTTGTGTCTTATGCTACCTTCCTCTCCGAACATGTTCAGTAGTTGTGCAGACTTGGAAGAGATTAGCTGCGTCCGTTTATTTTCTACAGTGGCTTTGGGTCTGTAATACCAACCCGTACCATCATGTAAGTAATTTGTGCAAGTTTTATTTCTTCGTTCTTTGCTATAACTAAATATAATTCTTACAAATTATAAGATATTATGTAACTGCATGAAAAAAATATAAACATACATAAATATAATAACATTTATAACAGACTCTGTAAGATTCATTCAAGTTTTATAAGTTATAGTTTTGTTGCTTGAACATATAAAAATGAATTATTTCTCATTGTCCTTTACACATTTATTTATTTGAATTATTGCACTTTTTAATATATATATATATATATAGTTATTTATTCATTTGTTTATATATTTTTGTAGGTCCAGAAGAAAGGAATTGTATCACCTTGATGATCCATGCCACTTGAACCAGGTATTACCAATTATAGAAGAACCTTTATCGGAGGATGATATACCAGATGATTGTGATTCTCATGCAGATCAAGATTATGCTATTCAAAGTGAACCACAATACAAACTCAGAAGATGATGATTTAGAAAAAAATGTGCCTGTTTCCGAAACGAATAGACAATTATTTTCTTGGGAGGGATAAAGACTCAAAATGTATCTTTGTATCTTTGAAGTTTGTTATATTTCCAAGAAAACTGATTTCCAAACGGTAATAGTGGTCAAAATTATGATGATTATTAATATATTATTATAACCTATTATGTAATACAAAAATATGTATAAAATTAGAAACATGAGCTATTTATTTCAATAAAACAAAACCATGGGTCCCTCATACCCAACCCGACTATCGATGAAACTTTTCCTTACCCGTGCACTGGCGGGTTAAATGCTTTGTAACAGAACTTGAAATATAGTTTTCTTCGTTTTGTATATTATATTTCTATTCCAAAGCACTGAGTTCAACATACCAATGAATCTTCTTCCATCAGTTATTCTTCTTTCAATTTCTGCAGTTGAATTCTCACTATCATCCAAAATAGATCCTAAATATTTAAAATTATTAACATTAATTATTCTTCCTGAATTACATTTATCTCATCTATTGTATCGAATGAAAGTTATTCTGTTTCATTTTAATGTATATTTAATTCCCATTTCTTGTATTATACGAGTATCTCTAATTCCCTTAACACGAAAGATGCACCATCTGGATCCTGAGCAATCACCACCTGATCATTTGCGAATAGCAAATGGCGGAGATAATAATTCTATTTCTACAATTAAGATTTTAATTTATTTTATGAAAATAGTATTTAGATTAACAAATATTTTTAATTTGTTTTAAATATATGATTTTTTTATATCACAATATTTGTTTTTTTATTTCATGTGCATTAGATAGGGACAGTCTTCTAAACAGTTTAATTTATCTTGCTTGCACACAATTTATTATTAGTTTTAGTTTTAATTTTAATTACCATTAACATTAATTAATCAATTATCACCTTAATCTTACATATTTATTTTATTGGTCAAATATGAATTTAGTATTTAATAGTGATTGCTACATTCTAATGTAACATGTATTTGGCCTGGGGAGTGAAAGAGAAGGTCACTTGGCCTTAACTCCAACAGTCTAACTAAATAAATAAATAAATAAAATACGGGTTGTAGAACAAACTACAGCGTGCTCATAATGTTTATCAGATTCATATTTGAAGTCCGAAAATGTGATCACGTTTCTCCATTATTTCATGAATTGCCATAGCGATATCTAATAGATAGTACATTTACGCAGTATAATTCTCTTATAAAATTTCTACATATTTCTACTCCCAATTATGTAGCCTCTCACTTCAAATAATTATTCTCTAACTATAATATAAACACACGATCACAACATAATCTCTTACTTAATATGCTGCAACATAGGTCATCCCATCACTCCACATCATATACTATCACCAATTTTTTCAATTAGAATTTCCCACCACAGCAAATCACAGGCTACCGGACGTTACTATCATTTAAAACAAATCTTAATTTGTAATTGCTCTCACTTTGCCTTGATCATATTATTATTATTATTATTATTATTATTATTATTATTATTATTATTATTATTATTATTAATATTAATATTTCTAACAAATATATTAGTAAGCAGACTTACTCCCTATATTGATGACATTCTAGGAGATCATCAATGTGCATTTAGAAGAAACAGGTCTACAACAGATCAGATTTTTAGTATAAGACAGATTTTAGAAAAGAAATGGGAATATAATGGTACTGTATATCAACTCTATGTATACTTAAAAAAAAATATGATTCAATTAAGAGGGAGAAGTTATATAGTATCCTATTGGAGTTCGTAATTCCTAAAAAGTTAGTTAGACTTATACGAATGTGTCTAAATGGCACAAAGAGTAGGGTGCGTGTAGGTAAAGAGTTTCCGACACTTTTGAAATCCAGAATGGGTTGAAGCAAGGAGATGCACTATCTCCTCTACTATTTAATTTTGTACTAGAGCATGCCATCAAATCTTTAGAGAATGAGGAAGGCTTACAACTCAATGGTATTAATAAGCTGTTAGTTTATGCTGATGATGTAGTACTACTGGCCGATAGCGAGGAGATACTAAAGGACAACACGCACACGCTATTGAGTAACACTAAGAAATTAGGACTGGAAGTAAATATCAATAAAACTATAAATATATGGTCACACGTAGAAATTCATTAAATAATGGAAATGGACAGCTAATGACAAATGAGGGAAATTTTGAGGAAGTGGCTGAATTCAAATACCTAGGAACAATAATCACAAATAGGAATGAGATGCACAAAGAAATTAAACATAGGCTCAATTCTAGAAATGCATGGCTATTATGCATTGCAGAGACTCTTGATGTCCCAACTCCTTTCAAAAAACGTTAAACTGAAAATATATAAAACTATTATTCTACCAGTTATATTATATGGGTGCGAAATATTGACTCTTACTTTAAGGGAGGAAAGGAGATTACGAGTATTTGAGAATAAAGTACTTAGGAAAATTTTTGGACCAAAGAGAGATGAACAGACAGGTGAATGGAGAAGACTACATAACAATGAACTACATGGTCTTTATAGGAAGCCAGATATAGTAAGAACAGTTAAGTCTCGTAGACTGCGATGGGCAGGACATGTTGCACGTATGGGGAATGAAAGACTTGCATGGAAGCTTCTTGTAGGAATGCCAGAGGGAAAACGCTCAGTTGGTAGACCAAGAATGAGGTGGGAGAATAACATTAACTATGATTTGAGGGAAGTAGAATATACAGGGAATGATTGGAAAGCATTAGCTCAGGATAGGGATGTATGGAGAGCTTATGTCCGCGCGGCCATGAACCTACGGGTTCGATAGTGCCAGTGAGTAAGTAAGTAAGTATTATTATTATTAACATGTGTATGTAATACAATTCTATATGTGCATTAAATTTAAATTGCAATCTTTATTGTTTATTCTAAAACATTATAATTAGTATACTGATATATATATATATATATATATATATATATATATATGTGTGTGTGTGTGTGTGTGTGTGTGTGTGTGTGTGTGTGTGTTTGTTATAAGTCCACCGCTGTGGTCACGACGTGGCGTGCTGCCTTGTCACGCAGCGGGCCCGGGTTCGATTCCCGGCCAGGACGGGCTCTTGGGTGAGTTTTTTTCGGGGTCTTCCTTCACCTGTACGACAAATGTCAGGAAGCTTAAGGCCCAACGGTCCCCGAAAATCGCCCGGCCATCATCATCATAATCCTTCACAGATGTGGAAAGCAACGGGTAGCTACTACACCTATAATTCCCTATTAAAGCTGCAAAGCATAGCATGAAAATGCTATAATTGCAGTGAAAGACCTGCCCTCGGGCAGAATTACTATGGCTGGACGGATATGTTATAATTAAATTTTTGACATTGAGCAATGCATATCATATGTATGAATATATGTAAAATAGAATAAAGAAAGCTATTATTATTATTATTATTATTATTATTATTATTATTATTATTATTATTATTATTATTATTATTATTATTATTATTATGGAGACGTGTGGAGAAGGATATTAAGATATGCAGACATTGAAGAAGATGTGTAGATATTGAAAATTTGCATATAATAATAATAATAATAATAAAAATAATAATAATAATAATTAATATTATTACTTTGGGGCTACAAAAAATGCTTCGTATCTTTCCTTGAGCGCTTCAAATCGCATGGGTCGAATACTACGAGATCTCCAGCTGTCTCTCTCCACCCACAATTTTATTATATTTGTTGTCTATCGTCAATATTTTTCTCCAATATGGTCAAAACATTTGGTTATAGGTCTTCCCCTCGTATTCTCAGTTTCATCAAGATCATATGCTTTTAATAATACATTGTTTATCCGACAAGCGTTTAACTTATCCACATCATTTTTAATCTATTTTTTGCATAGTTTATAATTTCCTCTATTTTTGCCTCATCTATTATCACTGTGCTTCTAAATTTATTTTTTCTGCTTTTCCTAAAATTTCTGAAAACATCTTTATAATTTCAATTAAGTAACCCATACATATAGACGCCCTAACCCACAACATTTAATTTTACAAATAAGTTTTTTGTTTTGTTTTGCTTTTCTCTACTCAATTTCCTCACTGAATTGTGTCGGTTTTCTATGTGCCATTTAACGAAGTTGCATTTACAATTGAGATGTTTCCGACGAGGAGCAGATGTGTGACAGCTTCAACTATACATCAGAGCAATAAAAAACTGTACAAGTTGGGGTTTGTTTCGCTTTATATTATGTGATACAATTTTACTACCCTCCATTTTGCTACATACGTTTGTACTCTAGAGAAAAACAATATACATATTATAAATGCCAATTTTACACTGTTTTTAATTATCTTGTTCTTTATAAGTTGTTGATTAAAATATAACAAATATATATGCTTTGTAATTTCCTTCACTAAAATTAGCTATTTAAGTTAACATTTAAGTAATCGGGTTAAGAAAACAAACTGAGTTTAAGAGTTTTAATGTATTTGTTCTTTGCTCCATATAAAACATATTTAATTTTGTCAACTTTACAATATTTTTAATTTTTATGTTTCATCGTAAGATATTGATTAAAGTAAAAAAAATGAATTTTAATTTCCTTATCTAAAAATGGCTACTTAAGTTAAAAGGATATAATTGGGTTTAGAAAACAAACTGAGGTAGAGATTTATATTCACGTTAAACAAGTGACTCCCTGTATTATCACTTACTGGCCATTAACAGAAAATACAAGCTATAGCATACATGGTTTCTATCGACAGTGCTACGTGTGTATTTCCATGAGGTAAGTAGCTCAAATTGCCCGGTGGAGCGTCTGCTCCAGTTTGAATGCTGGTTACCAGAAGTGTGGATATTCTTTTCTTCACTCGATCCATCCAGTCTCCTTTCAAATCAGAACTAGGATATTTCCTACGGGTAATATTGCTGAAGCATATATTTACCGACTCCCTTGTTGATTATATGTTGATATTTATGTCAGGACCACATGAACTTCCATGGGTCATTAAATAAAAATAAATATATAAAGTAATTGAGCAGAAATTCACATATTTATTAATGGAGCAATTACAATAACATTTAATAATATATTATTGGTGGATATTATACTCACTGGCACTATCGAACCCATAGGTTCATGGCCGCGCGGACATAAGCTCTCCATACATCCCTATCCTGAGCTAATGTTTTCCAATCATTCCCTGTATAATTATTATATAAGAATTTAATTATAATTAGCACGTTACCAAGAACATATTTGGAATCAATTCCGTCAAGGAAGTGAAGAGGTGTTCTCAAGATACCTGTTTGCTGGGTATAAATTAAGGAAAAATAACTTGATGAGAATGATAATAATAATAATGATAATAATAATAATAATAATACTAATAATAATAACAGTAATTAATATGAACTTGTCAAAAATAAAATGCAGTTGAGGGAAGTTGTGCGAAGCATTTAACAGTTCCCAAAACCGCAGCACAGGGTTACATAGTTAAGACGAATGTAACAATCTTGGACATTTCCTACAGTATGTTACATAAAATTTTCATTTTAGTCAATATATAGCATCGTCCGCAGAAAGACATACTAATGATTTTTTAAACTATGTATTACGAACTGTATATCGAGCGGTAGAAATATATATTCTAGTTTATCCTTCTACTTCTACGCCAATAAGATTCATTATTTTCATAAGATTTGTTACGTAATTATGACTACGACATGTGATAAAATAGCATGTTTACATGCTCTACTATATTAATCTCTAGTCTATGACATGTTGCAGCATGTAAATACGCTCGTTTCTTCATGATTGTATTTGTGATTGTAGAATAATTGACTATTTTCCAAAATTATTTACAAATATTGTATACTCGCCCTATAGATAGTTTATATTTATTTATTGGATAAACTGAGGCCCTCATACGTTTTTTTATACTCTGCCAGAAATAAAATAATAGCCATGTTTCTTTATAATTACTTTTAAATATTTAAAGAACAGACAACAGGTACATTGCATAAACATCACAGGACCCATATATATTGAATCAATTTCTCAACTCCGGCTGAGTGACACCTGTAACCTAAGATATTTTGTCAGATTGATTTCACTTTTATTCTCTAATGATAACGTTTAACACCAAACCGCATGCCAGTAAAATATCAACCCATAAACTGCCTTGATCCCCATTTGGGGATTGTTGTTTCTTTTTGAATTTTGTAGCTATTTTCATGTTGGCAGACTTGATTTCTTCTATGCATTGTTGCCTGTAGTATCGTAAAACTTGTGCATTATGAGACACAAATTTTAAAGCAGACCATTTGTAAAGAGTGATATGTGAGAAGGCAGCAATAATTTCAACATTCTATTATATCATAGTTTAAAAAAGTAAGTAGAGTAATTACCATAAGTAATGCCACGAGTGATTTCCAAATTATCTAGAGAATTTGTAAATCAAGAGTGGCATTTGTTAGAACTATTTAACGAATAAAATTAAGCTGTTTACTCACAAACCATTATTTAAATATAGTTATTTCAAAATATTTATATATTAAATGTAAATGGCGAAGTTTGAAAACAAATTAGAAACGATTGGTACGCTTCATTTGCTTCTTTGTTCATCACTGCAACCAGATCATATTATTTCTTGCCAAAGGAACGCAATATTGTAAGAATGCACTCTAGTGGAGAGAAAAATTAAACACGTCAAACTGTATATTAATTCATTTCTGATGTCCTATGAAAATAATATGTTTCTGGAATGTTATTAGCTGGGGAAAAAATACATTTAAGAAAGTGCAAAGAGTGGTTTCTGTTTTGGTGGTATAATCAATTGCTACAAATGTTTTTATATTAACTCCCATATGCGCTACGTGTTGACATTCATGCGCTATACACAATCTGGTAGCCGTATTTCTTACAGAGTCAGTCACTGCAAAATAATGCTATGACGTATTCAGAATGTTAAAAAGGAGGCGTTTTCTTTATTGCGATAAACTTTTGTTGGTAAATTCTAGGCGAAACACGGCTGTGATTGGTTGTAAAAAAATAATTGAAATATGATTGGTCATTGACTCCCATTTGGAGCATGAGTTAAATAGTCTATGGAATTTGTGTTTCTATATATTAATATATTTAGTAATGTTTGAAGATTATGTCCAATGTCATTTTACTTTCACATATAATGTATTTGTGCTCTAAGGGTTGCTTGAAGCTCGATCCACATTTGGGGCTCATGATAGATGCCACCTAGATTTTTTTTTTAATTTTCATATTTCAATGAAATGCATTATAGACTAAGGGCCGTTAGTTCTCATGAACTGGAGGATATTGTTAATGATCCAAATTTTATGGCATCTGACAGTGAAGATGAGGACTATTTGTTAGAAACTATTGACATCATGGAGCTTCCTCCGGATGGTGTAGATGACGTATATGACTATGAGGATTTTGATGTGAATAAACTGATGATACACTTCCAGCTGATGTTCCTGGTAGCTTGAAGTTGCACACTATCCGTAGAGTGACGGTTCCTGACACTTCAGAATATAGTTCCACTACAGGGAGTGAAGATCCCAAGAGGATAAAAAATGAAGACTGGTGTCGAATCCAAATGGGCAAAGAAAGATTGAACTTACTGCAGTACTTATGCTGATATGCAAAAAATTGAAAATCGTAGAGACGATTTCATATCAAGCCTGGGAGTAAAAACTGCAGTAGAGTCATTTGAGGAATTTTTTGATGTGGCAATGTTGAACATGATTGTCAGGAAAAGTGTTTTATGTGCCTGTCACAAAAACAATTACAACTTTAAGTTGAATGTGTTAAGAAGTTTATTGGTTATCACGCACTTCCTCACGAACAACTATACCGGTGCCAAGATGAAGACTTGGACATAAAATGTGTGAGAAAAAGTATGAGGTGCAATAGATATCTAGAGATAAAACATTATTTGTATTTCAATAATAACGAGCTTCTAAGCAGCATCCTAGTGAACGAAAGACAAGATATTCAAAATTCTTCACCTCATGGATCATCTCAGTAATAAGAATGACTTGAAAATCTAAGCATAGACAAGCAAATGGTTAGATAGTATGATCATCGCTATCTAAAACCATTCATTTGAGGAACGCCGGTGAGATATGGTTTCAAGAAATGGGCTTTGTATTGCTCCCAAAGTGAATATTTTATCATATATCAGTGTCTAAAGATAAAAGTAAGGTCACTGAGGATGTTGCAGTTATGGGTTTTGTCGCTTCACTAGGTAATTGTAGTTGTGGTAGCTTCCCGTTGCTTTCCACACCAGTGAAGGATGATGATGATTATGATGATGGCCATATGATTTAGGGGACAGTTTGGGCCTTAAAATGTTCCTGACATTTGTCTTACAGGTGAGGAAAAACCGCGATAAAAACCTCACCCAGAAAAACTGCCCCGATCGGGGATCGAACCCGGGCCCGCTACGTGACAAGGCAGCACGCTACCTCGAGACCTCAGCGGTGGACATAGTTAATATAAAGAATTAAATTGATTTATGAAACTCTAAATTAATGTCTCAATGTATTGTAATGACAGGAGTTACTCGAAAAATTACTAATAAATTACATGTTAAAGGAAAAAGGACTGTGGTCGGGGTTTTAAGGTTTTAATGGGTCCAAGGATATGGGTTCATGGACAATTATGCTCCGGACTAGATGGGTTCAGGTTCTGGTAGAACAATGGACTAAAATCTCGGGAATCCGTGAGGAAAGGATGTTCACTTGGGGAAAAAACAGTAGGCCCAGTGTGATGTCTTGAAATTGACGATGCACTTTTATTGTCACTTGAATTACATTCGTCGTATTGAACGACGAGTTTGACGAGAAGGCTGTTGGTGGGTCAGAACTAGTAATGGTTATAACACTCAACCAAGCGATGTAACTTATACCGGCACATTCGCCAGTCGCGACTCTGCTCGCAACCGACTACTGAACTGCCTAACTAACTGACGAACTAACAGAACTGATTGTATTCTAACTAACTAACTGCTGAACTGCCCCTAACAGAACTGAACTAACACTAATTTTCGTTAAGTAAAAATATTTATTAATTCCGAGTGGGCCGGCATTAGTCCCTTCCACCAAAAGTCTTAACGTCTCACAAACAGTTTATATGTTATACTAATTTTGATTGGTAAATTTACCTTAAGGGCGTTATCGTGGGTGTTAAACTTAGAAGTTTGTGGCCTCGTTCCCTCCCTTTAAATTAGTTGCCTCATCATATAAAATTTTCAGGGTGACCAAATGGAGTGGTCCTTAAGGGCGCGGCTATCTACTGTCGGCATCTACCTTACGCCGCAAAGAAGTCGCCCGCTGTTAACGACATGTACTAGTTGAAATTAGTTTGGGGATAACTCTTTCCACAAGTTACCTAGGGAAATCCAATTGCTTGTTTGTGACTTCCCAGCCTTTTGTAAGAAGTTTTTGGGCTTAGCATTGTTAATAGCAAGTTGATAATAGAGCAGTCTTGTAAATCCTCTTGACAAAAGAAACTGCAGACTTTTTCCCCATTGTATAAGGGCTTATGGATCCATTGTATGATGTTTACTAATTTCGTTCGCTACAATAGCAAGGGTCCAGGTATATGACTGGCGCTAATTGCTTTATACTAATGTTTTATTTATTGCTTATTAAATTATTTTGTGGTAGGTTATATCATTTTAATTTTGTTGCAAATGAATTCCTATTTTGATTACAATTCATTTGAATATACATATGCCCTACTTCTGACAATAATTACGGGTTCATAAATTATTCACTTTGATGAAGGTACTTATTTTACTGAAATAAGAGGCTGAACGAATGACTTGTCACAATGTGCAATAAAAACTTATATAATTGTTAAACTTGTTAACTTATTTTAAATTTTAATTGCAAGTTAGTAGTGTATAATATTATATTGGGAGTTAATTAGGCCCACATAGCATAAGTGTGTATTTTCTAAGCATTATTTTACTGTTTGAGACTTAATTATGCCAGTACCGGCAATATATATATAATATTTACTATTGCCTTTTTAATTATTAACCTTCATCATCAGCAGCAGCTTCATGAATTAAGTCTCGTTAGGCTTGTTCCGGTCTCACTTTTAAAGACTATTGAACCCGAAATGTCTTCAGTCTTCCAACATTTCTACTTCTCCTTGGGTTGTTGTTCATCATCTGTTTTGCTACAAGGTTGTCATTCATGTTGTACATGTTGTATGCAATCATTTGTAACTTGTTTTATTCTGTCCATTAATTTAAAGGTATATAGTTCCATCCTTATATCTTCACTTATTTCTTTTTATCCAGTAAGGTATATAATAGAGCAACAGATCTCAAAAATCTCATTTCCACTGTCTCCATTCACTTTTCCTCTTTTTTTGTCATTGCCCAAAATTCTGAACCATTAGACAACGTTAGTAATACCATTAATTTATAAAATTTATTTTTGGATCCCTACCTGGTATTTTTAGGGTTATATTTAATAACAACTCATACATAAGAAAATTTATTGAATTTATTATGAATATTTTCACTCCATTTACAAGAAATATTACAGCCGAGGTAATTGAAACAATCGTTTCAATTATTTTAGCTCTAATTGTATCTGTTCCTCTAAATGATACAATTTGTGTTTTGTTAACTGAAATTTTCGAATTAAAAATTTTTGTTTACATTACATAATTGGAATAAGCCCTCTTTGCCTTTTTTCAGAACTATATATTAAAACTTGGTTTCTAATATGTTTTACATACGTAATGCCACAAGTGATTTCCAAATTATCGATAAATTCACGACTCACGAAGTGAAATTTATGTAATAATTTATGTAGATAATTTGGAAATGAAGAGTGACATTTGTTAAGAAAATTTAACGAATAAAATTAAGCTGTTTACTCACAACTCATTATTTAAATATATTTATTTTAAAATATTAATATATTTAATATAAACGGCGATGTTCGAAAACAAATAAGAAAAGTTTGTTATGTTTCACTTGTTCATCACTGCAACAAAATTATATTATTTATTGCCAAAGGATGGCAATATTGTAAGAATGCACCCAAGTGGAGAAAACATTAAACACATCTAACTGTATATTAATTAATTTCTGATGTCCTACGATGTAAATATGTCAATTATATTTTTTCTGCAGCGTTATTACCTGGGAAATGATACGTTTAAGAAAGTGTAAAAAGTGTTTTTTTTTGTGGCAGGCCTATAATTAATTGCTACAAATGTTTTTATATTATATCCCGCAAGCACTATCTGGTTACATTTATGCACTATACATACAATCAGGTAGCCACATTTTTTTAGGAGTCTTCATATGACAGCATGCTCCACTACAGTTTTCTGCAGTACTACATGCTTTGGTTTAGCAATATTAAAACATCGCTATCATTTTATGTGTGTTGAAATTCCTGACTATGAATATAGTGGTCTTTAGTAATTCTAAAGTATGAAATTATTTTTTCTCTTATCGATTCCTTAAATATATAATTTGATGCAGCGTTGTAGCTTTTGTGACACTAAATTGTTTCGATTTAGTTATGGGTTGTTATTTTGCACGTACACAGAAACACATGCTACTCTGTTTAATGGTTACTTTAAGCAAACTTTTGGTTCCTACAGTGTGGCACTAACAAGTTATGATTACTATATACAGTTGCTTGAAATTGTTCCTCTAAGCCCTTACGTTCTAACAATAAATTGGGCGAAACAATGTTCTCGTGGTTCTTCCGCCCATTTCAAGTGTTTCCCGACCGCAAAGAAAACAATATCATGTAAAAGTATGTTATTACTGTATTTTTAAAGTAATTTGACACAACCTTAGGTAATTTATGATAATTTGTTTTATTTTTACTGTTTAATAAACAATAATAAATAAATGGAATCAATGTTTCTTATAAGATACATTGTAAATTAAGGGTTAAATTAGTGCAATTCTTCATTAGTATTCCTAACAAAATATGGTTCCTATTTACATTTAAATTGACTAATCCTATCAACCTATAATCTATATTTACACGCTAAGATAATATTCTATCCATTACTAATCTAAGAATATAGAGCTCCTATTTATCCTTAAGTTACGGACTAATTCTAACACTTTATGAGTAATTTACTGTTAATTAAATATTCTACTGTCCTTACTAGTTCTAAGAAATTAGGCTATATGGTTCCAATTTATACTTATAGCACTGGCTAATCATAAGTCATGATAAATATTTACACTTCCTTGAAATAATGTTCTTATCCTAACACTTATTAACTAGTTCTATCACTTTATGATTTACAGTTCCTTAAAGTATACTGTCCAAGTAATGTTCTATTGTAATTTTTTAAAGTCTACGCTATTTGCAAATTTGGTGAATTGTTTAGTATACTTAGTAGCTAATTTAGCCTTATCTATGGACCACCTTTCACTACCTCTATTTACAAAATTTATAAGAGTTTGTCTTTCGTTTTTAAATTCTATACAGTTATATATTATATGTCCACCGCTGTGGTCTCGAGGTAGCGTGCTGCCTTCTCACGCAGCGGGCCCGGGTTCGGGGCAGTTTTTCTGGGTGAGGTTTTTATCGGGGTTTTTCCTCACCTGTAAGACAAATGTCAGGAAAACTTTAAGGCCCAAACGGTCCCCGAAATCATATGGTCATCATCCTTATCATTATCATCCTTACCATTATCATTATCATCAGCATCCTTCACCGGTGTGGAAAGCAACGGGAAGCTACCACACCTACACAATTCCCTAGTAAAGCTGCAAGCATAGCATGAAAATGCTATGATTGCTGTGAAGGACCTGCCTTCGGGCAGAATTACTATGGATGGATATATTATATTGTTTTTCCTCGCCTGTAAGACAAATGTCAGGAAAACGTTAACGCCAAAACGGTCCCCGAAATCATATGGCCATCATCATCATCATCATCCTTCACTGATGTGGAAAACAACGGGAAGCTACCACACCTACACAATTCCCTAGTAAAGCTGCAAGCATAGCATGAAAATGCTACGATTGCAGTAAAGGACCTGCCCTCGGGCAGAATTACTATGGATGGATATATATTGTCCACTGTCTCCTCACCAATACCGCATGCACATATTGCACTGTCCTTTATCTTATAGCGTGTCCGGTCACCAGCGTTGTGAAATTGGGAGATATCTGGATTCTTGTCTGTAGTCTGTTGCTGACTTTCGGGAAGAACGATTTCGTCAAATTCCCATTGGTGGTTGATTGCCATTGCCTTTCCCATTTTTCTTCACTGATGGTTGCCAGGTGTTTCTTCATAGCACTTACTGGGATCCTGTCGTAACTCATTTGTAGGCCGCCGTCGCACGCTGCTTGCTTCGCTAGGCGATCCGCTATCTCGTTGCCGTAGATTCCAGCATGTGCCTTGACCAAGCTGAATTCCACTGTCCAGTTGTCGCCTTCTAGAGTTTTCAGCGTATTCCTAATTTCTTCAATTAAATTGTTGTTATTATTTCTGTTCCTTGGGGAGTCTAACGTGATCTTGCTGTCAGTGTAGATTGCCACATTAGGTTCGTCAATCGGCATTTCGGTGGTATTAAATCCTTTTAAGGTGTCTAATGCTTTCATGATGGCAAGTTGCTCAGCTTGGTTATTTGAACATTCTTCGTACAACTTAAATTTCAGCTGGTTTGTTACTACATGTTATTTGAATATAACTATTCCCGATCCAACTCCATCACTGATTCTGCTTCCATATGTGTATATTTCATAAGTGTATTCTTTGTTTTCTCTTGTGTCCTGGATGTCTATGAATTTTGCCGGGTGTGTCCAGTTTTTGTAACTAACTGTCTGATCAACGTTAAGAGTTTCGTATTTGGAACTTGCTCTTATTTGGTGAAACGAAATTTCTTGTATTTTTACATGTGTAGGTGTTAATTCCGTCAGAATGCAGAGAGCTTCGTAGGACGCAGTGCGACAAGCCTTTGCCATTCGTATGCTGATCAGTCTCTGTACGTGTTTAAACTTTCGGATATTATATTTCTTGTCCAGTGCACTTATCCATACTGGTGGCGCGTATGATAACAGTGGCAGAATTGCACCGTTATAAATTGAGCACAGGGCTTTGTCACTTAAACCCCAGCTTATTTTTGTTGTCTTCGCGAGAGCATTAAGACGCTTTTTGCATCTCTCTGCTACATATTCGATATGCTGGTTGAATGTAAATCTCTTGTCGATTATTATGCCTAGATATTTAATCAGGTAGACCTGTTCTAACAGTTTATTATTTAGAAATATATGTATTTGTTTGTTTTCCCTTCGTTTTATTCTTGTAATTAGAATAGTTTTTCATTTGCATTCATTGAATTTGGATTTATTGTTGTGGGTCCAGGATGTAATGTTTCTCATTTCAATGTTTGAATAATTCTAGGCTTCGGGAACTGATTTTCCCTTTGTTATTACTTTCAGGTCGTCTGCAAATGCTATTACTTTAGTGTGTTCAGTGTAATCTAATCGGAGTATTGAGTTGTACTGGATATTCCAGAACCCTGGACCGCAGCAAGACCCTTGTGGGCAGCCTTTGGTCATATTTTTGTCAACTTTAGCATTGTTTACTACTAATGTAGCTGTTCTTTGGTTAAAATAATTGTTTGCAAGCTTATAAAAGTTCCTTGGGCACTGGAATTCCCTCAGGGCTTTCATGATCCCCGGCCACCAGGCCGAGTCAAAAGCTCCTTGGATATCCAAGCTTACTAGCACCAAATACATATTTTTTTTAGATTTTCCTCGATGTATTCTTTTAATGCCATCGCTGCGTCCACCGTGCTAGTTTGAGGAGTGAAACCGAACTGTTTGTCTGACATTAGGACTTTTGAGTTGACATGATGCATAATTCTGTTTATTAACAACTTATCCAGTACTGTTCCTCCTGTGTTTAGGAGGCTTATTGGACGGAATTTAGTAAACTCCTGGTAATACTCCTTTCCTGGCTTTATGATCGGAATTAATCTTGCTTTCTTCCACTGTTGGGGAAAATTACCTCTCCTGAGACAGTTATTGTATATCGCTGTTACAAAATTTGGTAGAATGTTCATAACTTAAAGTAAAATTCTACTCGTAAATCCGTCTTCTCCTGGACATTTATTTGGGTCCATATTTTCTAAAATGTGTGCTATTTCTTGTTGGGTAAATTCGGCATCATCTTCAGTTTCCACGGGACGTTTATTATCTTCTCTGACATGCTTGTGGTAGTTGTTGTCCGCTGTCTCGTCATCGTATGGTGCAAAATGATCTATCATATGCTGCAGTGTTTCTTTTAGGTCGGATGTATGAGAGCCGTCTGCTTTCTTTAGAGTGGTTAAAGGTGTTGTGTTTCTGGCTTTTCCAGACACTATGCGGTAGACTGCGTTCCATGGGTTGTTTGACGGAGTCAAGCTACATTAGTTTTTCCAAGACATAATTTTCTCCTTTGTAATAGTTCTTTCATATTTTCTTTTGGCTTCTAAATATTGATGCTTTCGTTGTTCTCTCAGCTCTTCGTTGTTTCTAGTTCTCTGGTATCTCCTTCTTGTAGCATTCACTCTTTTCCGCATTATGGTTAATTCTTCTGTCCCCCATGGGAAAGATTTATTCTGGTGTAGCTTTTGTGCTTTGTTTGATATTCTGAAGTGCCTACTGCATGCCGCTGTGATAACTTCAAACTCCCTGATTAGTTTTTGTGTGTCCGGTTCTTCCCCAGCTATGCTGCTCAGCCCCTTGTCCAGTTATTTAACAGTGTTCGTTATAGTTTGTTTAGTAATCTTTCTGAGAACATTCTTATGATGCCATTACATAAGTTCTTAAGTCTGTTTTTTTACTATATATTTTATTCCTTGAAAATTGTTGGAAGTGTTAGATATGTTGAATGTAATAAATCGGTGATCAGAGCAACTCTCTTCTTCCTCACACTTCCACTCGCTCACCATGGATACTAACCGGTCATTAGTTATGGCGAGGTCGTTATTGCTCTTTCCTTTTGCACTCTCGAAAGTTGTATATTCACTGGATTCATTCATAATATACAGCCGTTTTAAACTCAGATATTCTTCTACTTTTCTGCCTCTTGTGTTTGTGATAGTATCATGCCACATTATTGACCTAGAATTACCTGTCCACGCCTACTATTATTCCATCCTCCTTCCTCGTAACTTCTAGTATTTGGTCCAGCTTAATGAAATCATCATAAATATCTGCTCTGATATCCATATACATACTAACAACATTGAATTTTAATTTATTGTATAAAATTTACACAACTACGGCATCTTCGTCAGATATTTGGTTTATTAGTACATGATTTATTTGTCTATTTGCTACGTCAACGGCTGCCCTAATCCTATTTTCTCCTTTAGAAAATGTGCTATACTTCCTGGAAATTCTAGCCACTTTGTTCTGCATAACATATGGTTCCTGAATGAATATTATGTCAATATTGTGTAACTCTATCATATGCATTAGATTACTAGTAGCCGCCGTGGAATGTTTTAAATTTATTTGAAGGCATTTAATGTGTGTTTCCCCTCTGATGTTAATGGTTTGAGTAGTATTGTAACTGTGATTGGTTGAACCTGTCATTGTAATATTCGGCGTTTTGCTTGTATTTCTTTATCATTGCTATCATGCATGGGCAGTTATTGTCGAGGGATGAGTGGCATTCGTTTACTTGTTCTCTGTTGAGTCACACAATTTATGCATTTATATTCATTTGCTCTTGCAGTACAGTCTGCCAGTTTATGATTACCCGCACAAAGTGGACAAGTATCGCTGCTGTTACATTCATGGGCTCTATGACTGAATCTGGAACATATGTAATATCTTCTAACATTTATATAATTTTCAACGTTACAAATTTGCCAGCATAGTTTAAGCTTCTATTGATTTAGAGTTCTCCAAGAATCAGGTTTAATTTCCATAACGAGTTTTCGAAAGTTCCGCTTTGTTTTGAAGATGAATCTAGGCATGAGGGTCTCCTCATTTAAATTCACTTCAGGGTTTTGGGCAAAGGTGGTACCTGCCGCGTTGTCTATTGTTATGTCTTCAGGGATGCTGTAGATAATTAGGTTGGGGTTGCAAAGTTTACTTACTTACTTACTCACTGGCACTATCGAACCCGTAGGTTCATGGCCGCGCGGACATAAGCTCTCTATACATCCCTATCCTGAGCTAATGCTTTCCAGTCATTCCCTGTATAATCTACTTTCCTCAAATCATAGTTAATGTTATTCTCCCACCTCATTCTTGGTCTACCAACTGGGCGTTTTCCCTCTGGCTTTCCTACAAGAAGCTTCCATGCAAGTCTTTCATTCCCCATACGTTTAACATGTCCTGCCCATCGCAGTCTACGTGACTTAACTGTTCTTAACCGTCAAGAAATGCGGACATGGGTTGTGAAGTTTAGGAGTGCTAATGTCCAGTAGTTGGCTGCAATCATCTTCGATATTTTTTTAAGAACTGGTAGCCACATGCATTCTAGAATTATTACATCTTAATATATAAATTGTTATATTCAACGTATTTCTTAGAGAGCTGGTCACGGCAAAATAATGTTCAAACCTATTCAGAATGTTAAAAAAGACGAACATCGTTTTAAATTGATAAAATTACATGGAAAAATTAAGTTAATAAAGTCAAGGTGAAAAAGGACTGTGATTGGTTGTAAATTAAAATTCATTGAAATGTGATTTTCATTGACTCCCATTCTGGGCATGAGTTAAATAGTCATAAGTAATGCCACGAATGATTTCCAAATTATTGATAAATTCACGACTCACGAAGTGAGGAGTGACTTTATCTATAGAATTTGGAAATCAAGAATGGCATTTGTTAGGACTATTTAACGAATAAAATTAAGCTGTTACCCACAAATCATTATTTATGTATAGTTATTTTGAAATATTTATATATTTAACGTAAACAGCGATGTTTGAAAACAAGTGACAAACGTTTGTTTCATTTGATCATCACTGCAACCAGATCATGTTATTTATTGCCATTATCGCAATATTGTAAGAATGCTCCCTAGTGGAGAAACAAAGAAACACATCAAACTGTATAGTAATTAATGTCTGATGTCCTATCATGTAAAATATGTCAATTATGTTGTTCTGGAACGTTATTACCTGGGAAAAAATAGTTTAAGAAAGTGCAAACTGTGGTTTCTTTTTTTTTGTGGTATAATCTATTGCTACAAATGCTTTTATATTATCTCCCGCAATCACGTTAAGGTTACATTCTTGCACTATATATACAATCTGGTAGCCACATGTAGTCACTGCAAAATAATGCTATGACCTATTCAGAATGTTTAAAAGGAGGAGCTTGATTTTACAGTGATAAAATTGAACTGATAAAATCGAGGTGAAAAACAACTGTGAATGGTTGTAAATAAAAAATCATTCAAATGTGATTGGTCATTGACTCCCATTTGGGGCAAGAGTTAAATAGTCAGTGTAAAATGTTCATTTAACTTAATTTCATTTCGTGACGATTTCATCAAATATATATATTAAAAAGTGACGGTAAAAGAAAAAACCCTTGTACTATTACTCTTTATTTATTTATGCAGCTATATTACTTCTTTCGTAGATGTAATTGTTATTGTAATTTAATTTTTAACGAACACTCTTTTTATTTCTGAAATTAAATTTTGTGAAATACATGTATCCTTCATTATAATCGATAATTTATTTATCCAGACATATCTAAGGCTCTATCATATTCTACCAAAATCATGTTGGTTGGTTATATTATCTATGTTCCTCTATAATTTGGCTTATGGTAAAAACAGAATTAGCACATCTTTTTTTCCTAAATATATTTTGATTTTCTAAAATATACATTTACTTTGTAATACTGATTTTGAGTCGAACTTTCAGTATTGACGCATATATAATGTTACAGCATGTGTTTAAGAAACTTACACCTCTTTATTTGGAACATTTTTTTCTTATCATCTTTTGAATACGCCAATATTGGACATATTTTCCTACTACTCATTCTACAGGTATATGTCCATATTTCCGTAAAATGTTAATGAAATCTAGTAACCGGAATTTTAGGGGTAATAAATGATAATTTAAAACAGAAATATTCATATTATCTGTTGCTTCGTAATTTTTATTCTTACAAATATCAAAGAGATATATTAATTCGCAAATGCAATAGTATCTACATTGTCATCTGTACGCGTTTCAATTTCTTCTTCCTCTCTGTCTTACATTTCTGTCCATAAATCATGACAATATTTTAGCCATGTTTCTTTGTGTATGAAATTTAATTGTACATTATCTCTTTTATTCATACACAAACGTAGGCTTTATCCTGTCTGCCTTGGATAACATAATCTACATAGCTTAAGTACTTTTCACAGGAATCTCTATTTGAATTTTTTAATTATTATTACTTTTAATTAGGATTGTGGAGAAAAATTAATATCAAAACAAAACGAGCATACATATAGATATTGAGATAGTAGAGGTGGCAATTGGAAGTTTAGAAAAAATGGAACGGATTTTGAGAAAGGAGGAGTACAGCCAGAATTAAGTAAATATGGAACAAGGAAATTGTTTGAATTGTTAAGGAGTCTTTTGAGAGATGTCTAAATGGAGAATAGAGCCTATATACCAGTAAAATGAAAAATTGGGTTGATATGTCAGTCATAAGAAAGGAAGAAAATATGAGTGTAATTCTTACAGAGGATTCAGCGTAATGAATGTTTTAGTCGCATATACGGAAAAATTCAAATACAATTTTGGAAGAAAATTACAAACATAACAAGTATAAAGTACAGACAGGTTTTATGTCAGGAAGATCTACAATTGATCACATATTTGTAGTAAAGCAATTTCTTTAAGTAATTCTTGGATTATACTTACTTTTAATTATTATAACATGCGAGGTAACTGTGGGATTCCGCTTAGAATAAATTAGGAACTTATTAGATGCATTTTATAGCGGGAATAAAATGACGACTACTTACACATTGTCTTCAAATACAAATGCTTTTTAAATTAAATTTGAGACTCTTTAGATATGATCAGTGATATAGTTAATAAGGGATTATAGTTTTGTAAAATGTACCTGAATTATCGGGACCTTAATTTTCAAAATTTCATAAATGTTCTATTAAGTAGTACACCGTTTCCTTTTACATACCTATAATAATTTGGTATAGAAATTGCTTGATGAGGTACACAGGTTTTAATTTTTTACTCATAAATAATTAACCATTAAACGAGTTTCATTGTGATACTATTAATGAAATAAGCACAAACCGACATTGTAGATATAATTGAATCGCACTTTTTGGAAAGGAACTAAGTCAAAATTTGCTACTCTTCAGGAGAGCATAAAAACTTATTTTCATGAACAAATAGCGGAATAAAATAATAATATTATATATTACATAAACATAACATGGGACTGAATTTAATGATAAGACTAGCAATGGAAATTTCGTGCTATCACGGTATAGGCTATATGTTATTTAAAATTTGAGACATAGTTCCTTTCTTCACTGGACATTGTTTTTGAAACAATAAAATGGACATACAAAGTGAACAAAATTTATTCAATACAGAACTACGTTCCTTTTGCTTAAATTCGCATGTTAGGAACATTAAGATAACATTTTGATTTAAAAAGTCAAAATATACATATTTATTTTAAAAAACTAACACGTAAAATGACAGTCGTTTCTCATTCATGTTGCACCAGGATATTTAGTAGAGTTTGAAAGTATTACTTCTTCATGAAATGCTTTAGCATTTGAATCACTGATTTTCTTCATTAATTTCTTAAGATCTTCAATCATTGGAGATTGATGGGAATTTGTCCTTCGTGATATGCCTTTGGTACTTCCAATGACAAATGTCGCAAATTTCCTTTTCCAAGATGAAACTCATTGGTTACGTTACTCTTCTACAACACCAGGATAGTTTGAATTGTACGTGAATCCCTTATAATTATAATGAGGGTGTGAAATGAACCTTTCTCTCACGAGGATTCTTTGCCGTTTCCTCCGATACGATATTCATTTTGAAAAATGTAGGCCACCAAATGTCGAAGTTACTCATCAGTGTTTCAGAGTCTACAAGTTTAACTAATGTATTTTGCTTGCTTTGTTTGATTATTTCTAAATATAGTTTTATTGTATACATCCTGTCCGCCCTTCATAGTGCTTTTTTTAAAAAACCCGAAATCCCTATCACAAGGGAAGAAAGAGTGACTTCGCTCAGAAAAATAATGTTTTAAAATTTAGAATCTTCCTGAAGCTGCCAGACTAAGACTATGATTTTTATTTCGGCTTGAGCAGCTATCTGAGTACATGTGTACGTTTTCTATAATTTGGGGCACAAATTCATTAAAATAATCTTTTAAAAATGATCAAACATAATTTGCTCCCTTTCGAACCTGTCATTCGTGGTACACGTACAGCACGCACTGGTTGGCTTTAAGATCATGAATGTAAAATATATTAGCCCATACTGTACTCTGTCATGTTTTCGATACTCAAACGGTGAATAAACGCACTAACTTCCTGACTTAGTTATATTCTTTACCGTACTATAAACATCACAGTGCTCTTAGAGACACATGGAAGGGTCCTACGAAGTTCCTTTCTTTGCCAGTCAATGCGTCTTGGCAGTAGTAATCATTTAGCAAGGAAAAAGAAAAATGACAAAATTTTGATTTAGTTCCTTTGTAAAAAGTGCGATTCAATTAAAAGAAGTTTTATTTTTCATGTATAAGATTATTTTCTACATGACTTTCAATTTTAGAGGATTGGGAACTTCAGGTACAAATAAAACTATACAATGACTGAATAATAATAAACTATTTAATTTGAGTTACTGCGAACTTAAAAGAGGTGAGTTTTAATTAGAAGTGTACATTTTTATAATATTTGAGATATCAAGGTGAACTGGAAAGAATACAAAATAAATAGACAAGCTTTAACAAAAATAAAATAAAATTATGTAAAAATTAATAATGTAATTTTCTTACTCTTTTTAATTTTCAAAAATTCTGAAAATCAACGAAGTGGATGCATTTTGAAATCCAAGATCTAGTATGTAAATTAGTAAAGTATGGAGGAATCTAAACTACCGAGATAGAAGAATTCTCCAAGCAAGCTTTGCTTCATTTTCTTATTACTCAAACTCATGAAAGAGTAGAACGAAGAGGAAAACGACAACCAAAGTTTCAAGTACACGTTTTGACGTTGAGATATATTTATTCAAAATACATCAGATGACTGTGTCTACAAATTCACAAACAAAATCTCTGTTAGAGAGACCGCCCGCACAAAATGTATCCTCGGTTTTCCAGAACGGAACTAGCTTCTATTTTGACGGAGACGGGAAGACGTCAACAAAAACAACGGCAGACGTCGCTTCTCCCTCCTCAATCTACTTGTCACAAATTCGCTAACACGTTATTTCACAAAAACTAAACATAACCAGAAGCAACGCTACATGGGAAAATGCATGTTAGAAATTAGAGTTTTCATTCAACTAGTTCCGTTTAAAGATAATACTGCGGTAATGTGAAACAACAAAGTTAACATTTATAAGATTTTGAAATTAACAGGGTAGAAGTAAGCACCCACACAACAAATAAAACTTGTTATACATAGGCTATAAACTTTACATTTTATAAGGTATGAGTATATAATAATAATAATAATAATAATAATAATAATAATAATAATAATAATGTTTGATTTATTCTGGCAGAGTTAAAGCCATAAGGCCTTCTCTTCCACTCAACCAGCACAAATACAAATAAATATTCGACAAATATAGATATACACTATACTAATTATAAACAATTAAAGATACATTAAATGTAGCAATGTAAATTTCATGTACAAACAACATTTTATACGATAATAACAATAATAATAATACGATAATAATAATAATAATAATAATAATAATAATAATAATAAAGTAAAGTGATCCCTTAACAGGCCCGGAGGCCCTTGCGGTAGTAGGAGGTTAAGGCTCCCAGTTTTTCTAGGCAATCGGCACTTTTTGTAAGCCGGGTTGTCAGCCCTGCGTGACGGCCGCCTTTACCCCCAGAACTGGTGTCCGGTACTCATTTCCGTTAGAGGCTGAGTCGACCCCAAGGTCATAGTGCCGCCAGAGGGTTTGGGTCAGTTTAAAAATCCTGACCCCAACGGGACTTGAACCCTCGACCCTCCGGCTTGTAGCTCGGTGCCTTAACCACTACGCTACGGCGTGCTAATAATAATAATAATAATAATAATAATAATAATAATAAATAATATTATTATTATTATAATGATAATAATAGTGTAATAATGATAATAATAATAATAATTATGATAATAACAGTATGAATATGATAAATTATACGAGAAACACCAATTAATATATATATCTTACACGGGTAATGATGAAGTCGATGTTAGATAATCAGCACAGATAATAAATATACAGTCCGTTCACATGTTATTCATAATTTGCTTAATTATGTAAAACACAAAATATGATAAACAAATAGGCCTATTACACATTAGTGAAATATTAACATTAAATCCCTGTATCGTTGAATTGTGACAAGTAAAATTGCGTGTTTCGTTTAATGGACTTTTGAGCGTAAAATAGTATTAATTTTGAACGAAACGTTTTTGCTGAAATCCAAATTCGGAGATCTTTATGTGAGTCCAAAATATATTTGGAAAATAACATATTTGTTTTTATGATGTCTGGATCATCAAGTAGCGAGGTAAATTACATTTTTATAAAAAAAATGGAAAATGTTATGGCCGTTGACTTCATTTGTGATACTCTAATTGCATTAAGTTTTTACTATTCATAAAGTTTATTATCTAAACGATAATAGTTAGAAATAAAATTAAAATTCGGGCATGAATAACAGATATGTAACATGATGCTAAAATGAATCACAGAGATTCTCAGTTGTTTGCAGAATGAGAAAAAATTAACCTGTCACGTATAAAAATGGACTGAAGAGAATAATCGTGTTTCTCCTTAGCAATAGATTCTTCCATACAAGCAACATGTATTTCGTTTCCTTATAACTTGCAGATTTCAGATTTATAATTGTGTTTCGCAAAGCTCACAACGGGAAGCACACAAAAACGACCAATAGATTCTAACGAAACTGGTATCAAAGAAAATAGTCCAAGCAGTCATACAACCTTCAAACATGGGGCCACAACTCCAGAACTTTCTAGTAATTAATTACAGTCTGGTTTGGGCGAGACCTGTAGTCCGGTCTCGGTTAAGGCTAGCTCATACTTTTCTGCATTCACTAACCCCTTTGCTTTCGTAATACAGTCAGTAAATCGTCTAACTGCGAATGTGAAGGCTCGGGTTCAATAACTATTTCCGACTACTTTTTAATAACCAGTTGTTAATGTTGGTAATTATTGTTGCCATGTGTATTTATTATAAAATTGTATTAATAATTTTCGTTTTGTGTATTTTTGTTATTTAAATAATTTTCCAAGTTTTGAACAGAAAACTAGCAGTCACATTCACGCCTTATATCTATATTAAAATTGTGAATTTCTCTGTTAAAATGGACATAGGCCTATAGCAATAATAAATAACAGTTTTAAAAAACTAAAACAAAACGCTTTATTAGAAAACCAAACTAAAAAAACGAAAAATAATTTTAATTCCCAACATGCTTGGGATAAATAATTTTACCATCAAAAAGCGTGGGGTGCTCTTTATCAATTAATATGTTTGATAATAAACAGATATTGGTAAAAGTAAAGTCTCTAAGAAGAAAATGTAAAAATCATAAAAAACACCCCACGTTTTTGAAGGTAAAATTATTTTTTCCAAGCATGTTGGAAATTAAAAATTATTTTTCATTTTTAGTTCGGTTTTCTAATAGAGCGTGTTGTTTTAGTTGTTTAAAACTAGTATTTATTCTTTATTTTTTAGTTTTAATATTTTACAGAATAAGATAAAAATGTAAATATCTTTAAATTCGATTCTATTGTAGTATGAGTTGAAAGTAATACTCTTCTAAAAAAAACCTCCCAGTCGGAATTGAACCAGCGACCTATGGATTACAGAAATTATATACCACTAGAGTGTACCGCTCTACCAACTGAGCTCTTAAAACCATTGATTAAAAAGTCGACAAGTCCGCAACCTATTATACCAATTTTAATTTTTTTGATTTTCTGATGATACTGGCCAGGATTCTAGAAACAAAGTATGAAATTAATGTATTGTCACGGGTCCTTTCCAAGTTGGGGCAGTATTTTGGAGGTGGCTGTTAAATGTCACTAGGGTTTCACTTTAATTTTATTGTAAATAGTTACTGCCCTTCCTCGGTAGCTAGTCGGTTCCTGTTTCAGGGTGAGCGCTGAGACTCCTATCTATATAGGGTTCGGAAGGAGAATTGCGTGGGAACAGACAATCACTAATTGTTTGAATTATTTTATTTAATTAATCTCTGCCAATTTAAATGAACGTTACACAGTAAAAAATAAAACTTTTCTGTCCCTGACCTTCAATATTTCGCTAATGAGGACTAGCAAATGACTTATGAGTTCGGGAGATTTTCCCTAAGTCCATAATCGTTGTTACAAGATATTTTTTTCTATACATTCAAGATCTTCTTCCTTCTAAGTGTCGAGTATAAGTGTCAGTGTATTAAATTTTGTCCTCATGAGTTCCGTATCGAAGTCAGGACCAATTATTCCCATATATGGTCTATACCCTAACTCTCATTTTGATTGGTTAGAATATTTAATCACATGTCCTCCAAGGGCGTAACTATTTTATTTAAACCACCACCTACCTTTTGATTTTATTCTCACGGCTAGGGAGTGTTTGCCAGCTTGGGCTTTTCGCGATTGTAAATTTGGAGTTTGACATTTCTCCCAAACGTGAGTTTTGATGCTAGACCCAGCTTAAACATTTCAGGTCTAATTTGAGGAGTTACATGTTTATGACCTCTTTTACTTAGGGTTTCAACCGCTTCTTGTGAGAACTATTTACCAACATGAAACTTAATTTATTTTTAACTATATTCCATTCCTTCATTATTTATTCATTTCTTATATTCATTAATCACTATTAGGGCCGTATCATATTCGTCTCACAATGCCTCTTGTTAAAACAAAAAAAAATTACTAACGTAAAGTTAAAAATATCTTTTTTTTTTTTAACACAGCTCCCCTTAGAAGAGAAGTAATTAAATATGCTAATTACATCAAACCAAAATGTATTAAACTATTACTTTTCCTACAAGTACCATATATGGAAATGTTTTTACAAACACCAAATAGATTATATTATTGAACATATATCACCCTGGTTTACTTACAGTTTTCTGCATATTACCACTAGAACAACAACAACAAAAACATGTACATTAAAACTCAATTTGCGATCGGTGATTCACCTTACTTATTTTTTTTTTATAATCAACAAATGTTTTTCTTATTTTAACCCTATGGGTACTTTATCATATCCCATACATCTTCTCGTTTTTTTTTCACTTTATTATACGTTTGTTTCTGTTTTAATTATGTCACTTTTTACTCACACGCTAGGTAATTTCGCATAATACGTTTTCCATATATCACTCAGTTTATTTTTGCAATGTCATGCACATTTTTTTTTTATATCATCCCTCTATATCGTTCGCACTTTCCATGGTTCACACTTTACATATGCACTGGAACTCACTTATTATAAACTAACATTTTTTTTATTCTAATTAGCTACTAATTTATTCTATTTGGGTCATTTATTTCTTTAATGAGACATAGATCTTAATGTTGCCGTAAACATATTTGCCCTCTTTTAATCAAATGGTAACTTTACTAATTAGTTTCCTATGTAATTTCCGATGATTATGCTTTATAAATAAGTATATCGGTATTTAATAAGAATCATATATGTTTTATATCGCGATCTCAGTTTTCAGAACATTTCACGATTCGTCATACTAATTCATTTGTAGATCTATCTTTTTTTATATATAGGCGCTCCCTTAGCTGTGGTCATTAAAAAATTATTCTCAGCATGTTCACTGACTGATCTTCACAATACCTTGAAAATCTATTTATTCCTTATAGAACTCCTTTATTCATCATTCGCATATTATTTTTATTCAATCGATTAAGGTGGAAATTATCCTTATTTATTTACTTGTCGGTAACATAATATCACATTTCATACGCGCAGAACCGTCGCTGTATACAGAATTTTATATCATCGTAGCTCATATTCGTCAATTTCGTTTTTTGACGACAATTTATATTTCATTAGTAAACAACTCGACAACACCGGTCGAATCAAAATCATGTCGCTCTATCTACCCATAATAATTCTCGCTACCACATGAGCGAACGTTTATCATTTAAAAGGACATAATATAAACGCCTCCTTCGGGCTTTGATCCTGTATTTATTCATTCTTTCATTTTGTCTACGCTATATTTTTATCTGTCACCAATCATAAACTGTTAAAAAGGACGATGCCTTAACCTCTTTCTTAAATTTTCGTATGCTTATAACGCTTCCATTTTATTCCTTAGGAATAATATTAGGTTTTTTAGAACATTAACTATGAAGTTATAATAGCACATGTTTAATTTGTATTTATATATATATTTCAATGATATTTAAAAGTTTGGTTTAAACGTTCATTTCCTTCGTTTCACATCGTATTTGGGTAAGTAACTTGTTTTCGACAAATGAATTTTATACCTGTGAAGGGTGTGCCTATTTCCGTCTCACTCGCACTCTTTCATCTTTTACAAACATTTTAAGTTTAGTGAACTGATTTTTATCTCTATTCTAGACTGGGTTCAACGTTTTCTTAAATATTCCCACTACGATCAGCTGTTCATTTCTTTGTAATTTTCACAATTTACTTATTATTATCATCGTCTCTGTTCTTGTTTCACGCTTTAGATTAAGGCAAATATACATGCTAATTATTTTTATTATTTTTTTTTTTATATAAAGCGGGGTGGTGCCTCTCGCTCCCTCTGTAAATTTAAATTTTCTTCCCCTGTTTTCGTCAACATTTATCTAGTCTCATTATGTTTTCTAGTGAGTACCAATATAAACCCTTTTAAACTATTTCTCATTAAATTTTCCTAATACTAATCTGATATATGCATGACCAACACTTCTTGCATTTATCATACTAATATATTCTTACTTTTTAATTACACATTTATTTAATTGTTGTGCATACAATGCAGATGCATGTTAATGTCTAACTGATATTACATCCATTCTAACAGGATAGTATGAATTTTGCATTCTACCACTTTGCGATAATTTCGCGCCCGGATCAAATATTTCAGCACGATATTTTTCTAGATAACATTTTCTCTCATCATGCACTAATTTAGTACAGTACTTCATTATGTTACTTTTGAATCTAACGTATTGACTGTTTTTCGACCATTTTCTCCTATTTATTTGGCGCTTCTTTATTACGCGGTATGACTTACGCATATTTTCTTTACGTACTACCTTTTTCTTGTTTTTTTTCAATACTTTGTTCGTATCTTTTCCATGCATCTACTTTGCATATCCACATTTTCAACTTGGAATACTGAACGGATGTTTGGCTGTGCCGAAATCATCAGGTCAGTTGTTCCATTTTGATTTAATTTAACTTCATTAACAACATGCATTTCATTATTGCATTTAGATATATTTCCATGTAATTCATCATCATTGGTTTGATGTATTTTGTTTGCATCTATAATAGTTGGCTCCCATTCTTTTCCCTCATTCTGAAGTGTCATTTCCCTATCTGAGTCCCTTTGAGTTTGATCTACAGTACTTTCACCTGTTGTAGTAACTACCATATAAATATCATTGTTACTTTTACATTTATTTTCTTGGGGAGTTTCATATCCTGTCTCCCTTTCATCATAATTATTTCTACCTATCTCACCCTTTCCTGCTAAACTAGTGGTCAATTTTTCTCCTGTCACCTGAATTTATTTTAAAGAATCGCGAGTTTGTTTTATTGCTAATCTCCAATTGCTCATGTCTTCCCTCATTTCTTTATGCCATTGTTTCATTTCTTCCCTAATTGACATTAACATTTGCCTCACGAAATATTCAAAGTCGTTCTGGGACTTATTAGTTTTCTTTGATTCCTCTTTGTTTTGACCCTCTAGAAAATTTTCTCCACCATGTAAATTTATATTATTACCCTCCATTATTTATTTAATTCTACAATTTATTAATATTAATATTTATTTTCTATTCACAAAAATATTTTTTTTTATTCAACACTCTAACACTTTCGTTTAATTTGTTAATTTTCCACATCCTTTATTTTTTTCCGTCTTTTGACAACTTTTATGTTCTATTATTTTTTTAAACAAATCTGTCACTTTACCTTGGTATATCTTCATTTGTTTGTCTTACGTCAGGTTTGTAGAGATCCGCCATCGGTTATCTAGGTTGATCTGCTCCTGGATTGTTGTCCACTCCTAGCTGCACCTTCCATCTCGTGGTTTGAATGTTGTCTTCCACACTGTTGCTGGATCATGATGTTCAGTCCATAACTTTCGTGAATCACTCTTATTTTTGAATGCACTCACGTTGAAAACACTTTGTCACAGTAAAAAGGACCCTTTCGTTGGGCGACACTTTGGGGCAGTATTTTGGAGGTGGCTGTTAAATGTCACTAGGGTTTCACTTTGATTTAATTGTGAATAGTTACTTGCCCTTCCTCGGTAGCTAGTCGGTTCCTGTTTCAGGGTGAGCGCTGAGACTCCTATCTATAACGGGTTCGGAAGGAGAATTGCGTGGGAACAGACAATCACTAATTGTTTGAATTATTTTATTTAATTAATCTCTGCCAATTTAAATGAACGTTACACAGTAAAAAATAAAACTTTTCTGTCCCTGACCTTCAATATTTCGCTAATGAGGACTAGCAAATGACTTATGAGTTCGGGAGATTTTCCCTAAGTCCATAATCGTTGTTACAAGATATTTTTTTCTATACATTCAAGATCTTCTTCCTTCTAAGTGTCGAGTATAAGTGTCAGTGTATTAAATTTTGTCCTCATGAGTTCCGTATCGAAGTCAGGACCAATTATTCCCATATATGGTCTATACCCTAACTCTCATTTTGATTGGTTAGAATATTTAATCACATGTCCTCCAAGGGCGTAACTATTTTATTTAAACCACCACCTACCTTTTGATTTTATTCTCACGGCTAGGGACCGTGTTTGCCAGCTTGGGCTATTCGCGATTGTAAATTTGGAGTTTGACATTTCTCCCAAACGTGATTTTTGAAGCTAGACCCAGCTTAAACATTTCAGGTCTAATTTGAGGAGTTACATGTTTATGACCTCTTTTACTTAGGGTTTCAACCGCTTCTTGTGAGAACTATTTACCAACATGAAACTTAATTTATTTTTAACTATATTCCATTCCTTCATTATTTATTCATTTCTTATATTCATTAATCACTATTAGGGCCATATCATATTCGTCTCAAAGTACACAAAGTTTCAAGTCGATCCAATGTTTCTAAGTGGGTGAAAATCGTGTTAAAAAATTCCGTTACATAGATACAAAGACACTTTTTTATTTTCTGATGATTCTGGCCAGGATTTTAGAAAACAAATATGAAATTATTATATTGTCACGGGTCCTTTACACGTATACAAAGTTTCAAGTCGATCCAATGATTTTAAGTGGGTAAAAATCGCGTTAAAAGATTCAGTTACATAGATACAGGTCAAGCTAATATAAAGCGTGTAAAAAAGATTCCATTCTCTTCATTAAAAAATATATGTCCTTTGATATCCGCCGTGTTTATTAGTACTAGAGTTCGCCAAGTCACGTCACTTTATATTATACTAGCGTACTCGGCAGACGTTGTCCTGCCCGAACGTTCAATACTCATGTCATGGGCAGACGATAAAAATATGTTACTTTTTTACCATAAAATTCAGCAATTAGGACATAATTAGATATTGAATAAGTTCGCAAGAAAACTTCTTACAGCCTTCTGTTGTGGCTCAAGAAGTGTGAATGATGACGTCACATAGTCATGAACATTACATATCTCCTTTGCAGATAAGTTAAGAACCGTCATATAACAATTATATTAGAGTGAAAAAATAAAAAGATAAATTGATGAGAGTGAGTCAAAACAGTTTTTTTTCAGCTAGATTTCATTTCTGACCCACTTGCACCGGTCCCATACTGGCCGACATTCTATGAGAAAAATTTCTTCCCCGTAGAGACTCGAACCGGCGTAAGTCCCGTAGTTCTGCGCCAAGACTTCTTGCCTTAACCACTTGGCTACGGCGCGAGACACTAGGTATCGACGAAAGACAAAAATGGTTTTTGTGAGTTATTCGTAAGAGATAAACATATGCTGTCGCGGACTTTTTTGTAGAGATTTTTGAGATATTCAATTCTGTGTACATTAATTTTGTGTATTTTTTATGGTTTAGGCAGCTTAAGCCATTTAAGCGTCCAAAGAGCTACTTTTTTCACATTTTCCACTAAAAAGGGCGATTTTTTAAGGGTGTAGGATTTGAGTATCACAACTCTCTTATAGCCTATGTTCATCCCGGGAATCTCCTGAACATTTTGCAAAAAAACCCATCACAATCGGATCAACGGTATGGCCGCGCATAAAGTGCGAACAAACAAACAAACATACATACAAACAAGCATTAATTTTTATATATAAGATTACAAATTGTTAGTTTTAACTTGTATTAGACCATAATTATAAAAAATACAGTGTAGCCTATATATTTATGTAGGAGTGTAACTGATAATGGGGGTGATAGTATTCTGAATTAGCACCGACATCGTCAGGAATTATCAGCGGCTCCACGTTGAGAAAACCAGCTGAAACGACTGTTGGACCGGGCATGCTAACCACATGTCCTCCCTACACTAGCAGAATGATCGTATACCTCTGTGATTAACAAATACACATGTATCCCTTTATTTTAAATGGGAGCTGTGGCGCTGGATTCTAGTGACTTGCAGTTAAAAACGGCTGAAAATTTTTGGACATGGCTATTGTACACCATATGCTTCTGTGGAAGAAATTTAACTATTTCACTATAGATATTATTCATAACCACTGCCTTGCAGATAAAAACGGCAGAGCTATAGGTTTCCGAATTTTTTTATTGGTAACATTAAAGCTCGTCAATAGCTGCTAAAAAAATCTCCTGACAAACAGAGGCGAAAATGGTTCTTAACTGTTTCGTCTTAGCCTATTTATATATAGATAACGGACAGTTTATATGTAGAACTAGCATATATTACTTACTGTCTACTCACTGGTCAGTTTATTTTGATACATGATAATAGCCGACTATTATGAAGTATATGCATACACTTTATTACACTCGAACACCCCTAATTCTCCAAAATATATTAGAGACTGTAACGCTGCTAATTTTTAATGCACAAATTGGAAAATTATTTAAATATTGTGACATGAACACACAAAAATAAACATTTTAATGCAATTTAATCAAATTAATGCTCATGACAATAATAGTTACCAATATTAAGCACTGATTTTTTTTAATTGCCGGAAGTGTGTATCAAATATGCTCCTTCATGCCCACAACTGGACGCTCTACTGACTACTCTACGAAATCAGACGGGGTAGTGAATGCAGAATGGTATATTCTAGCGCTAACAGGTTTGATTGTTTTCCCCCTGTTTTCGTTTACATTGTTTTTCTTTCTTGTTTTACCTTTTTGTTAACTTTCTGTTATTCTCACTTATAGGCACGAGGACAAGACACACACCCAGTCCCAAGGTGGAGATTAAATACCCCCTACCCCGCCGGGAATCGAACCCGGGTCGCCGGAGTGGAAGGTAGGGACTCTGCCGGCTACGCCACGGCGACGGACGTATTGTGGAACGCTTCACGATTTTGCGTGTCGTCCTTGCGCAAGGGACATGCTAATATTCTCTGTATAGTTCCAATTTTAGTATAGGCCTATGTACCGCCGAAGCGAGTACAAATAAATATCACCGGGAACCGAACCTGTGACCTCTTGCATACGAATCAAGCCACTAAGCACTGAGCTAAGCTTTCACTACTTTCTTTCCTTTACACTGTTCTTCCTTTTTGTTTGACCTTTGTTAACCTTTTTATCTTATTCACACATAACAAGCACAAGACAGGACATACACCCAGACCCAAGGTGGAGATATAAAATCCCCTACCCCGCCGAAAATGAAACCCGGGTCGACGGAGTGGAAGGTAGGGACTCTTAATGACTACGCCACGGCGACAGACTGATGAACCCAAACCGTAATTAGATAATTACTCTAAAGTTATGGAATTCTGGCCCCATGTTTAAAGGTGGCATGACTGCTAGGACCTTTTCCTTTGTTTGATACCCGTTTTGTTAGAAACCATTGGTCGTTTTTTAGTGCTTCCCGTTGTCAGTACTATATATTTAACTCTATTACAGCAGTAATTTCAAAGCTCTTAATCTGTTATATTATAGAAATATTATTTGTATTTTGTTTCGGTAATTAAATTAATTACTCAAAACGTGAAAAGAAACTAATTTTATAAGATATCACATACAAGAGACATACTAACTAAATCAGCGGCACTATCAATCCTGAAGTTTGAAAGACATCCATCGCTGTGGTAACATCGATGCCTCAGACGCAGAGGGCCCGGGTTCGATCCTGATCAGTTCAAGTTTTTCTGGATGAGGTATTTTTACGGCGTTTCCTTACCTGCAAGACGTGTATAACAGGAACTCTTATGACTCTAGTAAATAATCCCCGAACACCATTTGGCCATCACAACCATCCATATGATATTCGCCCTGTTTGGTAAGAATGTATGAGTCAATGTATGTCCTGTATTAAATGTTTGTAAAGTCTCCGAGATGGCTGTAGCATTGAGCTGATCATTCATCCAGGCCATCCTGGGAGGCCCTCCATCTCATTGTGTGATCAAAATGTATGTGTGATCTAGAATTTAAAATCCTCTCCTAACAGGTTGTGTCTTGTTAGGTCCGGGTGGTTTGGACATGTAAAAGCACTACAAACGTAAAGGTTAAACCAAGGCAAATAAATACATACAAAGTTCAAGTTCGGACATCTCTATCGTGAGCTAATAGAATTTATTCATACCTGTGTAACTCACTTCCATCTTATCATTATTAATGTTATTCTCCCAACTGATTCTTGGTCACCTAATAGGCATTTCTCTCTAGTTTTTCTTACAAGATCTTTCGTTGCTACACTTTAATCCCATTATAGTGAAACATCTCCTACCATTGCAGTATATGAGCCTTAACTGTACTTATTAAATCTGGTATCGCATGATAGTATTTTTACCATGTTTGTAATGCAGGCCGTAGTGTGTGTTTAAATTATCCATTCATCTATGTCGTGTACCAGTATAATTGGAGGGCTCTTTTTAATTGTAAATATATAGTAATACTTTCTTTTAAACAAGTCATTGCCTACAGCGGCGTTTTAAGTTATTTGAGGGTGTCTGAAAGAATATGAATAACTTAAGTTTATTGTCTGGTCATATGTTACGAATTTTGGTAGACGGTAGGTATTAAAGACAGTTATATTACGGTAGGCCTATATCGACTTGCACATGTAGCCTATAGAGGTGTGTCACAATATTTATTTTATCCAATGAAAATTTTGTATAAAATTGTAATGGCGACGGAAAAATAAGTCAAATCCACGACTTTCTTAAATATTTAATACAAAATGTTATAAAGTTAAAAATCAAAGCAAGTGGGCGAGTGACCTACCTGAAGAACATACAAAGTGAGAGGAGCAAAGAGGGACGAGTGTTCCCCGATAGTCAAAGTGAGTGGAGCGAGTGTTGCCATTAGGAGAACGTACAAAAGAAAGATTCGCAATAAATAATATTAAAACTTAGTCGTGGTTTTGGCTGTTCCCGAGCCAGGTTTTAAGGGCAAATTGTATATCTTACTATTGAGGAAAAAGAAAATTAATAAAATCTTTCTATCACGTCGCCTAAAATTAGTTTCATCACTAATTACCTTACATAGCTCCTTATCTATCACCGGCAAAAATCATAAAGTTCAGCCCGACCCTAGAGAAACAGAGGAACTCATAGCATAGCTCGCGCGCCTGCCTAAAGTTCAGCCCGACCCTAGATAATCTCATTCAAATATAAATTCTGTTACAAATGTCGCGTCAACGATGTGACCTGAACAGTACTGAACAATAGCTTCGAAGTGCCGCTTGATATATGAACAGTGAACAGTGATAAAAAAAAGTGAACGATGGAGGAAATCAGGCGACCGCTGATGAACGACGCCAGCAACGGGGCTCCAAATTAAAATAAGAAGAAAGGAGAATTAGCTGCTGACTACAGACTACGAGGAGAAAATTCAAGAAGGAAACCAGAGGTAGACCCGTTTAACAGAAGACGGCGACTCTGAAGACGTCAAAGTGCGTAAGTCAACTAAATGAATAATTAAATGAAGAAAAATAAATAATTAATTAAAGTAAGGAGAAATAAAGTGTGTTTTATATATAGAGAGGGAATGAATGTCTGTAAGTGAGAATGTATATGTAATTAACCGGGGATAAATGTAGTTGGTTTTCCTCTATGAAGTACAAGTTATTAAAGGAGAATATATGATAAATAAAAATTTATTTCTTGGGAATGACAAGTCATGTGTTCTTGTGTAAAAAAAGCATATATTAAAGATAGTGAGCATCTTGATTGTATAGAGATGCGAAGAAAGTAATATTGTAGGTTATATGTAAGAGTAGATTGAAAATTGAAAGCAGGCTAGAAAAAAAATGGAGGAAGATAGGGGACTTAGAACACATGCAAATGCAGGTAATGGAGAAGAGAATATTTCTCGGGATGATCGAATAAATATGTTCAGTATATGTAAAGAAATTCAAAGTTTAAGGGCAGAAATGCAAATTAATATGGAGAAAATAATTAGATCTAATTTTGACGCATTGGGAAAATAAATTCGAGGGGACATTCAGAAAATCGGGGCAATGCAGAACACCGTTAAGGATGTTATGACAGAACAAGAACCATTGAATGATACATGTGTACCTGGAGTCCGCGAAGAAGAAGAAATGATCGTAACTATAGAAAGCGCGGTAGATAATCATTTTGATAAAGTACCGAAAGGGATTGAGAAACAACTGATAAATAAGGAAGTAGAAAAGTTAACCAGTGAAAAAGTGAATTCCAGTGGGCAGAGCAATGAAATGATCCACGTAAGTAATTTTGTAGAAATAAACAATGCCTCTTGTTCTGATAATAACTTATGTATGTTGCAAGTGAAGTAACTGAAGTTGCAGCGACTCCGGTTATCGCTGGCAATTCGGTTACTAAAAATGAAATTGAATTTGAATCAGAAAATGTAGAGGATGCTCAGCACATTCTTAAACCCCAAAAGGCGTTAAAGCCTAGCGAATTGAATGAAAATAGAGCGCACCGTAGGGTAATACAATTGAAATATATGCAAAGAAGTAATTATAGGATAATTAAGTCCCATGGTAGGAAATTAAAAGTAGACAAGGAGGCAGAAGCCTTGTTCGAAACAAAGTGCAATAACCAGAAATTGAGAAAGGAAGGAATGGGTGATAAGAAATACTCAAAGGAAGCTAAATGCATGACCTATTCAAAGGGAAAATATATAGTCAGGGGAATCTGTAGAAAATTAAATCTCAAAGTAAATATACGGTTGATAGGGAGAAAAGTTTTGACTGTAGGAGATAGGTATACCTCATTTAATTCAGGTGTGATTACTAAACAATTTGGTACCCGCACGTTTAAAATCAGCGACATACTGGATCCTGATAAGGAAATTGGGACATACCATATCAAAAAATTACTTCCTTACAAGGAAATCATTACTTAAAGAATGTTTAATTTATGTATGGGCTATGTGATATGTTTTGAGGACGTGTGTCAAATGATATCATGTGATTCAGTGACTTCAGTGGGTCGAATCAAACAAGTGCTTAATGAAATAGAAATAAAATAAAACAAATCGAAGTGATATAAGTAGGCTAAAGACTGTGAATATGGACACCATTGCAAGTTCTGTATAAAAAAAATGTTTCATTTATGAGTGTTATTCATTTTAAATTTTGTGTTTCAAATGTGTAAAAAAGTATGAATTTTATGTCAATACTTCTTTTATAGGTAAATTATTAAGGTAAATTGCCACTAGTTGCAGGCAAAATGAAATAAGAAAATTAAAGTGGACTAGGAGGCACGCATCTTGTCCAAATAAATTACATGTGCAAGAGGTTCAATTTAGTACGGTTAATGTGCAAAGTGGACACTGAATTAAAATTAAAATTTACGTATAAATTGTTTATTTTACTTCAGGAGGCAATATGTACCAGTATAATTGGAGGGCTCTTTTGATTGTAAAAATGTAGTAATATTTTCTTGTAAATAAGTCATTGCCGACAGCGGCGTTTTAAGTTAATTGAGGATGTCTGAAGGAATATGAAAAACTGTTATGTTTATTGTCTGGTCATGTGTTACGTATTTTGGAAGTCGGTATGTATTATAGACAGTTATATTACGGTCTTAGACTTTACGGAAATCCTCAAGGTTAAACCTCAGAAGGGGAACATCGATATTGTAAGGGGGAGATGCAAACAATAGTTTATTGCGTTTAAGAAATTTCAAACGGGAAAAAAAATGTAGCCTTAAAAAAACATAGCGGGCAGCTAGATAGATTATTGACCTCGAGTAACTGAACAAGTAGGCTATAGACATAAGGAAGATAGACATGTAAAAGGCCACGCCCTAAATTTAGTAGGATATATCGTCTTGCACATGTAGCCAATAGAGGTGTGTCAAAATATTTATTTTATGCAATGAAAATTTAGTATAAAAATTGTAACGGCGACGGAAAAATATGTCAAATCCACGACTTTCTTAAATATTTAATATAAAATGTTATGAAGTTAAAAAATCAAAGCAAGTGGGCGAGTGACCTACCTGAAGAACATACAAAGTGAGAGGAGCAAAGAGGGACGAGTGTTCCCCGATAGTCAAAATGAGTGGAGCGATGTTCCCATTAGGAGAACGTACAAAAGAATATCCGCGATAAATATTATTAAAATTTAGTCGTGGTTTTGGCTGTTCCCGAGCCAGGTTTTAAGGGCAAAGTGTATATCTTACTATTGAGGAAAAAGAAAATTAATAAAATCTTTCTATCACGTCGCCTAAAATTAGTTTCATCACTAATTACCTTATATAGCTCCTTATCTATCATCGGCTAAAATCATAAAGTTCAGCCCGACCCTAGAGAAACAGAGGAACTCATAGCATAGCTCGCGCGCCTACCTAAAGTTCAGCCCGACCCTAGATAATCTCATTCAAATATAAATTCTGTTACAGTGCCAGTGCATTCCTACTAGAAAGGTTACCAATGGCGCACAGGTCAAAGACGCTAAGCCACACTAAAACGGATACTTGGCAGGAGGAGTGACGGTCATTCATATTAATAACACAACCGTCAGGAAACGCGATCAGGGTTTCCAATTAAGTAACATTCTTCGGTGATAATACGGTCCCCCATACGGATCATTGATTGGTAACGTAAAGTGATCCATGGAAAATTTTAAATTATAGGACACGTTCATAAAACATCAATAAATTATTATAATTCACATACTGGTAAACATATTTTAAATTATTGAATACTTCTACCTCTTTTCCTCTTTTATTCATTATTATAATGCAATTCTAGTTCAATTTCAAGTGTGCTATGCGTATGAGGAGATGGGAGAACCGTAAATAAAATCAAATTGGTGATTACCTCATCTGTTGCATCATTTGCTTCATAAACTCAATCGTAAAATTTCAAATCCTCTTTGATAGTTTCCTAACCTGATTCAGAGAAGTATATTTACAGTTATTTCCGTAATAAATGTGCTCGTATATTTCAGAGCAGACAGTAGCTTACGATATAAATTCTACAATGGTAGGATCCAGTTAACATGCAAACTTCAGTCCATCTAGATCTCATATTAAGTTCGGCAAGGGACTTAAGAGTTCATGGAAAGATGGTGGATATGCTACAAGAAACCATGATGTGAGAAAAGGTTATATTAAATACAAAGTCAATTCATTATGACACTATCCATTACGTCTGTAAAATATCTAACACTTAAGCACATTTGAAATCTTTCTAAGGGGTTGCTACAATCACTAGACGAGTGCAGAAATCTCACTTCAGTATAAGATTTCGAAGATGTTCGGTACCATTTAAGACGAACTAAAGTCGGCCTGGATTTATAAGGAAATAAACATTTGAACACCACACGATTGTAACATGAGATCAGCAGATTTAAATTAAATTTAGGTATGCTAAATAAACGGAATTTTTTATAAAATTTGTTTTACTTTAATTTTCGAACTAGTGTTCCGAAAGGAACAAATTCATTAACTTAAAATTAGCATGTAGAAATAAAAACTTTAGACTTTGATGGTGTCTAGAATTTCTCATCTTTTCTTCTCTTCTAAAGGTTATTTGCACAACACAGCATCTATAAAATACAATATTCAATTACAGAATTAAAAAAGGAAAATACTATTAGAAATAATTATTACTATTAATGATTAAAATTGTGTTAAATGAATGAAAATATGATAACTTATTTAACTTACAAATAAAGAACAAATATTTAAAATAATAGCTGCAAATATAAAATGAGAATGGAGGCAAAAGGCAAGTACATAAATAAACAAATATAAAAAATAAAAAAGTAATACAGGTAATAGAGTAACGAAGTAATTTTTTTCATGAAGATGACATGCAAATGAATGCTATACTCTAGGGATATAAAAACCGCCTATAGCATTAACGTTTAGTCACTTAAAACTGCCACGACACATGGAATCAGTTGAATATGGAAAATATTAATTTAAAATAATGAACTTGGTGGGCATTAATTAAAAATAAGTGTCGTTGAATATGTGAAAAGAGAGAGGCTAACAATGCACTTCTCAATTATTTCCATACTAAGTGTAATATAAATTTTTGCCTGTACTGGAATTTGAACCCAGGATCTCTAGCTTTATGCGCAGGTACTGTACCGTTGATTTATCCAGGCATCCATGAATAGACATAAATTTTCTCACTTAAAACTTTGTGTACCCTTTATAGTGAACACTATTCTCTTTACAGTAAGGACTGCTTCACAAAGAAGACATTATTTTAGGGTTTTTATTTCCGTTCCATGTTACCTAATTACGAATTTGGTATTTAAATTAAAGTGCAATCATGATATAATATTTAATATATACACAAAATATGTTGAAACATAAGAAAAAATAAACAACTAGACGGACTTAAACAATTGGGATCATTGGCATCGCGATTTAAACCTGAGCATGAACTGTTCAAAACAATTTTGCTTTCAGGTATCTTGTTTTAGGATTGAGTCTCATTTAAAAGCTAGTCATCTACGGCACGTAACTCGTGAATCAACATGTAATAAATAGGCATATATTTCTTGACCTGAAAGATCCCATCGAACTGAAGGAGCTCGGATTAAGAAGTTAATAAAGGAAACTCGCCAGATATTAAACTTAACCTTTCTTATCTACTGACTTAATAATTAATTTCTCTCTCTCTCTCTCTCTCTCTCTCTCTCTCTCTGTGTGTGTGCTCTTTTAAGGTATGTAAGTTAATAGTGTAGTTAAACAGGAATATTTCTAATTAAAAATTTTTCATAATTTTATAACTGATGCAAAAGGATAGCTAACTTGAAAACGATATATCTCTGATTTCCGTACTGAAATAAATAATATAACAAGTTTTTCTTGAAATGTACAATTATTGGTCAGAAATTGTATTTTTTAGAATGCGATTATGTGTATCCATCCAAGTAATTCTGCCCGAAGGCAGGTCCTTCACTGCAATCATAGCATTTTCATGCTATGCTAGCAGCTTTACTAGGGAAATATGGTGTGGTGTTGTGTGGTGTGGTAGCTTCTCACACCGGTGAAGGATGATGATTACGATGATGATAATGATAAGGATGATTATGATGATGATGATGGCCATATGATTTCTGAGACCGTTTGAGCCTAAAAGTTTTCCTTACGTTTGTCTTATAGGTGAGGAAAAAATTATGTGTATGGGTACATAAAATGCTACATTACTGATTTTAAACAAAATAAATCAAAGCAGTTAATTGCTTCAATATTTCCCACTAATGATTGGTTGTCCCCTAGGATCTCTGCATTACAGCAATAATAATTTCAGTTGTGTACGTCTCCGTTCGTGACTGGATACATGTAAAAATTACTCATTCTTTACTTCACAGATGTATATATGTGCCAAAAATTAATGTAGATTCCTGCTGTTGAAAAATTGTTTTAGTTTCTGTCGGAACATGAGGAAAAAAATAAAACTATTTTTTATGCACGTCATAACAAAGGAAAAATCTGCGACAAGCTAAGTTTATATTTGTCTCTAAAGTATTCGAGGTCGGAAACTATGGCCTTCTGTAAACAACTGATTTCTTTACTGTCATGGTGCATGAATCGTATCGATAAAAAAATAATGAAGGTACTCGTATATAAGGAAGTTCCTTCAAGAGAAATACATTAATAGACATTTTTCCCGTCAGTAAACATTTATGACTCTCGTCATTTCGTCAGAAATCAATACACCTACATTGAATTTCGTGAAGATTTTCTTTTCGTCACTGAAAACTTTTTAACATTTTATTTAAGTGCAGGAATTTAGTTAATTACTGTTTGAACGTGGTGCAACATAGAGTCAATTCTGGAAACGCATGCTATTAGACATTACAAGGACTCGTGTCATCCCAACTTCTCTCAAGAGAATTAAAGCTGAAATATATAAAACGGCGAAACCTCCAATGTCATAATACATTGATGTGAATCATGGTTTATAACTTAAAACAATGGATACAAAATATTGCAATTATTTGAGAATAAATTGCTTAGAAGATTTTTTAGACTTAATAGAGACGAACAGAGAAGTTATTGAATAAACTACTAAACTGTGATCTACATTATATTTATGGGAACCACATGTAATAAGAACAGTAAAGTCTAATAGACTGCAACAAACATGACATGTAAAACGAATGAGGAAAGACGGAGGGGCAAGGGAACGTCCCGTAGGAGAACCAAAAGGAAAAGCCCCTAGCAATTAGGCCAAGAATGAGGTGCGGAATGATATGAGGAAGGGGAATTATACACGAAATGACAAGGAAGCATTAGCTCAGCACAGGACTGTACGGAGACCTTATGTCCTAGCATTCAGATAGTGCTAGTATGTTAGTGTTAGTTAGTTAGGCAGCTAGTAAACTGTATCTTTGGATGAGAATTACGTAATAATTGATATTAAATTAATTTCCGAAGTAATACAAAATGGCATGAAAAATGAAGTACAAATGAGTAAAATGTTATTATAAAAGACTACAGATACAATTACAATATAGGCCCTATGTAAACATAATACGCACAAAAATACTGACGAAATTGATAGAAGTCCTAGTAGGTGATAAAACTATTAATTTACGACCCTCTTTAACATATATGGTCGTTTGATCTGAGCATAAAAACGATTAAACTTTTTTCTCAAATGTTCTTAATTTCAGGCTTGAGGTTGTTTTACGTGCCGGAATATATCATATGGTCACGGTTTTTCTTCTATTTCAAAGGAAGCGACTTTCAGCATTTTTAGGTCATTTACTTACTTACTCATAGGCACTTTCTGCACCCCCGTAGTACAATGCAATTCTTCCTGATTCCTGACTACCTTCTCCTGGACACCTAACTTCCTGTAAAGCGACTATATCCAAGGGTGATTTATCTAAATCCCGCGTTAATATCTCTAGTGTCCCGCTATTGTATAATGTCCTAACATTCCATGTTCCTAGGAACATGTCCCTGTGTTTGAGCCTTTGGCATGGGTTCCCTGAAGTAGTACACGCCCGGAGATCCAAATAGGGGACTATTTGACCTCCGGAATATTTTACCCCAGTGGAAACCCATGTCCGCATTTCTTGACGGTTGTATTTTTACGATGAAAGATCGTCAATCTTTAGACCAAGGTACTTTTTTCGTATGGCTTATCACATTCGACAAGTCCGGCATGGGTAACCCTATCGGCAGCAATGCTACCGCCGGCATAGCTCTCGGGATCATTTAAGCACGCAAGCCACTCCACCACGACATGGTAAAGATACCATGGAGGGATTTTTAGGCCATTAAAAATATTTTTGCGCTGGCTGCATTTCAACGTCCACACTGGCATAAAACATGCATAATCTAAACCAGTGACTACAGATATGGTGCAGAAACGTTAATGATATTAGTTAAGGAAATGGATCGCAGAATGGAAATGGACAGTTAATGGCAAATGGGGGAAATTTTGAGGAAGTGGCTGAATTGAAATACCTACGAACAATAATCACAAATAGGAGCGAGATACTTACTTACTTACTCACTGGCACTATCGAACCCGTAGGTTCATGGCCGCGCGGACATAAGCTCTCCATACATCCCTATCCTGAGCTAATGCTTTCCAATCATTCCCTGTATAATCTACTTCCCTCAAATCATAGTTAATGTTATTCTCCCACCTCATTCTTCGTCTACCAACTGGGCGTTTTCCATCTGGTTTCCTACTAGAAGCTTCCATGCACATATTTCATTCCCCATACGTGCAACATGTCCTGCCCATATCAGTCTACGAGACTTAACTGTTCTTATTATATCTGGCTTCCCATAAAGACTAAGTAGTTCATTGTTATGTAGTCTTCTCCATTCACCTGTCTGTTCATCTCTCTTTGATCCAAAAATTTTCCTAAGTACTTTATTCTCAAATACTTGTAATCTCCTTTCCTCCCTTAAAATAAGAGTCTATGTTTCGCACCCATATAATATAACTGGTAGAATAATAGTTTTATATATTTTCAGTGTTACGTTTTTTGAAAGGAGTTGGGACATCAAGAGTCTCTGCAATGCATAGTAGCACGCATTTCCAGAATTGAGCCTATGTGTAATTTCTTTGTGCATCTCAACCCTATTTGTGATTATTGTTCCTAAACTTCTTGTAGGAAAGCCAGAAGGAAAACGCCCAGTTGGTAGACCAAGAATGAGGTGGGAGAACAACATTAACTATGATTTGAAGGAAGTAGATTATACAGGGAATGATTGGAAAGCATTAGCTCAGGATAGGGATGTATGGAGAGCTTATGTCCGTGCGGCCATGAACCTACGGGTTCGATAGTGCCAGTGAGTAAGTAAGTAAGTAGGTATTTGAATTCAGACCCTTCCTCAAAATTTCCCTCATTTGTCATTAGCTGTCCATTTCCATTATATAATGAATTTCTACGTGTGACCATATATTTAGTTTCATTGATATTTACTTCCAGTCCTAATTTCTTAGTGTTACTCTATAGTGTGTGCGTGTTGTCCTTCAGTATCTCCTCGCTATCGGCCAACAATACTACATCATCAGCATAAACTAACAGCTTATTAATACCATTGAGTTGTAAGCCTTCCTCATTCTCTAAGGATTTAATGGCATGCTCCAGTACAAAATTAAATAGTAGAGGAGATAGTGCATCTCCTTGCTTCAATCCACTCTGGATTTCAAAAGTGTCCGAAAACTGTTTGTCTACACGCACCCTACTCCTTTTGCCATTTAGACACATTCGTATAAGTCTAACTAACTTTTTAGGAATTCCGAACTCCAGCAGGATACTATATACCTTCTCCTTCTTAATTGAATCATATGCTTTTTTTGAAGTCTACATACAGTTGATATACAGTACCATTATATTCCCATTACTTTTCTAAAATCTGTCTTATACTAAAAATCTGATCTGAATATACCTGTTTCTTCTAAATCCACATTGATGATCTCCTAGAATGTCATCAAAATAGCGAATAAGGCTGCTTACTAATATATTTGTTAGAATATTTGTATGAAGTTGAAAGTAATGAGATGCCCCTGTAGTTGTTGCAATCAGTTTTATCTCCTTTCTTATAAATTGATACGATAATTGATTCCTTCCACTCATCTGCAAGAGCTTCTTTTTCCCAAATCATACTAAGCAACCAGCGTATCTTGTCCATCAATTTTTCTCCCCCTGATTTTATCAGCTCTGCTGGGATATCATCTGAACCTGATGCTTTATACATCTTCAATTTTTCAATCGCCATTTCAAACTCTAATGCACTTGGTTGTGCGACTTGCATTTCTGCTGTCTGTAAATTATCCTCCTCAATGTCCTGTTCTGTATGTACATTTAATAGCAGATTAAAGTAACTTTTCCATCTATTTAATATAATCCTGCAATCTGCAATCATATCGCCATTTTCATTCCGAATTTGTTTGTTCTAGCCTGAAACCCTTTCTTCTCTATTCTAATTCCCTGATATATCATCATCATCATCATAGTACATTCACGAATTTAGGCCATTTGTTGACCTGTTTCGGCCTCAAGAGAAACACCATCCAGAAGTCTTTTGAGTGGACGTCCTGGTCTTCTTCTTCCTGCAGGTTGATATCTTAACATTTGTTTGGGTATTCTGTGATCTTCCATTCGATGAACATGTTGCATCCATCTTGACTTATAATCAGAAATTTTGTTTTCTAAAGATTCCATGTGTAATTTTTCTAAGATGTCTTCATTTTTTTGTGATCTAGTAGTGTGTATCCTGCAGTCCTCCGAAGATATCTCATTTCAGCAGATCTAAGTCTCTGTATATCCTTCTGTTTCAACGTCCATACTTCGCTACCATACAAAAGAGTTGGAAGAGCCAGTGTTTTATACACTTTCAGTCTTGAATGCTTTTGGACTAACTGTGGCTTGAAGATAGAATTTATTAACCCTAAAATTCTTAAAATTTAGATATTTTTGCATTTACATCCTTTTCTTCTTCATATGAGATATTGCATCCTAGATATGTAAAATTATTCACCTGCTCCAAAATTTTATTGTCCAGTACAATTTTACTTCTGACAGGATCTACACCTTGAAATGCCATAATTTTTGTTTTTTCTGTAGATATCTTTAATCCATATTCTTCTGTATTTTGTTAAGTTCATACAGACCTTTCTGTAGATTATCTTCGGAATTTGCTATTATTATTTGGTCATCTGCAAACAATATGGTGTTTAATTTTCTATTTTCTGATATTCTTATTCCAAATTTATATGTTTTGTTCCAGCAACATATTACTTCATTGATATAAATTGCAAAAAGTGTTGGGGATAGGGGGCAGCCTTGTCTCACACCACGACTTATAATTCCTTCTTCAGAAAATCTGTTATTTAAAATTCTCTAATATTCCTATTTTTTGCATTCATTTCAAGATCATTAATCTTCTCTCTCAAATATTCCCTCTTTTTACTCTTTAGTAACTTGGTGGTTTCCCGTGTAACACTACCCAATTGCTCTAAATTTACCTCATTTGGCTCGTGTAACCATTTCATTTTTGCTAGCTTTCTTTTCTTTTACAAATGTTGGCACATTCCTCATCAAACCATTTCTTGTTTTGCCTCTTTTTTAAGCAACCAATGCTGTCTGATGCTGACAATTTAATAGTATCTCTTACTGCCTCCCATTCTTTATTTATATCAGTTTCCTCTTCGTTTGCCACATTGTCATCGGAAGATTCCAGTACTTCAAATCTATTAGTAATTTTGATTTGGTATCCTTGCCGCATTTCATCATTTTTCAAGTTTTTTAATTCAAATTTTTCAGAATCATCTTTAGCGTTTGTTCCTCTCATAAGCGATAGCCGTTGTCTGATTTTCACTCTGACCAGATGATGATCCGAATTGCAGTCTGTCCGTCTAACTGATCTAACATCGATGATGCTACTGTGCCAGCGTTTATCCACTAATACATGATCTATCTGGTTCCGAGTTTCTTCATCTGGAGACGTCCTGGTGTATTTATGAATATCCTTATGCTGAAATGTTGTGCTCTTAACAATGAGATTCTTTGATGTGGCAAATGTGACTAATCTAACCCCGTTTGTCGTTACTATCTTCATGTAGACTGAATATGCCTATAGTTGGTTTGAATATATCTTCCCGCCCCACTTTTGCATTAAAATCTCCTAAGACAATTTTCATGTGATATCGTGAAAGGTTATCAAATAAGCATTCTAATTCTTCATAGAACTCATCCTTGATCTTGTCATCTTTATCTTCTGTGGGGGCATGTACATTTACAATTATAAAATCATGTCGTTTACCCTTTAGAATTATGTATGATATCCTATCACTAACAAACTTAATATCTCGGATAGCGGATATGATCCTCCTTCTGACTAAAAAACCCGTTCCAAATGCAGGTCTTTCTGCACCCCCGTAGTATAATGCAAAGCTTAATAGGAGTGAGATGCACAAATAAATTAAACATAGGCTCAATTCTGGAAATGCGTGCTATTATGCATTAAAGGGACTCCTGACATCCCAACTCCTTTAAAAAAGTTAAACTTAAAATGTATAAAAGTGTTATTCCACCAGATCTATTATATGGATGCGAAACATGGACTCTTACTTTAAGGGAGGAGAGGAGATTACGAGTATTTGGGAATAAATTTCTTAGAAAAATGTTTGGTCCAAAGAGAGATGAACGGACAGATGAATGGAAAAGACTGAATAATAGTGAACTACATGGTCTTTGTTAGGGAGCCAGATATAAATAAGAATAGTTAAGTCTCGTAGAATTGGATTGGCAGGACATGTGAAACGAATGGGGAATAAAAGACGTGCATGGAAGCTTCTTGTAGGACAACCGGAAGGAAAACGCCCATTTGCTAGCCACCAACAATGAGGTGGGAGAATAACATTATTCATGATTTGAGGTAAGTGGGTTATACAGGGAATGTTTGGGAAACACTAGCTTGGGATAGTAATGTATGGAGAAATTATGGCCGCCCGGCCATGTAACCTACGGCTTCGGTAGTTCCAGTGAGTTAGTTAATGTTTCGCGGAATAAAAAGAAGAATGGAAACTGCCTAACAAGAACGTTCAGAAAATAGTTAATATAGTAGACGATGAAAGAGTCATTGACAAAGTAAAAGTACATATTTCCTGAAAGGGAGCAAAAAAATTAAGAATTATTGCGTAAACCGTACGTTGCTCCGACAAGTAGTTACCGAGGAAAACGAGTTTCAAATTTAGTTTGTCAAATCTACACCCGCCGCTATTTTGATTACAGCAAAGGATCTGCGACGTAACAAACAATTTACATTCCTTAATGGTAACATAAAACGTTGATTCAGGTTTTATGTGTCAGGTAATGTTACATGTGTATGTGCAAGCGTTGTGTGTTACTTTATTAATAATTTAGGATATATTAGTAATATAGAATATCCATAGTAATTCTGCCCGAAGGCAGGTCCGTCACTGCAATCATAGCATTTGCATGCTATGCTTGCAGCTTTACTAGGGAATTGTGTAGGTGTGGTAGCTTCCCGTTGCTTTCCACACCGGTGAAGGATGATGGTGATAATGATAAGGATGATGATGAAGATGATGGCCATATGATTTCGGGGACCGTTTGGGCCTTAAACTTTTCCTGACATTTGTCTTACAGGTGAGGAAAAATTCCGATAAAAACCTCACCCAGAAAAACTGCCCCGACCGGGGATCGAACCCGAGCCCGCTGCGTGACAGGGCAGCACGCTACCTCGAGACCACAGCGGTGAACTGTAGAATATAATTCAGTAAATAATATAATAAAGGTTGATGTGTGGGTGAATCAGATCGCAGTACGACCAACTTGAATTCTAAACTGTTATTGATACTAATTTGCACTTATAGAAGTTTAACAATTTTTTTAATAAAATATCAATCCCCACACCATTTTTTATTTTAGCTTCACGATTGAACTATATTTCAAAGATAACTAGACAATTTATTGTAACAAGAATTCCCATCTTCTTACAACGAAATAACTTCAAAGTTAAGCATAACTTCATAATTCAATTGTGTGTTTGTGTGTTATGCCTCAAAACATTCCTTCAAATATATCCAATGTTAAATTGCATGCAATAATAAACTGTCTCTCTATTCCATCCCTTATTTAATAGCAATCTGTCGTCAAAATTCTAACAAATGAATTGTGTTGTAAATGTTATTTAAAATAAGAAATGACATATCCAATGCGTGTTTATATTTATCTGCAATACGCAATTTTTTTCTAAAAATAGCTCCTCTTCATAGAACAAATTCTTTGGATTAATTAAATATAGACTTTAAAATAAACACCAAATAAACACACAAATGATATATCTCGCATAAATCACATTACATATATTGCTTTCTTGTGAATAGTGACGTCACGGAGATGGTAGGAAGTCTTCGGTTGCACTCGGTCCGTTATGGGTATTCGCATTTTTTTCGCATTTTTAAAATCTAATTAAAATAACAGTTGACGAAATGACGTGAAATTTTCATACATCACATTTCATTGTAATAACGCTTGCAGTGATATATAATTCACTGAAATTTGTGTACTTGTACGCCCCATTCGGTTCTGCGAGACTTCAATAAAAAATAGAAAACCCAACGGCTACCTACATCCTGATACTGCCTGAGCTAGTCGATTACCTGTGAGAGTTCCTGTTTCATGACATAAAGGAACATAAATTATGCCGAATTTTCATTTACTCCATGGATAGTGGTCTACATTCCAATCATAAAGCAGACGACTTTCCCTCGACGGAAATTTAATAAGGGTTTTCTACACCTGGACGGCAGTAACGCATATTATGTTTTGTAACGAAATATCCGGTAACAATAATGTTTAGCAAATTACGTTTCGCGTAATCCATAATGTAAGGAAACAAGAAATTCAGAGATGGAGAGCTCAAATGATAAGGTATAAGGAGCAATGAATTGTTCGATGTGGAGGTAAAGCCAGAGTTAGTTAATTTCTTGATCATGAGTCTAGGTTATAAGAAGGGAAGGCAGAAATGGAAGCGAAAACAAAGAGAGAAAGTTCTTAAGCTGTGTGTGATTGAGAGAGAGAGAGAGAGAGAGAGAGAGAGAGAGAGAGAGAGAGAGAGAGAGAGAGAGAGAGAGAGAGAGAGAACTATGCAAACATAAAGAATTAATCATGCTTGAGGTTACCCTCACGGCGGACAAATTGAGATATTGAGGTTCATTATGAAAATTTACGCATCACATTGAGAGACAAAGATACTTAAGATTATGTGTAGGCCTACCTGTAACATGCATAGAGGGAAATTCAGGTCAGGATAACTGGAGTGTAAGTCTGTTTATGTAGTGACAAAATGAAGAAAAGATTAATTACAATGGAGGAAGCGAACATAATTACTAGAGGTTATAGACTGAAGGTCCACCGCTGTGGTCTCGAGGTAGCGTGTTGCCTTGTCACGCAGCGGGCCCGGGTTCGATCCCCGGACGGGGCAGTTTTTCTGGGTGAGGTTTTTTATCGGGGTTTTTCCTCACCTGTAAGACAAATGTCAGGAAAACGTTAAGGCACAAACTGTCGCCGAAATCATATTGCCATCATCATCATCCTTATCATTATCATCATCATCCTTCACCGGTGTGGAAAGCAACGGAAAGTTACCACACCTACAATTCACTAGTAAAGCTGCAAGCATAGCATGAAATTGCTATGATTGCAGTGAAAGCCTGCCTTCGGGCAGAATTACTATGGATGGATGGATTGACTGAAGGAGACCGCCAGCAGAATTAGTTATGAACGATAGAATTTATTATGATACTCTTCCCGTTATTAATAATAATAATAATAATCATAATATTATTATTATCATTATTATTATTAAACAGAATAGGTCCGATACTGTGGCCTTGGGATATCATTGCTGTTTTGTACGCAGAGAGCCCGGGTTTGATCCCAGTCAGGACGAGATTCCTGGGTAGATGAGATGGTTTATTCCAGGATTCTCCTTACTTGTAAGACAAATGTCAGGGAACTTTACGGCCCAAATGGTCCCCAAAGATCATCTGGCCATCATAATCAACATTATCATATTCTCCATTTTTAGTATGAATGTGTGTGTGTGTGTGTGTGTGTGAATGGTGTGTTTCGTCTTAATGTTGTGTCACGGAAGAGGCACTGACATTGAGCTGATAACTCATTTGAGGAAGTCCTTCATGTCTTTGTGTGGTCAAAATTTACGTGTGTGATCCACGGTTTAAAATCCCTCTCCCGACAAGTTGCGGCACTGTAAGGTCCGAATGGCCTGTGGCATGTAAAAAGTACATATAAACTAAACTCCATGGCGCTACAGGTCTAGAAGGCCCTTGGCCTACCAGTCGGCTGCTGCCTCACATACACATGTGTAAATCACAGTCAGTGTAGGGGTGATATGTGTCGGACATATCCTATTACCCAGCCGTTACAGCTGGTATTCTCAACTTGGAGCATCCACTTATTGTAGCTACCCAAATTTCCCACGAAGCTGGGTGGCCACCAGTCTCATACTGGCCAAAATTCCACGACAAAAATTATTCCGCCATCGAGACCCGAACCAGCGCATGTCCGGTAGCTCTACTCCAAGGCATTTTGCCTTAAACCCTCGGCTACGGTATGAGACAAAATGTGATCGTTAATCTTAGTTAAAGAAGAAGAAATAAGAGGCATTACAAGTAACAATAATGATGTGTCATCAAGTTAATCAGTCGTTCCTTTCAAGCCCATTTTTGTTCCTCGATAATAATTGCTTATAGGTTAATAATAAACTTCCATTCATTTCCTTACTTCAGTTGTTTGTTTATTTAAGGACAATCTTTTTAACATCTTACGTCTTCTTCGTCACAATTCATATTTGGGCGTGAAACTCAAACTAATTTTGCTCAAAGGTCTCTCATTTATTTTATGCATCATAAATCTACGACAAGAAACACAGCTTTATTTCTATTTCGACGGAAAATATACTCAAATATTTTGATCCATCGGCTCCGGCCAGGTAGAACCAGCGACACTTTAAACTAGAGAAGAGTATGACGGTCATTATTCCGCCAGGAACGGGCCCCTTATTCTATAATACAGCTTCATATATAAAAAGGCTTACACAGTTTCTTGTCACATAGAGATTTAACGGGTTTTTAATTCATAGACATGCTACAATAATTATAACGTCGTTTATGATTTAAGTGATAATTGTAAGCAACTTAAATCGTTGACATGGATATTGCATGTCTGAGACAACAAGTTTCTTGCATTTTCGCATTTACACAATCAACACTTGGCCAAAATGCAAATAAAGTTAGAAAACAAGATGGCGTCTGATGAAATTGTACCACCCGCAGAGTTGCCAGCAAACACACGTAGGGGGGTAGTAACAGAACAATGCAACACTCCCCGAGTTACGCCAACCCTTGTTTTATTGCCCGAAAATCGCCATATCCAACATTTCACACTTTTACCAGCTTACAGTAAAACGAGGCTATTCAATTGCTAAGTCAACGTTCATTCTCTTCCCCCTTCCTCGATTTTAATTAAACACGCAATCCTTGCAGACGATTAATTTTTATCTCTCTTTTCAGTAAATATGAAAAGTGATGATATCGCAGAGGTAACCAGTTTTCAATACACTCTAATGAACCTGAACTATGAATGGGAAAACTGTTGTTGAAATGAAAGAGTAACTATTCTTATGGTAGCGTGTTTATTGAGTGAAAGAAAAAGTCATTGGATACCGTTAGATAACCACTGTTATACTTTGTACCCCAAGAGAGCACAGTACCTTCTAATGAAAATTCGTTATCAGTGAAATTATTCTTCCCTTTTTTCAACTACGCACTTCACTTGTTAATAGTCTTTGCATCATAAAATCTATGTTCCACCTTTCAAAAGAGTTTCCTTGGTCTTCCTCTTAACTATCTTCCCAAAGTGCAGGCTTAAGAATTGTTATAAACCTCTCCAGTCCCACTGTATCCTATATGATATGTGGGAGTTCTATTTTTTTCACATTCTCTAAACAATTCTAAATCTATGTGATATATTTTATCATGATGTTAGATACCCATATTTCCATCTAATTTTGCCTATACTGTTAGTTTTAAAGGAAATAAATGTGTAACTGTAAGTAACAAAAATAAAATTGTACTGTATCATACATGATAAACACTCAACCCCTATTTAATTTCTAGTTTATATGCTGTGTTAATCACCGCTGTGGCCACGGAGTAGCGTCACTGCCTCGTACGCAGCGAGCCCGGGTTAGATTCCCGGTCGGGAGAAGTTTCCTAGATGATGTTTCCATTTGGGGAGTTTTCCTCATCAGTAAGACAAATGTCAGAAAACTTTTACGACCATTAGGCCATCATGATCCTTATCATCATTTTAGCCGTGATTAGTATGCATGTGTGTGTATGAATGGTGTGTTTAGTCTTTAAGTCGTGTTGTATCGCAGGAGGTCCTGATATTGAACTGATTGCTCGTTCGGGGAGGCCCTCCATGTCCTTGTGTGGTGGAAAAAAAGGGTATAAATCTGATACACCGGTTAAAGTCTCTCTAGAGACAGGTCGTGCCTCCGTAAGGCCCGGGTGGCGTTTGGTAGGCCTATATAAAATTACCTATATCGTATCCATTAGTTAGAATAATGCATGTTGAAATTGGAAAAAATAGAGCATTAATATGCAAATGATTTGCTACTTGATATATTTTGCAAGACACAATAACAAAATAGGCCTACAATTCTCCAAATCAGTTTTGTGCTCAGAATGTTACCATATTATGAAGCTCAAGAATAAATTCTGTTTTCTGAATTAACTTGTATTTGTGCTAGAAAAATTCATAAAAAATAAAATTTTGTCATAATTATATTTGTGGAGTTTCGAGAGAAAGGAAATTATTGTGGCTTAAAATTGTATTTTTTCTACCATATATTTTCAATGTTAATAATAAACGTTTCTTCTATTTTATCTGGTAGTCCAATATATATTTGTTCAATATACGTATATTGTTGTCCAATTTATATTTTGTAACCGTCTGAATAGCAGTACTTCTGTTGCACCAAGAATTTCTGGTTCTCTGTCAGGTCCAGCATTCACAAGTACGTATTACAACAAGGTCCTATTATACATTTTACAATTTTTTCATATTTTCCTTATTTAAGATATATTTTTAAACATGTTTCTTCTACCGTTAAGCGCTTTGTAATCCAGAGAATTCGAAGTAAAATTGAGTGCCTTGCGAAAACTTAGTACATAAGGGAAATACGTTTTCCCGTTACTATCTTAATTATAATTCAATTTATTTGTATTATTTGTTCATAAAATAATGCCTTAATGTGTTTTTATTAAAATAGTTTCAGTTCCCGATCAAACTCTATTAATATTCAGTTCTTCGTTTCATTGTGAATTTGGATCTTTTAGGAATCAGACAAGAAGGAAATAAAGAGTTTGAAGTGCATAATTGCCCGTGTTCGTTTCTGTTTTGTCAATGGTATCAACGTTTTTGTTGAATGTCTTAAATTATTTGTGGTCCATTGTGCTGCCTTATGGAGCACAACGTGGTCTAAATTCATTTTAGAATAAAATACTACATAAATTTGATAAAAAGACTTAATCTCAATAATTCGAAAAAAAAAGTTTCTTCTCTCTATATAACTGACTTGTTTTCTTGCATTTTCGGCATAAGAAAATTACTGAAAATTTGCAAATAGATAACGGTATAATTGCAAGATTAGGTACATTCGTTAACCAACCACGGAGACATGAAAAGAAGGGTCCACTTTCATTTAGTCAACGATGCGAGGGGAAGGTAAAATATCGCTATGGTCCAACCGACTTCAGTTTCATAAAATATCCCAGCTATCATTCAGTCGGTGGTCAAAGGATCTTGTAGACACGGATTTAATAGCATGTTTCTCCATACATCCTCTGTACGGCGTTTAGTCAAAAGTTAGACACCTTGCCACATAAGCTACCCTGTCGAAAACTTACAAGTACCCCTGACGTTGAACGAGGTGAAAGGGTTTAAGTAATTTATTCAAAGTAATAGAAGAAACAACAACAGAGCATAGAACAAAAGTACAAGGTAAAATTATTTTATGATGACAGCATTAAATGGTTATATTCGAGAAGAATTCAGCAATATATGGCTACAACTCCAGAAAGTAATGATGTCGAAGAAGAATGGAAAAACATTTAAATGATAATTCAAAATGCAGCTAATGAAACTTTAGGAAAAGTAAATATACAACAAAGAAGAAATAGAACTCTAAACATCTGGGATGATCAAATAAAACAATTGATTGAAGAAAAAATGCAGCTTATAAAAAATATTTGAACACAAAGACAGTAGAAAATGAAATAGAATTCAAACGCTGTAGAGCTATTGTTAAGAGGGAAATAAGAAAGAGACATAGGAAAACATGGTTAAATTTTGTTACACATTTAGAATCAGATTTGCATAAGCTCCAACCTAATGCCTTCAAAATATTAAAACATTTGAATAAGATATTAAAGAATCTACCAAAATTAATTGCGGAGTAACAAAAGAAGATTTTTTCAATTATTATAAAAGTCTTTGGACTGACAATAGTTATGAAGATACATTTTTTCCGAAATAATAATGAGACAGATTCCATAATATCATTGGAAGAATTGAACAATAGTTTAAAGAAATTAAAATATGGGAAGGCAACTGGCACAGATGGCTTGAATTCTGAATTGTACAAATATGCAGGCAAACAGTTCCATGAAAGACTGTTGTCCTTCTTTAATAATGTATTCAAAAATGCAGATATACCACAAGAATGGAAGACAAGCATTGTTATACCCCTGTTCAAGAAAGGAGACAAGAGAAAAATGGACAACTATAGGGGAATCAGTTTGTTAAACACATGCTACAAAATTTATGCGGACATTTTAAATGGAAAATTGAAAAGTTTCAGTGAAAAATTCCTTATGGAATGTCAAAATGGATTTAGGAAAGGACGATCTTGTATTGATTCAGCATTTTCTGTTAAACTATTGCTTGAAAAAAGAAGAGAATTCAACTTAGAAACACATTTTGCTTTCATAGATTTTGAAAAAGCATTCGACACAGTCAAGAGATCAAAACTCTTAAACATATTGGAAGACAGAAATATACCAAATTTACTTCGGCAGAACATACAAAATATTTACAAAGACAACACCCTAAAGATTAAATTAAATAACAGATTTTCTGAAGAAAATTATAAATCGTCGTGTGAGACAAGGCTGCCCCCTATCCCCAACACTTTTTGCAATTTATATCAATGAAGTAATATGTTGCTGGAACAAAACATATAAATTTGGAATAAGAATATCAGAAAATAGAAAATTAAACACCCTATTGTTTGCAGATGTCCAAATAATAATAGCAAATTCCGAAGATAATCTACAGAAAGGTCTGTATGAACTTAACAAAATTACAGAAGAATATGGATTAAAGATATCTACAGAAAAGACAAAAATTATGGCATTTGAAGGCGTAGATCCTGTCAGAAGTAAAATTGTACTGGATAATAAAATTTTGGAGCAGGTGAATAATTTTACATATCTAGGATGCAATATCTCATATGAAGAAGAAAAGGATGTAAATGCAAAAATATCTAAATTTTTAAGAATTTTAGGGTTAATAAATTCTATCTTCAAGCCACAGTTAGTCCAAAAGCATTCAAGACTGAAAGTGTATAAAACACTGGCTCTTCCAACTCTTTTGTATGGTAGCGAAGTATGGACGTTGAAACAGAAGGATATACAGAGACTTAGATCTGCTGAAATGAGAAACCTTCGGAGGACTGCAGGATACACACTACTAGATCACAAAAAAATGAAGACATCTTAGAAAAATTACACATGGAATCTTTAGAAAACAAAATTTCTGATTATAAGTCAAGATGGATGCAACATGTTCATCGAATGGAAGATCACAGAATACCCAAACAAATGTTAAGATATCAACCTGCAGGAAGAAGAAGACCAGGACGTCCACTCAAAAGACTTCTGGATGGTGTTTCTCTTGAGGCCGAAACAGGTCAACAAATGGCCTAAATTCGTGAATGTACTATGATGATGATGATGATGATATTTAAAGTAATATTTTAACAATATTTACGTTTTTACGTACAATGAGTTATCGCTGAAAAATATTTAAAGTTATAATATATATGGTGAATGTATTTTAAGACAAAATATAACAATATGTTTAAAAGTGTTAAATATTTTTAATGTAAAATATCTATGACTCTCTGAAAGTAGCCAAATGTCTCGTCATCTAGTTAATAACGCGCGTGAATGGATTTATGAGATTCCCTCTGTCCTTATTTTTCTCGCCATGTAGAATATAGGGTAGTCAAAGAGGAGAATTTAAACTATTTGATGACCTCTCAAATGCACACGGGTTTCTTATGCAGATTTGATTTTTAAACGTTGAAAGTGATGTCAAAATTTCCAGGATATGACATAAATTGCATAGTAACTAAATCTACGAATTTTTATTTTGGATTTCAGCCGATCATAAATTTCTGGACAAAATAATCTCCTGGTAATCGAATATTTCTCACTATTTATCGAGCAAATATTTCATGTGAAGTGTATTAGTCATTAATAGTCGTCATATTTTCTGAGAACACAGTTTCTCGTTTAACCCTATTTGGAATCACGTAACATCATATGGATTTGAGATAAAAGCATTTTATAAATCTTGTCCGTCGGAGAAGTTATGGATGTAACATGGCCTGCCTCCTGAGTAGCAGCTCCTGGTTTGATTGTAAATTTTTTGATCTCCAGACTACAAAGGACGGTAGATTGTGCACCAGATGCCTGGATAAAAATGTATAGGGACCTTTTACTTCGCAGTCCATATGTGGAGATGACATGTGTTACTGTTGATAGCGATTATTCCGTCGGATAAGGACGTTATACCTGGTGATCCCGTTTCAGTTTTCGACAGGACTAGGCTATATCCGAAACCAGAGTACACCTTCTCTCTTCTCTTCATTACACTCTTCACACAACAATCTTATAATACACAAACAATATGTAACACCCCTACACTCGTCTGCGTAAAAAACTAAAGCTTTCCCTCTACAGGCCTTAGGAGATATTTTAGGTAATGGGGTGTTAACGTTCCCACCTTTCTAGAAAATCGCCACAAGATATTAGCCGTGTTGAGACCTCTGCGTGACGCCCGCCTTTATCCCAAGAGACTGAGTTGACTCTAGAGCTATGGTGCTGCCAGATATTTTAGGCCAGATTAAAATTCCTGACTCCATCAGGACTCAAACTCCTAACCTGCATTTGTATCTGCACATAATACAAATACATATCGCCTATGTAAATTGGTCTGCCAAATGGTTCGTAAAATGAAAATGGATCACGATAATGCCATCAAACCACCTAGTACGTAACAGGAAGCATGAAAGGTATAATGGAACACACTCACTCACATGGTATAATCCGTTCTGATTATCAAAACCTTGCCGTGATTACTTGATATCTCTCTACAAATTGTTTTCCTATTTATCAAGCTGCAACAATAATATATCAATTTATCTTATTAAAATCGCACTATGTATTTCTCGAATATCATGTAATGTTCAATTAATGTAGTAATGTAATATGAATAAATTCAAAGATCTACTGAAAATTGAAATATACTTGCCAGCAATACAACTCAACAGCTAAGAATCATGGTTGGCTTCCAAATATGCATGATCCTCTTACCTGAAATAGAAAAAGTAAAACGTAAACATAATACAATAATAATAATAATAATAATAATAATATTATTAATAATAATATTAATAATAATTGTGATGATTAATTGAAGCTAATAAATATAATTATTATAGTTAAACAAAATAGGACCAAGGGGAGGACTGTAGCCTCTCTCGATGGCCCCAGGCCCAGCCCAAATAAACGGCAGCATGAGTCACGTCTGTGAATGCTTGATATGTCGAAACCAGATACACCATAACAGACTACATAACATCGTATTACACTGCATGGCTTCATACTTCCTACACACTGCGATAATCCGGGGACTTCACATTATCGAGTTTTAGTTGCCGGTACACAAGGTTCTCGTGGTCGCACTTCATTTCAGCCGCTCTGGCTAACTAGAGCGAGCGGGAGTAAGGCAGAGTATTACCGCCTTTTGATAATAGCAATCTGATAGATAGAGAAATGTACTATCTAAGACAGTAGGTCAGAATTTCAAGTAGAAAACAATAAAAAGGAACAGTATTGTAAAAAATTAATTTGCAAACGGTATTCAAGATAATAGAAGAAATCAATACTAGTAAAATTCATATCAAATTCCATTGAGGTGAAGTCATATGATGGAAGTTAAAAATTAAATTGTACCTGTTGGTAGGTGCCGTCGTCCTCAACTTTGTTAAAATATTGTATATAAAATTAACTGGAGCGCTTTCGGAAGTTATCTTCCATCTTATGCAGGTTGAGTTTCCGCTACTCGTTGTTGTTGTGTGCGGTGATGTGTACTCCAACTGTTTGTAGCAGCAACTGACTTGTTTTTGACGATCTCGTATAATGGGTTTGACTGGGGTGCGTTCTCATTAAGAAGTGAGGTGTTGTTTGTTTCCTTCATAATTTCAAGGTCTTTATAAAGGAAACAAACAACAGCTCACTTCGCGTGTTAGACAATAATGATATAAAACAAAATGGCGACTCCTCAGCACCGAGCAAAAACTGTTTTCTGGTATGTAAAAGACAGAGTGTTTGCGACTCCAGTACAAGATCTTCAAGATTTACGATCCCGTATCTTTGACACAATTGCAGCAGTACTATTGGACATGTTGGACAGAACCTGGCACGAAATGGAATAGACTTGATATTGTTCTTGCTACTAATGGTGCACATATAGAGATGTTTTAGTGTGTGGCAATGAAAATTCGTTGAGTTTATCTTTCGTTTCATACCGGCCTCATTTCATAATTCCGCATACTTTGTTAGTTGTGATGAATTAAAATGTGGGAAGTTTGAATGGGACACCCTGTATTGTTGAGTTGCTGCCATGTATGAGAATAATCACCAAAAGCTACATTATGGGAGCTACGTTGAATCATATGCTTGTACATTCGAAAAAATATCTCTCCAAAGGTTGCAACTTACTGTCTGTTTTAGGTGGCGTGATTTTCAACAATACTTTTTTCAATGTCATGATCCCTTTCTTCTAACAGTTGTTTCATTATATTTCCGTCGCACCATATGAGTCCAACAGCAATAGACTGCATGTTGCAGCGTTGGGAAGGAGTGATTTTTGTAGGAATTCTCTCCATACTTCTTTCATAATTTTTCCCGACGTAGTCCACTTTATTACATGGTTGTCAGCCTGGAACATGCATTCCACAACTCTTGCGTTAATACTTTGAGGTTCGTGAAGAATCAGTAGTAACTTTGGCATCAGTTTTACAGCTCTTGACAGCACCGGTATTAGAATGTAGGGGTGTGTATTCGCCCATTTTTATTGCAATACACCATACACTTTACCGGTTTCTTGACATTCTAACGTTCTCCCTAAAGACATTTCCTTATTGAAACCACTTTCATCTGCATTAGAACCCTGTTCATCAGTGTATTTGTTCAGTAGTGATGTGCACTCACGTCTAATGGTTAGTATTGATTTTTGAATAACTGTCGTGTTATGTACCTGGTACTTTCTCACATATGATCTTATTTTGCGGCTGGCAATCTTATAATACTTTTTAAACCCGTGTAACTAGGAAGGACTTGCTTTGAAGTAGGTTTGATCTGTGCCCACCAAATCTCTATCTGTTTCGAGTGCAATTCTCTTGATGTCACTTTCTTTTACAATTTAGTTTCTAGATCGCAGCAGACAGAATTCTTTAAATTTTGTTCGGTGTACACTTCTAATTTTATTTATAACATCAATTGTTGCTCAATTGCTTGCTGCATTTTGAAAAGTTGGCTTTCGTTTGTTAGCCATGAGAATCTGTGTTTCATACTGCTCCATGACCTATGGTTAAAGATTTTTCTTTTGTTCCTTGGTGTACCTGGCAGATATTATACTCAATTACCTTACATTTTTATTCAAAATAATGACCCAGGATGCTTTTAGAGGGATGGACAATAAAGAGAACCTGAATCCTGTGACGTACTCGATTCTTCTTCTGAAAAGGCAATTGTTTCTTCTGATTCGCTTTCTTGTACATGAGGCATGTCACCATCATCATCATCATGATCTCGTGGTTTATTTTCATCAATGTCCAGAGTAAGAATTTCTTCAAGTGATTTCGTTTCATAACTCTTTATTAGGTCATACATAACATCAGCAACTTCAAGCTCCTTTCGCGACATTTCACATTCGGTCTCATTATTACCTTCTTCTGTTAGTTTAGAGATAATTTTGACCAATATATTTACAGGGTTCATCTTCTCCACTTACTAAAAGCAACTGACAGCACGTCTAGAACAGTACTGTGCTCACTCTCGCTTATACCACATTGCATGTTATACTACGTGCCCGCAACCTAAGATGGCCCCGTCAACTTTCATCTTAATTGGTATGTATCTCTGGTGTTCATTGCATTGGGGTTCTATAACGTACGCATTTTGCATTATTTTTAATGCTTAATCGAACTGTAATGGTGACGTATGTTTTGTTTCGTACCCCAGGAGGTTTGCTTGTAAGTCAAAAGTACATACCCGATTTCATTATTACTGTTTTTTTATATATTTAACTCCGTTTAACCTCTCAACTTGGATTTACTTCTTTCATTTCATGTCACCCTGACTTAGATTGGGCCGACCTACGGAGAATGATTTTAAACTGTAAATCACATACACACTTTTTTAACCAGTCATGGACATTGACGATCTCACCAAATGAGTTATTAGCTAAATGTTAGCGCCTCCTCCTACGCAATGCAATAAAGATGAAATGCACCATTCACACATACACATTCAAATTAAATATTTCGAAAGTTTTAATGGTGATTTCGATGGCCAGATTATGTTCCTGAAATTTGTCTTACAGCTGAAGAACCCCCCCTCCAAAACATCACACAGAAATACTGTCCCGACCAGGGATTGAACCCGGGCCCGCTGGATATGAGGCAGCGATGTACCCCAAGATTACAGCGATGGACCATTACTGTCTATACGATTTCAAAAATATTTTAAATCAAACTGAAAGGTTTTTACACTTTAAATATTGAAATGGCCTGAAGAGTATGAAAGCGCATTTTATTAGTTTTTTTTAGTGTTTTGTTGATACAATTCTCATATAATTGCTGGCCTGATTAAATTGTAAACGGAAGTTGAGAAAAAATTCTTTCTTCATTTTATGTATAAAACGAGACCCAAATTAATATATATACATTTAGGGTCATTGTAGGCCAGAAAATGGTGGGTTTTATTTGTCATTTTGTTCTTTTTTCGGCTTATTGGTCCTTTTTTGCCTTTTGTAGGCATTAACGGTTTTTTTTTTTGCAACTTCACCTTCTTTTGACTAGATCTACATAATTTGTATAATTCAAGAACCCTCTGATTCAAGTGTCAATTCCAACTTCTTTTTAAAAAACACTGTCTAGTTTTAGCAAATACTTTTCACATTGCAAACACTTTTGTTCCGCAAGAAAACTATTGAACCCTCAGAAAATATCCCGTTATTTTTAACCAGCCTACTGATCGCGTAATATCCATTGCGGGTTCACTGAACTCATTCAAGGTGGAAAAAATAGTTCATTCTAAATTCTCCTAGAGCTTTCTTTTTAATGAACAGAGAATTCATTTTTCAAACTATGTTGAATTGAAAAAAAAACTATGAAAGAAGAAGCATTTGCAGTCTTCTCTTTTTTCGCAATGTATGTCGTATTTCACTTGAATTTTGTACTTTCTAAACATTTTCATTATATTGACTTAGGCTTTCACGGCCGTAGTTACTATGATGATCTTGTAGACGATTTACGGGCTGTTGGCCGTGGTCTTGAGGCTTGTAGTTCCCCAACGTTTCGCCAGAGACTGCGTCCGGCATCCTCTAGGGGTTGTCCTTGAGGATGCCGGACGCAGTCTCTGGCGAAACGTTGGGGAACTACAGGCCTCAAGACCACGGCAAACAGCCCGGAAATCGTCTACAAGATCATTTTCATTATAGTCATTCAAATGCAGTAACAATTGAAATTATTTAATTTCAGTTACCTTTTTACGTATTTTTTTATATTAGTAGTTCTTTTTTAGTATATCTTTGGGTCTTTTAAAGAATTGTTATAGGCATTTTGTAGGTCCTCAACTTACGAGCACTGGTAATGACAATGTAACATGTATCACAAATGTACCACATGAAAGTTCCATGGATGGACCACGATTTTTTTTAATCATCCATGAAATACCTTTAGGTTTATTTTTTTGTCGAAATGCATTTTCCGGAAATATTTCTCTTTAAAATATGTTAAATGTGTATGTATTTTGCCACTTCATTAGAGGATATCCCGAGAGAAAGCCTTTAATTATAGCAACTGTTAAATTAGTATTGTTAATTTTTATTCAATGTTAATTAAAGTGATTTGTGAACACCGTTTTGAATACTTTTAAACATTTTCCAATGGTACATTCATGGGTACTGAGTGGTCCCTTCGGGGAAAATGGTTTCCATCAATGGATCATTAACTGATTTTTAAAAATAAAATTTCCCATGGAACAAAGATCTATATTTAAAAATTGTATTCCCTATAAATAACTTTACGATATACTATATTATATGAATTACGAATACTTTTCATTAATCGAGTCCATTCATAGAAACCTTACCACGTATTCTTTATTTACACATTATACTGCTATAATCATCCGATTTTCATTTGTTTTGCGAATAAAAGGTGAAAAAGTAGTAGTTGTGATTTAGAATTAGTTCATTAAGTTATAATTTTGACTTTTAATCTAAGAGAACCAATCTTGTCATGGTCGAAGTGAAAATTTTCTGACAATTTTCTAAAATAGTAAAACAACATCCATCCATCCATAGTAATTCTGCCCGAGGGCAGGTCTTTCACTGCAATCATAGTATTTTCGTGCTATGCTTTACAACTTTACTAGGGAATTTGGTATTGCACACGGGGCCTGTTTGGCCGTATGTCTATATCCCTGCTCTACGATTAATGAACAATATATGAATAAATAAACGACCATATACATGTCTCTATTATTTATGGAATCATACACATCTACACTCATGCATAAAAATAACAGATATAAAATATTTTCTCTCCTCAATGCGACTCTCTAGCGTCTCTCAATGTGGGCGACTTCGTCCTTTGTACAGTAAAAATTAGCCTAAAAAAGTATATCTTAAAAGCTCACATCTCAATCATACATATTAATAGAATATGTTTATTTAGCCTGGTCGAGTTAAGGCCATGTGGCCTTCTCTTCCACTTATCAGGACAAACATATGTTACATTTATTAATAGAGCATAAGAAAATTACATCACTACAACATATTATAATACAATTGATGAATGAAATCAATTATCATATTGAGATTATCATTATTATAATTATACATATCTTCCTAAAACCCCGATTATTATCAATTTTCTATAGTTTCTCTCTGTAACGAACAAGTTGCTTGTATTCTCTTCGAAATCAAAACCCTTATGAGATTCCAACACGTAATTTTTATTATTACGACCTGGGAAAACTCTCTTGGTAGCAACTACATATTAAATGGTTTTGTCTCCATTCCAAAATACATTATGTTGAAATAGCATGTTTCAAATGACATGCTACATGCCTATCACATCACTCTGTAACATGACAGCGGAGATCATAGGTACCTCTTATGAAAACATTAAGTCAAAACCACTGAACTTCAAAAAATTGTCTCTGAAGTTCTGTTCCACCCCACATATACTAACTAACGAACATCATTGGCACTATTGAACCCGTAAGTTCATGGCCGTGCGGACAAAATATATACATACATTCCTATCCTGAGATATTGTTTTTCAATCATCCTTTATATAATTTTGAAAAATCGAAAGGCTGCAGGTCCTGATACGATAACAAATTATATGTTGAGATATGGGGGAATACAAATGATAAATGAACTACAGAAGCTTACAGGAAGCTATTCCAAATATAATAATAAGCTGGATAACACCCCACCCCCCCCCACTAGCATGGAAATCTAGTATATCTATCCCAATATTTAAAAAGGGTTGATTAAAACTAAACCAGGAAAATTATCGTTGGAATTAAGATACTTAATAGTTCTCTAAAAGTATTCACAAAAATATTAAACAATAAATTAAACGCATTAATCCATATTAAAGAACAACAACAACAAGGATTTCGGAAAATTAGATTCACATTAGATGCAATGTACGTAGTTAGACAAATTGTGGAAAAATCATGGGAAATCAATAAACCAGTATTCGTATGTTTCATAGATATGAAGAAAGCTTTTGATAGAGTAGAGCTTGAAGATGTTGTACATATCTTTAGAGAGAATGAAATTCCTAATGAACTGATTAGAGCAATAATATCAATGAATACAAACTGCAAAACAGTAATCAAAATAAAAGAACAGCAAACTGAAGAAATAAAGCTCACAAAGGGCATCAGGCAAGGTGACTCTTTAAGTCCATTCTTATTTAATATTATAATGGATAAAATTTTTGAAAACATACCACCACGTTTGGGTTATAAATTGGGAAACACTAGATTTCACTTAATATGTTACGCAGATGATGTCGTTCTTCTTTCAGAATCTGAAGATAATTTACTAAGATCTTTACATCAATTTAATATAAATGTCAAAAAAATACGGAAATTAACACGAATAAGACAAAATGCTTAACACTATCATAAGAACCAGCAAGAGGCAAATTAGAAGTGGAAAGAAAAATTATAGAACAAGTGTCAAAATTTAATTATTTAGGTGTATTAATAACAAACAGTAAAAATGTAATAAAAGAAGTAAAGAAACACGCTGATAAAGCAGCACAAATAATAGGATCTATGAAAGATTTAATTTGGCGCAACAAACATATGTCAATAGAAAGCAAAACCCGCATATACAAAACGATAGTTCGACCAGTTATCATATATGGTGCAGAAACTAGGGCTAATACAACAAAAACTATACAAATAATAAGCACATGCGAAATGAAAATCTCAAGAACTACTCAGGGGAAAACATTATTTGATAAAATACACAACACAGAAATTAGGGACAAATGCCATATTCAAGACATAACCAAATTTATTACAGATAGACGAAAATATTGGAAGGGTCATATGGAATGAATGGAAGAAAACCGGCTTGCAAAAAGAGCTAAAGAAGATAGACCAATGGACGGGAGAAGAACAAGAGGAAGACCAGCCAAGAGATGGATAGACAGTGTTGCACATTCAGTACGTCTTCTTCCGAGGAGTGATTTTGGAAATAAACAGGATGAAAATCCTACAAATTAAGTTTAAGAAGAAGAGAAGAAGAAGACGTTTCCTCATATCACGGTTATGTTATTCTCTCAACTGATTCTAGGCCTACCTACTGGCCGCTTTCCTTATTGTTTTCGTACAAGGATTTTTCATGGCCATCTTTCATTCCTCAAACATACAACATGTCCCTCTCATCGCAATATACCAGACTTATATTTTCTTAATATGTCTGGATTCCCGTAAAAATTATATAACTCACAGTTACGATGTCTTCTCCATTCTCGTGGATGTTCATCAGTCTTAGGTCCTAATTTCTTTCTACCACCGTTATTTCCAAATCATCGTATTCATTTCTCCTCTCTTAAGGTAATTTTAGATATTTCGCATCCACATAATATAACTGGGAAAATAACAGTTTTATATACTTTCAATATTTCTTTTAAGAGAAGTAGGAACAAGAGTATGAATTCTCAGTAGTGATCCTATGTTTAATTTCATTGTGTACTTCATTACTCCTTGTAATTATTGTTTCTGGATAATTGAAATCAATCACTCCTTCAAATTTTCTCTAATTTATTTTTAACTCCATTGTAGTATAACGTATTTTTATATCGACCTACTTAGTTATATCGATGCTTACAACTAGCCTCAATTTCCTAAGGTTACCTAATAGAGTGCGCGTGTTGGCCCTAGTATCTGGCCATTATTGTCTAATAATACTACATTAACAGCATGAAATAACTGCTTATTAATACCACTGAGCTGTAGGTTTTAAGAACTGATGGCATTTTCTAGTGCAAAATTGAATAGTAGAAAACATAGAGCACCTCCTTGCTTTAACCCATTGAGAATTTCAATTTTTTTTATTTTGAGAATTTTTCTCAACATTCAGGGTTTTCTCCAACCAATTTTAGTAATTGACATGAATTAAAAAAATATATAATTATATATATATATATATATATATATATATATATATATATAAATGACTACAGACTTATAGACTATCAGTTTGCAAGAAACATTCACAAATTTCCCTTAATTAAAGTTATCCATCGTTATCTGTCCTCTGTGTCTCCATCTGTTACACCAAATTTCCTCATTGAATTTTGAATGTTGTTCTTCCAGGTTGTACTTTATCTTCCTTTTCTGTTCCTTCTTTCAATTTTCCATGCATATATGGCATTTGGTAGTCTTCCATCCTGTATTCGTCTTACGTGTCCATACAATTTTAGCCTTCTGTGTTCAATCTCATCCATTATATTTCTTTCTGCATTCATCCATTTTCTAATTTCTGTATTTCTACTTTTCTCCAGTCGAGATTTTCTGGCAGCTCTTCTCCAAAAATCCATTTCAACTGAAGTTATTCTGTTGACAAGTTGTTGTGTCATTGTCCAGACTTCCGATCCATACAACATTATCCTTTCTAGTATCCATCCATAGTAATTCAGCTCGAGGGTAGCTCTTTCTCTGCAATAATAATATTTTTCTGCTATGCTTTGCAGTTTTACTAGGGAATTGTAGGTGTGGTAGCTTCTCATTGCTTTCCACACCGGTGAATGATGATGATGATAATGATGATGATGGCCATATGATTTCGTTGACCGATTGGGCCTTAAAGTTTTCGGGATATTTGTCTTACAGGTGAGGAAAAACCCCGATAAAAACCTCACCCAGAAAAACTGTCCCGACCGGGGATCGAACCCGGGACCCCTGCATGACACGGCAGCACGCTACCTCGAGACCACAGCGGTGGACCCCTTTCTAGTATAGATTTATAAATTATGTGTTTTGTTCTGTTAATGGTGTTTTTACTCCATAGTATAGAGTTTAACATTCCTATGGTTTTTCTTCCATTATTAATCTTTTTGATATTCCTTTATTTGAAGTTCCATCTTTCTCTATAATTGATCCCAAATAGCAGAAACTATCGCTCTTCTTTTTCTTTACCCCATCAATATATAATTTGTTGGGTCATTTGTTAAATAGTCTGTTTTGTTTTTTGTCGATTTTCAAACCCCATTTCTGATATATTGTTGACACCTGATTACACATATAATTTGCATCTTCTCCATCCTGGGTTATAATTATCTGATCGTCTGCAAAAAGTAAGTGATGTAGATATCATCTTTCTGTTAATTCTAGTCCCAGGTTTGCACATTTACGAGACCATTCTACTTAACAAATGTCTATATATTTTAACAGTGTTGGTGACATCGGGCATCCTTGTAACAATCCCTTACTAGTTCCAAAAGGTTCTGATAGCTGAGACCCCATTTTAATTTGACATTTATTGTTGTTATATATTTATTGTATTAATTGAATTAGAGATTTATCAATGTTTGCTATACGTAATGCTTTCCCACAATTTTGCACTTGGTACACTGTCATATGCTTTTTCTAAATCTATAAAAAACATTTCAATATCATTTGATTTATTTTCACATTTCGCGACGATTTGTCGTATTACAAATATATTATCTACACAAGATCAAAATTATTTGAAAAATATTTGCCTACCTACTTTTTGAGACATTTTGACAAATTCGAGGAAGTGTATTTGAAGTCTGTATGTAGCTGATGTACGGTGTCATTATATTCGCATTTATTATCTAAAATCTGCCTTATACAAAATATCTGATCCATTGAAGGCTTATTTCGTCTATAGCCACATTGATTATCACTTATTACACAGACATTATAGGGAGTAGGTCAAGATAGTGATACATAGTATTTGTTAGAATTTTGTACGAAGTACACAGTAATGAATTCCCATGTAGTTGTTGCAATCAATATTATCTCCTTTATTATGGATGGGTATGACAATCGATTCTTTGCGTTTTTTGGAAGAGCTTCTTATTGCCAAATCGTACTAAATACCCGACGTATTTTGTGCATCATTTTTTTCCTCCCTCTGATTTTATCAGTTGTGCTGGAATCCCTTCTGAACATTATCATATATATATATATATATATATATATATATTTGATTCTTTCAATACCTTACAACTTCCACCTACATAAATTGACACGTACGTCGTACATAAAACACATTTATACATCACATCACATTACACAGTACAATAAATAACAGATTTAGATACAAATACATAATAAAATAATTTCAAATTAACAACTCTATAAACAATTACAACCAACATTAAAGCAACACTATAATACATAAAATATAAGTACAATCCAACTACTACACATATGCTTAACTACCTAAACGCTTTCTTCTCGATTTTTATCTCTCCCTGTGCTTAAATTTCTTTAGAACTCGAAATAAATCCTCAACAATCGTTTCATACTCTTCCAACTATGCTAATTAAAAGAAACTCCATTTTCTGCGGCCCGACAAAACATAAATTTATTTCTCACAACATAAAATTCACGAAACATCTCAAACACGCATTTGTAAACAACCCGAATAGGACAATGAATGAGACCCTAAAGCGGGCAGAACAGGGTCACATCTATATCTCAACTACACCACGCGGCACCGTAATTTCAATCTCTAATTCACTTGGTTCCGTGAATAATATTTCTGCCGCGTAAAATTAATCCAATTCAATATCCTGCTTTGCATGTGTAGGGAACTTCGGGAAATGTGGACCCTTCTGTTGAGTCAACCCTGTTAATATGTTCTTTAATTGGTGCTGCCCTGGAAGAGAAAATATTTCAACTCCTTCCCCTCATCAACTTTGACGGGTTCAAGGCCAGTTTATTTTATTATTTGTGCGAAGAAGGGTTTATTTATGATATTTATGAAACTGACTACTTTGAAAGTTTTTCAACCTAAGAATCAATTCTTAATTTCTGATATTGAATATTACAAATGTTGAAAAAACTCCTAAATATATTATATTATGTAGATGCTGTTTTAATATACTTATGCCTTTGGTTTGATACTATGTGCCATTGTGGCTGTATAAAATAATTAAACATAACAAAGGATATCGTTTAATGTGGACCCTCTACGAGGACCTGGGTTCAATTTACACGAATGCGTATATTTATCAATGAGGATTCTATCCGTAAAAACCATTCATTTAATTAATTTTATTTAATATCCTTGTAATTTTACTAAACCCAAAGACCGTCGCTTTCTGCAGTTGAATGTCGTGTGAATGTTATAATCAACAATAATTCTTCAAAACATTAAACAAATATCAATGCTTTTTAATTATGATCAGTCTTAAATATTTTCAGACTATTCTATGTGTTTGTATATCGTAATAGAGTAAATAAACTTAAGAATAAACTAGAAGCTAATGTAGACTCTGGGGTTCACTCTATCCGAATATGGAGGTTAAAGTGGACCTTTCTGGTAATGTAAAAAATGTATAAATTATGAAGATGTTTCCATATTTGAATAAAATAACAATGTTATTTCATAGTTACAACACTAATGATAATCACTGTAATTAAACACAATTCGAATCCCTTAACTAAAAGAAGAAAAACAATAAATTCAAAACAGGGGTCCAAATTACCTGTAGTTCATCTACTGTTAATAGTTGATTAAATATAATTTCTCTCTGTTTTATGTTATCCAGGAATCTGCAATCATATCACCATTTTCATTCTAAATTACGTTAGTTCTGACCTGAAGCCCTTTCCTCTCTACCTTATTTGCCCAAATTACGGCTCTGAATTTCCAAATTTTTTACATTTATTAAAAAAATTAATATTCGCTCTGAAATTTTCCTTAATTTACTATTGAATAACCTAGTGGTTTCCCGTCTTCCGTTACCCAATTATTATAAATTCTCTTCATTTGACTCGTGTAACCAATTAACTTTTGCTAGATTTCTCTTCTTCAATGTCACCATATTCCCCATCAAACATTTTCTTCATATGTCTCTTTTTTAAATAACCTACACTTTCTGATGCTTACAATTTAATAGTATTACCTATGGTCTCCCTTTCTTTATGTACATCACTTTCTTGTATGGTTGTCACATTTCCTTATAAATATTGTAGTTTTTCAAATATATTATCAATTCTATTCTAGTATTCTTTTCGCTGTTCATCATTTCTCAAGTTTTCTTTTTATTTTAATTTTTCATAATCGTCTTTAGCGTTTGTTCCTCTAACAAGCGATAACCGTTCTCCGACTTTCACGCTTACTAGGTGATAATCCGAATTGTAGTCTGTCCCTCTAACTGATTTAACATCGATGATGCTACTGTGATAATGTTTATCCACTAATATATGATCTATCTGATTTCGAGATTCATCATCTTCAGACGTCCAGGTATATTTATAAATATCCTTAACCTAACCTGGGATGTTGTGTTCTTAACAATAAGATTCCCTGATGTGACAAATTTGACCAATATAACTCCATTTTCTTTACTATCTTCATGAAGACTGGATTTGCGTATTTATGGACAGAATACACCTTCCCGATCCACTTTTACAATACAATGTCTTAAGAAAATAGTCATATGATCGTGATAAACTATGAAATATGCATGCTAATTCCTCATAAAAGTAATCCTTCATATTTTTATTTTTATCTTCCGCGTGCCCAAGCATATTTACGATTACAAAATCGTGTTCTTACCCTTTATAATCATGTATAATATCTTATTGCTGACAAACATAACATCTCGGACTAGAGAGATCATCTTCATTAGGACTAAAACCCTTTTGCGGATTCAGATTTGACAGAACCCCCTTAGCATAATGCGTAGTTTCCTGAATCCTGACTACCTTCTCCAAGCCATTCCTCTGTGAGAAAATATCCAAGGGTGATTTATCTATTTCCTATGTTAATATTTCTAGCGTCCAATTATTATGTAACGTCCTAACATTTCATGTTCCTAGGAACATGGCCCTCTGTTCGAGTCTTTGCCATGGATTTTCTGAAGTAGTCCCCGACCGGAAAACCTTATGGCGGTCAATTTTACCTCCGCAAATGTTTCCAACATTGTAACCCATGTCCGCGTATCTTACGGTTGCGTTTTTACGGTGAATGATCGTCAATCTTTCGATCAAGGTATTTTTTTATCTAGCTTATCGGCGTCTTCTTGTCATATATGGGTAACAATTTCTGCAACAATTCTACCGTCGGCATGACTCTTAGGGTTATTTAAGCACGCAAGCCATCCACGACAAGATAAAGATGTCATGTACACTGTGAATAAATTAATATTACATAAATTTAACAGCATAGAGATTGACCTTATAATATTAATAATAATAATAATTAATAATAATAATAATAATAATAATAATAATATTTTATTTATTCTGGCAGAGTTAAGGCCATAATGCCTTCTCTTCCACTCAACCAGCACAAATACCAATAAATATTTGACAAATAGAGATGTACACTATACTAATTATAAACAGTTAAAGATACATTAAATCTAGCAATGTAAATTTCAGGTACAAACAACATTTTATACGATAATAACACTAATAAAACTTACGATAATAATAATAATAATAATAATAATATAATAATGATAATATAATAATGGTAACAATATAATAATGATAATAATAATAATAATAATAATAATAATAATAATAGTATGAATATGATAAATTATACGAGAAACACCAATTAATATATATACCTTACACTGGGTAATGATGAAGTCGAGGTTAGAGTACATATAAATTTAGATTTCTTTTAAAAGTTGCCAATGTCCGGCAGCCCCTTATTTCTTGTGGTAGGGAATTCCAGTTGCGAGAAGTGAAGATAGTATATGACATGGAGTGATGTGATGTCCTATGTTGCGGTATATTAAGCAAGATACTATGTTGTGATCGTGTTTAAGTTATAGTTTGAGGATAGATACTGGAAACGAGATGATAAATAATTGGGAATCAAAGTATACAAGCTGTGTGAGATAAGGAAAATTTGTCTGCAATGTAAAATTGCCGAGTCATAATGTACCTATGTATGTAAAGAATAATATTCATAACTTGATATGAAAATAAATTAACATTCTAGATTCGGCAGATTAATTACAAATCTTCTTTTGGAGATTGGGAAATATGATTATTAATAAATTGCTGAGGAGTATTTTCGACATTTGTTGTAAATTTGAGAAAAATCGCTGCGATTTGTTGCTGACCATAAGTTTCTCTCTCATCTCCTAATTTAAGGTCACTCTATAAGAGATTTATACCCTGCATATAAAAATACAAAATTAACTTTCATTATAGTGTAGTCAGGGTGCAGACCCCCTTGCACGCTGGTCTATGCAATTAAATTTCCTGCCACAATGCTCTGGCACCAGTCATGATCGAAAAAGTGGCACTATAAAGAAGTAAATGCATAAATAAATAAATTCATAAGTTTATAAACAAATAGTTAAATACATATATAATACACAAATAGGCCTAAGAAAACTCCTAAATTCTTAATTTGTGAATACGGCGCAAAACACTAGTATAAAATTTCGTTATCAATTTTATTTTTACAATGTCTTCTCGGATAAAAGTCAGGTAATTTTTTATAATCCGGTTTTCACCTACTTCTGCGAGACTATCTCCTTGACACGTAAATGAAATGCTAAGGACGAATGGATTATATTTAGAGTTGGCCTGAAATTTCTTTTCAACTCTGAGATAGTGGCTGAAAACTTGAAACTTAAAAAAAAATCAATCAAGAATGTAAAAGTTTCAAATCTCTCATTTCTTTTATTTAATCAGTGGAAGAGTATAATCAGATTTCGTATACATTAATTTTTAATGTACGTTGAACGAACGAAGAGAGAACCCCTCCCCAAAAAAACAGCATTTTGATTTACATTTTGACGGGTTTGATTTTACTTATCATTCCAGCCGCAAGATGACTGTGAAGATAAAACAACAAAGTTTCTTTTTTTAATTAAAGTAATGCAGCGAGTTCCGTATAACATTTTTTGCACATTTTTTGCAGGTGGCAGCAGCTTCACTAAGTATGATAAAGTTCGGTGCGTGGTCCCAGGTGACGGCGATCTCATTAGCTTGCGAAGCAGCGCCAACCAAAATAAATTCACCCGCCCAAATTTGTGGCGTTCAAAATGCAACACTATGCTAATCTTCTTCTAAATTTCTATACTTAGTAAACAAAATACAGTTCTTTCTAGGATAACGCTCTATTTCTTTATAAAAAAATTAATCAAGAAGTTACGAACATAGGCCTCTTCATTTTCTGACTCATGGCTCTTAAGCTTTTACTTCTAATTAAATTGTAAGCAACCGTAACTGCATATATTAAGGAGTCATTTATAAAAATTTCAGCGCACGTAACAAGGGAAAGGATTTGCAACCGTAATCTAAATTCTAATCAAGAAAGATAACATTCCCCTCTAATTATATATTTTGGAGCGCAGGCCAGCAAAATTCCTAATTTATATCAGTTAAAACCTTTCTAATTGCATTAACTTATTTGAGTTAGACGAGACATTTCAGTATAGGTTTACAACACATTAACATACTTCAAAAATAAATGGTCATTATACGTGTGTACTCTATGAAAATGGTTTACATAAGTACATAACTTTTAAGAGTTGCGTCACTTACAGCACACTTGTGTGACTGGTGTATACTGAAATACGTAGGCCTGGTTTTAAAATTAATCTTCTTCACCCTCGAGGTTATTATACAAAAAACGTTAAAAGAGTAAAATTTCTACCGAAGATACCAAACGATCTCAACAAAATAAAATCTCATTAATATTGTGAAGGCCTTTCAGAACTTGTCTTTCCATCTTCAGCAGCTGATTAGGTATAACTTATTTACATTCAGCATTTTCTACAGAGGGTTTAGATCGCTGGATTTTTTTCATTAAACATTTCGTTTTTAGCTTCTTTCAAGATTTCTATCACTTCCAGGATATTTATTTTGTGCTTATTGCACTATCTACAGACTGTTGAAACCACGTTGTAAATTGTGTTAAACTGATGACCTGTATTTTTGACGTGTTTCACAAAACTTCATGTACGTACTTCAAATTACACTTCTCGTTAGGTTCGTATAATGGGGAGAAAAAATATAATTTGATATTCAATTTACTATGGAATTAACCAATTCGATAAAAAACGTGGAAATGTACTTTTAAATATTAATGGGCATCATAGGAATATTTATTTTACCCTTTTAAATAATGATTACCGTTATCACCAATCTACGTCCACCAAATTCAATGTTGAAACTCATTTTCAACTTCTAAAAAGTAATCAATTGAGTTGGTGTTTACTTGATGAAAATACATATTTACTAATTAAAATAAAAATAAAACGTAGTTTTATTTTTATTTAATTTCTAAAAAGTAATTTGACCGTGGTGAAATCACTAGTCAAATTTGACACCTCACGTTTAGGTTTGTCAAATTGGTATCGACAGCAGTCTTACTAATTCGAAGGTGATAACTGTTATAGAAATCAATTTAAAGATTAGAATTTATCGAAAAAGTATTGTTTTAAAAACTTTTAAATACAAGAGAAGTTACTTGAAAAACGTGATAAGAATACATTATGCAAAATATAATGAATTACAATAGTAAAAATTAAAATAATTGCAATTTAAATTAAATTTTCCGTTCAAGGTACTGTGTAATCTAAATTCCGTTCCATTAAATTAGTTTAACTCCTCACCTTATGGACACGTTTTACATGCAACACGCCACCCGGACTTAGAGTGACACGACATGTCAAGAGTGGAAATTTAAACTACAGATCACGTATGTTTTTTTTAACCACATAAATACATGGAGGGTCCCTGCGAATGAGTGATTAGCTCAATGTCAGGGCCTCCTACGAAACAACACATGATACAAAATTAATACAGTATAATATGTACAGTCTAATAAGCTAGACTGAGAAATATTTAAGATTTATTCTTACGACAGTGCCGTTGTACACTACTGGCGTCGACCAGCCTCATGGGGTAGTGGTTAGCGTTCCTGACTAGTGTTCACGAGGTCTCGGGTTCGTTTCCCGGTCAAACCATAGTAATTTTTTTCTTTAAGGGAATTATTGCTGTGGTTGCCCATGGTCTGGAATTTAGGTTAAGTTTAGGTTAAGAACTCTCCTGGCCCTTCATTATAATTTATCACCCATCATATCATCGGGGTAACGTAACTCCGCCTTCTTGGCGCCCCAACTTCAGAAGTGGGTTACAATCACGCCAATGTCAGGGGAGAAAACCAGAAATGTCATAAAAGAGAGCCTGGTGGCATTAGACAAAAAAAAACACTACTGTCGTCTGGGCCAAAATTACATAGTTCCGACAGAGAAGTCGGGTCCTGGTTTGAGACTTGTCTGTGCGCTGAAATCGAGCATTATGTAGATGACACTTTACCGGATGACTTTTTTCAAATTCCCCGCGCGTTCTTAAAATATCACAAAAATATTGACACTGTATATTAATGCACACTTTACGCAATAAAATATTAAACATTTTTTCCATTTTCTCGTTAAATTCAGTGGGTGACACTAGAAAATAAACTCAAACACACTTCTCCCGCTAATTTTACTCCTGTTGCATATTTATAAGTTATATAATACATATTCTCCATAAAAAGGTTTAATTGAAAGCCATTCAGCCAACGGTTGTAATTTCATGAAATATACCCAAAGTAGTATTCTAATTTGTAATATTTTCAAATATATTAATGTAGAAGATAAATGTTATTATAGCACCAGAAACTTGCACATTTACGTACTCAATATATATATATATATATATATATATATATGGTATGATAAGAAAAATAAATGCCTGGACGGGATTCGAACCCGGATCTCTGAGTCTGTACCTCAGCGTGATATTCATTACACTACCAGGCGAATCCAATTCAAACACTTATTTTTCTTGTATATCTATTATATTCTCCATTATTACTAGATGTCGCGAGAACACGGTCTTCACTGCCATCTTCTCTTTAATTTGCTTACTTCTTATAGTCAGCTACTAGATGGCAGTGAAGACCGTGTTCTCGCTACATCTAGTAATAATGGAGAATGTAATAGATATATAAGAAAATTAAGTGTTTCTTCTTTTGTACTTATTCAGGGATATATTTTCGGAGTATTTTGATATAAGGAGCCCGTGGTCTCGGTAGCTCGTCACCCAGTGATGTCATTGTTTTCGTTTTGAACTCAACCATCTCTGCTTCCTTGGAATATTTCTATCCGAACAAAACACAACCAGTGACTGGTGTAGTAGAACAGTACGTGAAAAGATGAATTGTTCATGGTAATCCTGTTCTACAGTTAGCTCAGTCACCAAATTTGATACTCGTGGACTTTTTTCTATTGGGTTCACGAGAAGCGCCTGGTGTACGTGAATCATGATGAAACTTGTATGGAAGTAGTTCCTAGGAATGTAGCAAATGCTGACGAATTGCGCCAATCTCCTGGGATGCTGGAGCGTGTGCAACAGTCATTTACGCGTAGTTGCAAAATTTTTCGTGATCATGACAATTTGCCCTTTGAACAATTTCTTTAAACAATTTATTAGTGTAGTTTTGAAACAATCCCATTCCAAGTAAACAGAAAAGTGTTTAAATGACACAAAGATTATGGAGCGTGTAGGCAAAGAGTTTTCAGTAACTTTTGAAATTCACAATGGGTTAAAGCAAGGATATGCACCATCTCCTCTACTATTCAGTTTTGTCCTAGAATTTTCAATCAAACCTTTAAATAAGGAATAAACATTTGTGTTAGTAAAGTTTATGCTGGTGACGAAGTGTTATTAGGCGATAGCGAGGACGTACCAGGGACCAACATGCACACCCTTTAAGTAACACTTAAAAACTGGGTCTGGAAATGAACATAAAAAAATAAATATATAATCACACACAGAACTTATTATAATATGGAAGTGTAGAGTTTAAGAAGGGGATTTTGGAGAATTCGCTGAATTCAAATACCTACGAACAATAATTACACACAGGGGATGAGGTAAACATTTATAAATTCTGGAAAAGCTTGCTGGTAGGCCCTATGCATTAAAGGGACACTTGTCGTCCCATCTTCTCTAAAAAACTGAAAAATATATATAACTGTTATTCTTCCAGTTATATATACAGGGCTTCCAATATAAAACCGGACACGCCTCACGGGGTTTCACCCGTCAGGCTGCGCTCTCTCCTCGTCCGCATTTCACTCTGCCAGCCGCAGAGTGTCCGGTTTTATACTGGAAACCCTATATATATGCGAAATATGGACTCTTACTTTAATGAAGGAGAGAATATTAAGAGTATTTGTGAATAAAGTTCTTTATCCTTTGTCTTTTAGAATTATGTATTATGTCCTATCACCGACGAACTTGACATCTCGGATAGCGGAGAGGATCCATCTCAAGTCTCGTTGCGCCCTCACAGTACAAAACAATGTTTCCTGATTTCTTACTATCTTCTCCTGGTCATCTAACTTCCTGTAACGCAACTATATCCCAAGATGATTCTTCCGATTCCAGCTTTAATATATTTAGTGTTCCACTCTTAGTTAATGTTTTAATATTTCGTGTTCCTAGGAACATGTCCCTCTCTTTGAGTTTTTATCACGGGTTCCCTGAAGTATTCTCCGCACGGGGAATCGAAAGAGGGACAACCCATGTCCGTGTTTTTTTTGCGGTTCTATTTTACGGTGAAAGATTGCCACTCTATCGAACAAGGTCCTTTTTGCCTGACTTATCGCCTTCGATTTGTCCTGCATAACAATAATACTAATAATCAATTGAGTTGGTGTTTACTTGATGAAAATCCATATATATTAATAGTAATAATAATAATAACAACAATAATAATGATAATAATGAATACTCATATTTTATTCACCAAACTCCCATTTTGATATCATATATGAAGCGAATTATCCACATATCCATATCTTACGCAGGCTTATTTTTTTTTCCAATTACATTATTCTTTGAGATATCCGATAAGTTGGCATTTTGTGACAAGATGCATGAGGATGTCCGATTATTCATATTGATTCCTTCATACATTTGGTGAAATATGAAAGAAAAAATATTTGGCAGCGAACCACTTCTCTGACCAGATCACGTAAGACATGTTCGTGTAATCTACACGGAATGAGAGTGGAAAAATATGGTTCAGCTTGGTAGGAATATACAAAGATGCGAAGTCAATGTGATGATCGGAACGTGATTTTTATGTTAGCATTACAGTTTGAAACCATATTCCAATGAACAAAAAATACAGTTTGAAATGGGGGATGAAAAAGCAAACATTTGCACATTGACTTATGAAATTGTGTTTATGGGGTAGCGGTTGTAGACTACATTAATACGAAAATGGCAATGGAACAATGCTGTATACCCGATAAATTATTTAAACATCCACAATGCGTATATCTCTTCTTTTTATAAATTCAGAAGAAATGTAAGAAAAGTTATGCATTCAGCAGTATTCTTATGAGTACTTTTAAAGTGTTATTTTTTATTCAAAAAAGGTTTAGTACAGCTTTAATTGTGCAACAGTAGATGTATGAGTCATATTTCTAAACTAACGACGATAACAGGTAATACCTGTGTAAAAAAGCTTATATTGAATAGTTTTTTTTTCCTTCAGTTCAAGTCCAAGACGCAGAGAGATAGATATAAGAGAGAGAAGAGAGAGAGAAAGAGAAAAGAGAAAAAGATAAATATCCCGAGAAAAAATAGAAACGACAGACGAAAAATAGAAAAAGAGAACGATAAAA